>CM041777.1:327670182-328270182 GCA_023374045.1 Limonium bicolor | reverse complement strand
AGCATTTAGTATTACAATTAATACATAATAGTGTAGTTTTAAAAATGCTACTACTTAAAACTGCCACAGGAAAGAAAGTAAGTTCAAGTATATTACCGATTCCTGAAAATAGCTCATTTTTAACTGCTCAATCTGCTATGCTAGATGCTCACTGTTTGATTCACAAGCTGTGACAGGAATCAACAATGCTATTGTTATAACCACCAGAAAGAATAAGATGAGTTTCGGTATTTTAATGGTTCTAGAATGACTAGTTTCAGTCCTTCAATCTGAAGTACTGCAGAGAAGGGCACTCTGTAGATGCGGCCTACGGGACGGTGTTGCCATCAGGTCCACTCATGCTCATCAGTTTCGTACGTCTACCCCCATTCTACGCGCGTGTGACCTTGGACCTGATAATTGATGGATTTGAGCATACATACCTTCCAATGGCGTTTGACAACAAATGCACGCTGATCAAAGCGAAGGGAGACATATTGCCCTGGCCAGCATGTTATATTGTTGTCACCGATGAGGTAAGACAGTTTGACAACCATTTAGTATCTAATAAAATGCATTATTTAGAATTAAGTGTCTCCACTAATCTATTATAGATCCATGAGCTTCCTCGCCGCGTAACCCGGCCCAGACTAGAAGAGACCAGCGCGCTGGCGAATCCTGAGATCCCTGAGCTTCCTCGCCCGTATCCCGGCCCAGAGAAGAAGAGATCAGCGCGCCGGCGAATCCTGTCAGAAGTACAAGGGTATGTTCTAGATAAATGTTTAATGTTACTATAATAATCAATTAGTAATTATCTTTACATTTATGTTTTACTGTTTGTGTGTGAAGGGTAAGAATCCAATGAGATGGGGTGCGAAAGGTAAGAATCCAGCGTCCGTCCGGGGTCGCACCAGGACTTTGAGGCACCTAAAAATAAGCTCTCACTGCCACAAAAACTTGTTAATGTTTTAGGGCCTCGTCAGATGAATCTCTATGCCAAGATCATTGCGAAGTCAAATGCTGGTACTATCAACTTCATGATGACGCTTCCAAAGTCGATGTTTCACTACGAAGAAGATATGATCACGACAATCAACTTTGGGGACATCAGAGAGATGATGTGTGGAGATTACCTGAACATTAACATTATTCAAGCTTATGTAAAGTAAGTGTTCTTTCCTTATACTATAAAAACATATATTATAAGTATCTATGAAGTTGCATTGGCTAACTTTTTATAGTACATGTGATATAATAGAGGTCTGCTTGAGAGATGTGCTGAGAAGGACATGACCTCCATTATTGCGGTGTGCCCGGAGCGTTTATCGTACGACTCAGTCACTAGGGACCCGGGGAGGTTTTGTAAATACATGATTCATTGCTTCAATGTTGCTGATCGACAGAATAAATTATTCATTCTAATGACGTATCACCAAACGTGAGTTCTGATATAAAATTACATACTAATTAGCTAACTTTTTTACCTTCATTTCTCATTTCATTTTGTATTTGACATTGTAGCCACCACTGGGCTTTGTTTATATTCTGCGCTGCCACCGCTACTCTGCTCGTTCTAGATCCACTAGGGCAGTGGACAGAATTCAACACTAAAGACTTAATCAAAGAGTAAGTTTTTATTACTATTTAATTGTTTGTAAGTTTTTTGAACCAAAATTAATGTACTTGTTCATTTTGCTAAACGCTTTTGTTAATATATGTAACAGTTGTTACAAAAAAACCCCTCAAGGAGAGTTTGGTGATTTGACCGTCGATTACATCAAGGTTTGGTAATTCATGTATTTCATTCGTGCTACTATTATCTTTGTACAATTGTTTTACATTTGTGAATTTTGGTGATTTAGTGCCCTACCCAAAAGGATTCTAGGAGTTGCGAGTACTACGTGATGCGGTATATGTACGAGTTCTGCGGGTACTTCCCAGGATTTAAGAATGATAAAGAAAAGGTAATACGAACGCTGTCTTGTATTTAATTCTTTGGGCAGATTTTTTGTGTCTTTATCTTAATCTCATTATGTGTTCCATTCCTTTTCTTGTTGCAGATTAAAGAGCATTTTGCCAAATTCTCGACTTACAGTCCAAACGACTTGTTGCATGTCAGCCATGTTTATGAGAATGGAGTGGTAGACTAGCTAGCTCTGATGCTGCTATGATGGATTTTGTTTTCACAGTTTTCGGCACCGTTTTTGTACTATTTTACGCTTCTGTTTTATGCTATTTCTTGCTGGGAGTCATCCTAGCTGTATCTATCATGTATAGGTTACACTGCTACCTTTGTAGCTCTCTGATTCTGCTACTGCTGCTGCTGTAACAGATTCTAGCTGTTGTATTGAATATTTTTTGTAATGAATTGCTAGCTGTTGTAACAGATTCTGCTGTATTGAATATTTTTTGTTGCTGTAACAGATTTTCGATCTGGTGTATATTAGATGTTATCTCTGTTGCAATTGTGCGTAGAGAATGAATTTGTGTTGTTGGTATTTGATTCAGGTGTTTCAATTGTGCAGTTTCTGCACATTTGTTGGTCTGATGCCCTCTGTTGCTTATCTGTTATAATTCTGGCTCTGTTGCAATTGTGTAGCTTTGAAAAAAAAATAAAAAAAAAATTACACTTTAGATGACGGTTTTAACAATAACCGTAATCTAAAGTCCTTTGGGCGCGCGCGCCAAAAGACTTTACATTACGGTTATTGTTAAAACCGTCATCTAAAGTGTATACTTTACATTACGGTTTTACCAATAACCGTAATGTAAAGTCAATGACACGCGGGACGGAAAAGGGCCTTTAATTACGGTTTTACACCGTAATTAAAGACGGGGCCATCTTTATTGACGCCCGCGTAGATTACGGTCCAGAACCGTAATTATACACGGTTTTGGACCGTAATTAAAGGCTCGCGTTCCACCAGTGTCCGCTCTAGGTATTTACCCAACGAGCCCTATTTGGATCGTGGGTCAGGTGGCTACGGCCTTTATATGGACGCCTTACGAGGCAAAGTGAATAGTCAGGGGCCTCCGGACCTCTGGCAAAATGAGCACCTTTGTGTGTACGGGAGGACTACTATCCATTGGTGAGGTTATCGGGTGTCCCAACATGATGCCCAACTGGTAATTAATTAACATGGTTTGGATGGATGGGGCCTTGAAGGCCAAATTAAATTAATTAAGGAAGACGTTCGCTACGGCGATTATTCAGTACTATTATTTGATATGTTTGATTATACAACTGTTGTTTGTGATATGTAATGACTGCTTGGATTGGATGGATGGTTATGTATTTATGCATGGTTGATTATAGTATTAATTATACTGTAAAATGGTAAAGCATGAAACCAATCTAATAATAAGATGGTTAAAATGACTAAGTGACCAATAGGGTCCAGGCCCGGCATACTCAGCGTTTATCGCTGAGACTACACTCATTGTGCAGGTTGTTGATCATTGTCGAAGCCGAAGTGCAAGATCAGGGTAGTAAGGGTTTACTTTAATTACCGCACATGGAGTTTATTTGTATAACAATGTTAGACTGTGGATTGTATTATGGTACGGTTATAAATATTCGGGATTGGTTAGTCTCTCACTTGTCGACGTTTATGGTTTATGGACTTAGTATGATGTATAGGAGTTATCTCGTTATCACAGCGGTTAGCAGTTTGTTTATTTTGGTTGTTGGATATAGTTCTGCTTCATTACTCGCATGGGCGAGTAATGGCAGGTGACACCCGAGTGAGTATTAATGTTGTTATTTATCTTCTGCTGTAAGACGTTTTATTTATTGCTACGTGAGGGATTATTACGTCTTTAAGGAGAGGGGTGTTACAAACATACTCAACACCACAACACACATCACACATTAACATACATACACGTACATCAGCATAACAATACTCATTAATAGCAACAGCATACACATAACATAATAGGAACGAATCCCTTGAGGGAGTGAACCAAACATCAGTTAGCCAAACTTGGTAAGCCCAGAGAATGATTTTAGTCTCATGTTAAGCTTGTTACATATCCTGTTACCGTTCTGTTTGTCGAACGTTAACTCTTCCCAAAGATGCGTTGGATGTAGTGATCCAAACACACCTTACCATAATCCCCCTAGCCCGAACAAAAGTCAAGTAGGAAAGCCTTTTATTAGGCTTGTGGGTGATTGTAATCCAAGAAGGAAAGACAACCAATAACAGAGAGGGAATTAAATCAAATATAGATATCAACTCCCAAACACACGTGCACGACCGGGACACCCCGGATTTCTCACCCCCCATAATATATATACACTAGCTAGAAGTTCCCTTATGGAACCTTCCACATCACGACACCATTGGTGTTACAAACCTGGTTAAACACACAAGGGCGGTAAGTCACCATACGACTTACATGATCAAACAACCGTCGTTACACAATGACATACACAAGAGAGGTAAACACACTTACGCACAAACAACACATGCCTAACACACGGATAGCTGTAGTTAGAACGTTCCCGTAGTTGGGTCGTTAAATCCGAATACCGATCTCGTATGTGATCCTAGAGTCGGTTAGCAATGGTTTAACACTTTCGAGGTTAAACGGTATCGGAACTAAATATGCCACATAATGAATTACTGTAAACTCATTTCATGCTATATTTTGCAAGGTGGCAAACACACAGAAAAATAGGTTGGCATACAAGCCGGTGTAATTCGGTAGAACACTGGTTGCAAGAAAACCATACCTGTCACCTTGACGATGGCTAGTCTAATACGATGATCTCTTAGTCCCGGCTGCCATTTCGACTAGTTCTCGTTCCTAAAATTCATTCAGTAGAACGGTTAATTTCTTTATTAACTTCGACTACTTGTTATTACTTATGACGTTTTCCTTGTCGTTTGTTACATTTCGTTAACCTCTCATTTACCACTCACCTTATCTCAAGGTTCTCACTAGTTAACACTTGTGATTACTAGTCCCTATAACCACCATTCATGTCGGTTAATTTCCGCACTTAACTTCCGCTAAACTAATTACTTCACATTAACATGTTGTATACTTTCACATTTAAACTTATAACTAAACACCCTCCTAATTGTCATTATAGTTCACCAAACATGTCTTAAACAACCGTATAACATCAATACCAAACAATCCCCATCATTAGGCTTCATTAAAACACATATTATTCAAATTATATGTTGGTCCTGGACATGGTCCGGCCCTATAGTCCTGGACCAACTCATTTTATAACTTTCGGGTGATTTTTGACATTGGTTCGGGACTTGGTCCGCCCCCACGGTCCCAGACCAACCGTGAATTGTAGTTTAGGCACCGTTTTTGACATGGTCCGGGATTTTAACCCTAGGCCAAGTCCCAGACCAACCTCTAACATGAATTCTCGGGCGTTTTTAAGGTGTGGTCCGGGACTTTATCCAAGGACCAAGTCCCGGACCATAGCAGAAACTGTTAATTTGACAGTTTTCAATCTCTAATTCAACCTCAGTTCTTACCCATTTTTCTTCTAATCATTCCCCATGTTTCCACACATGATTTAACACCTTAAACACACTTTAAATCTCCTTAACCCATTGATCTAACCATCACCCAATCTTGATTATATTTCACAAATCCCACTCTTATTTCTAGCACTTGCAACTTAGTCTTTCTAAGGTTCTCCATGTAGATTTTTCCCTCAATCCATACTCACTCATTGTTCCACAACTAATGCCTTACTAATATGCAACTTACATCCTTTTTATCCCAAATTCTACTCAACCATAAAATTTCCTCTCAATGAATTTCCAGGTGATTAGCTAACCAAATTAACCTCTAAAGAAGCCTAGTTAATGCTTCGATCATTCTTACTCAAGGATACACTTAACACACTTATTTTCTATAGAAAATTCGCCATAGTTTCCCCACAATTCTAGCATGTCCACATGAAATACCCTGTAAATAAAAACAGTTATTAATTAAGCTATTTACAATTTTTAAAGGCTTAATTACACTTAAATAAACATGAGGAATAAATCCCGAAGAAAACGGACCTTTAAAATGGTTTTAAAAGCATAAACGAACCTTAAAGCGCGTTTTTCGAGGAAACCGGGAAAACGTGACTTTAAGCGGTTCAAATAGACTCGTAGAAATTTTGGTCAACTAAATAGTCACTAATAAATATTAGTGAAGCTTTAGAACCAATAAAATTAATTAAACGAGAAATTCCGGAAAACGGGTTCCGGTTAGTAAAACTGTCAAAACTGAGAAGTTGTGGGGTAAGAACGCAAATAAACAAACTTAGTGTGTCCACTTTTGTAAATAAAAGTCAAAAATATGTAGAGGAGGGTGTGTGTGGGGATGGACTCCTCTCACCCACTCTCTTTATTTCTTTCTTATGTGCTAAAAGACAAACAAATTAAGTAAAAGCAAAAAGAAAGGGACTCTCTCTCCTCACTTCCCCTCACCCTCTCACGGTTCCCCTCCTTCTCTTTCTCTATTCTCTTCTTCCTCCTGCGACATCCATGGAGAATTGAAGAAGCTCACACAAACCCACCTCTCTCCTCTTGTTAACCCCTTAATCCTTCTCCAAAAATTACAAAATTAGTACCATTGGAATCCCCTTGCAAAGGAGAAACACTTTCCTCCTTTCAAAAATCCAAAAGCTCCATTTTCATTTTCATGGGTGTTCCCCATTAGAAGATTCAAGTCCACCATTAGAAGGACCTTCACCTTCTTATTATCTTGAGGTAAAAAGAAATTCGAAAATCCATCATTCTAGCCCTTGTTTGCATTATAAGGAATTTCAGTTTTGAACTCTTGTTCTCCTTGCTCCAGCCAATTTGGCTTCTTGTTTGGGCTAGGAATCTTGTTCTCTTGCTAACCAAGGACCTCACTCATTGGTTGGAAGGTAATAGCTTTTCTTAAACCCTAAAACTATGCTTTAAGCTTTAGGTTAATTAAGGGTAGTATTTAAATGGTATTGTGTATTGATATGGGTTGTAGAACTTGAGTGTGAACCCCATTCAAAACCGAGAGAACAAGGAAGAAAAAAGAAGGAAGAAGAGAAGGAAAGAAAGAAAAACTAGCAAGACAAGGTAAATGCTCTTACCTGGGTTAGTTGGTGTATTGCATTGTAACAGATTTTAAATATCTAAAAGTGAGTAATGTATGTAGTATGAGTAGTAGTAATGTAGTAATGTGTTGGAGAAGAGAATGTAACAGTTTTGAAGTTTTTAAATGATGTTAAAAGCTTGGGAAAACATGGGGTATTGAATGTGAATGTGCAGGATTGAATTATGTGTTGTAGTAGTGTTGAAATGTGAGCATAATGGCTTGAGTAAACAGGTTGTGAGAATGAGAATATGTGAACTGAAATAATGTGTGGAGAATGTTAAAAATATAGGGGAGACTATGTCAAATTTTACTTAGGAATGAGAGGACTTAGGTGTTTAAGAAGAGGAATAAGTAACCTAGGTGATAACTAAGTGTATTTGGAGAGGTTAAAAATGAGTAGTGTAGTATCTTAAAACAGATTTGAAAAGGTTTTAGGTAATGTGAAGAAATAGGATGCAAAGTAATGTATTTTGGATGCTAGGAGTAGCATTAGTTGAGGAAGTGATGGAGGATAGAAGTGTGAGTGAAAATCTGTAGCATAAAAAGGGAGTTTAAAAATCTGTAGCATTAGAAGAGTAAAAACTAGTATAAGTGTTGAGAAGAAGTGAGGAAAAATGTGTAAGTGAATGAATGTAGAATTGAGTAGTAAGTTTGGTGGATGAACCAAGGTGATTTAGAGGGCTTAATTAGTGCTAAATCATGTGGGGACGTATTGGTGGTAAAGAAACCAATTGAAAACAGATTTTAAAACTGAAGTACTGGGCCGGACCGGACTTGCGACCGGACTTGCAAGTTCGGTCGAGCCCAGAATCGCAAAGACCCTTCTGGAATAGACCGAACTTGCGACCGGACATGCAAGTTCGGTCGACCAGAAAAATTCCCCGTCTGAAACCTTCTGGAATGGACCGAACTTGCGACCGGACATGCAAGTTCGGTCGGACCAGAAAAATTCCCCGTCTGAAACCTTCTGGAATAGACCAACTTGCGACCGGACATGCAAGTTCGGCGGACCAGAAAATTCCCCGGCAGAACCTTCTGGAATGGACCGGACTTGCGACCGGACATGCAAGTTCGGTCGGACCAGAAGATTTTCCCGTAATGTGAGCTACTGGAATCGACCGGACTTGCGACCGGACTTGCAAGTTCGGTCGAGTAAAATATATAATATATTTTTTATATGATTATAGTAATCATATGTATATATATATGCCTATACACATATATGCATATATATGTAGTAGTACACCATGAATGAAGTAGTAATGGTAAGAAAGTAAGTAAATGAGTAAGGCAACAAATTTAAGAAGTAGTAAAGAAAAGAATGGTTTTATAATCAAGTAAGAAAGTAATGAAGTAGTAAGTATACATTGAAAGTGTCAATGAAGGAGTAAGATAGATCAATAATAGACCATTGATCATACTACTCCATGTATGTATAGGAATCAAATAGTTGATCTCCAAAGGAACCGGTAGTGCGAATACGACGGTGAACGGTATGATTTCTTCATGCCCTGTATCCTAACTTGGTTACCCCGATTTGTGTGCTTATGTGATCACCAACAAGATAAATGCACGAATCGGACTTATATTGCACATAAATGTGTTTGAACTATTTGTTCTTGTTGTATCTTCTTGAACAATTAGTTTGTAAATTCATGAAATGAATGATGAGAATGAAGTGTATGTGTACATGATGAGTATTTGTGTATTGTATTGATGTATGGAAGAGGAGTATTGACTTCTACTAATTCCTAACATTCTAACTCCTAACTTGAGTAATGAGTAAAATGGAATGAGTAGAAGTCCGATATAGTTTCGGCCACGCGTGAGGATAAGGAAACACAAGAGGTTGGATCCGAATCCTGGCTGTAATCTTTTCCATGGACCAAATCCCTTGAATGGGTAGCATCCTGGATTAGTGGGCCACCCTAAAGCCCGGTGGTGGGATGTAGTAATCCCTGCCCGGAGGTCATACCGACTTAACTGGAGTAAAGTAAGTAAGAAGTAAGTATTGTATGTGTATCGGTCTTGACTATTGTAAGTCATTGACCATGAGTAAGAAGTATTGAACACCCGATTAACCCGGGTGTGTAATGAAGCTAACATGACTTCTGTATGGAATGGAGAATTGTATCTCCGTAATGCGGTGAGTAATCGGTAAGTAAGAACGGTTGACTTGTAATGTCTTCCTTGCATGTATTGAATGTATGTATGCCTTGTGTATGGAATGTATTGAATTGTATTGTGAAAGCATGTATGTATGTATATGTATGTATATGAATGAAACGAACCGCATGTATCGACCAAATAATTGGCGTACCCTCGCTAGTACGCGGGGTATGCGGTTATCATATTCAGCGTAAGCTGACCCCCTAGGGGGAATGTTTTTATTCTACAGGTACCCGCGAGGCGTGATGGTCGAGTAAGGATCTTGCTGAATTCTTTTTGGGTAGTTAGTAGGATTGAAATGGTGTACCGAGTTGTACACGGCTAAGGCCTTTTGTGTAGCCGGTGTACCATGTGGTACACCTTTTTGGATAATGAATTGTGATTGGATAGAAATGAGGAAATGTACAAACTCTTAATTTTTGGGAAGTAGTATTGGGATGTAATTCGTATACTTTGGATACTCGGTAATCAATTGTAAGTAAGTACTTGGTTTTGTAAGTAAGTATGTATTCGGGTATTCTAATCGTCAGACCGTTACTGTAAGTAGTAGTAGCCTTGTTAGTCTTGGATGGCTAACGGCGTTGTATCACCCGCCGGGAGTAAGTAAGTAAGTAAGTATTCCGCTGCGAGTAAGGTAAGTATGAGGATGATTAGAGGATAATGGAAGGATTAGCGGTTGGGGTGTTACAAAAAGTGGTATCAGAGCGAAGTCTCGCTCTGATGATTAGAATACCGAGTGTAGTGATTACCGAGTTAGGTTATAAACCGTTTTACAACGGAGAATTAGAAACCTAACTAGGAATTACCGTTAACAATAACGGATACCCTTTACGTCTGCAAGGACGATACCATTGCTTGAATCAAGACCATGTGGTCATAGTTTCACCGTATCTAATGTAATCCACACTTGTTCAGATGTCAGGACGAGGTCGAGGCCGACCTAGAGGAGAGACATCTGATGGACCGGGCACGCAGACGATAGCTGAGATCGTCGCCGCCACGGTAGCACAGATGCTACCACAAGTAATCAGCGCTGTCCAAGCAACATAGTAAAACCAACAGCAGCAGCAGCAACAGCCCGACCCGCCTCAACCCCGAGAAACGAATTGGGTAAAGGCCGTCGCCGACCTTCGACCTCCATGCTTTAGAGGCGAGAGCGACCCCGCCAAGCTCGAGGCCTACCTCTCCGAGATGGAGACGGCATTCGAGACACTTGAGACTCCCGCTGGAGTTCGAGTGAGGATAGCTGCGTACTACCTCAAAGACGCGGCTATGGACTGGTGGAAGCTCGTTAAGGCCGAGCACGTAGCCGACCCTGCATTCGGTTGGGAAGCATTCACCTCTCTCCTCCGATCTAAGTACTATCCCGAGCATGTCAAGACCAAGAAACGGCTTGAGCTCGATGCCCTGAAAATGACCGAGAAGATGACGGTTGATGAATATTACCGCACCTTCACCTCTCTTCTCAGACTCCTACCCGACCTTGGGTATACCGGCCAAGTCTTGGTCGACCGCTTCTACGGCGGATTGAGCCATCGACTCCGGTATGGCATGGGCTTCACACGGTTTACCTCCCTTCAGGTAAACATCGTTGAACCCTTAAAAGCCATGAGTAATGTGAATTAGTATTCCCGTATGTAAGTGTAACCTAATGCCTAAGTAATTCAGGAGTGTTACCACGCTGCATCTCGAGTTGAGATCACCTGCCAGCTGAGAGATGAGGAGCAAGCGCTGAAGCGCAAGGTGAGCGGCAAGGGTAACACCTCCGACGACCAAAACCAAGCCAGACCTTGGAAGAAGAAGAAGGGGAAGCATTCCCACCATAAGAACACCTCAGGAGACGGCGGAGCCCATACTGAGAAGGGCAAGGCAGCTGAACCGTTACAGATTGCCTACACCGCACCAGTGGCAGCGAAGCCACTGAGGTCTCAGCCCTACAAGGGTAAGAACCCAAGACCGAATTAGTACACTTGTGGAAACGTATGTATATAGAGTATTGTAAGTATACCGAACCTTGCTAACTTGGAAGCTATAGGTTCTGGATTTGGCCAGGGCAAGAACTAATCTGATGGCCGCAGCTACATATGCCGTAACTGCAACAAGGATCATCCCGGCACAGATTGCCAAGGAAGGGAGATCCGCTGCTACACTTGCCAGAAGCCGGGGCACCGTGCTAATGCATGCCCAGAGAACTCTAAGCCCAAGGGCAACTATCAGGGCTACAAGCAGTGAAGGCAAGGAGGTTGCATCTGGCGATGCTCATGCCCAGCATACCTCGCAGGGACAGGGATCCTGAGGTCCGCAGAAGGGCGCACCGCAGAGGCAGCCGGCCTTACACATCATTGACCGTGACGGGACCGGGACTAAGTCCGGCCCAGGTAACTACCGTAACCTTTAATCCTTGAAGAGCATGTCTATGTATCAAAGTAATTGTATGAATGGAAGCATGAATGCGCAAGTACCTGAAGTATGAAAATGAGTATGAGTAAGTAACATGGAAATACGTATTGAGCATGAAATGACTTAGTAAGCCTAGAACTCACACTAGATATAATTTACCACCTTAGGGAAATTCCTTATCTGTTACCCAATACCTTCGAACTCACCTCATGAAGAGACCGACATCGCCACTCACCACTTCGACAACAATCAGTGTCAGGTCATCCGCCCAGGTATGATCTTATTAAAAGGATACCTGACACCTGAAGCACAAGTTTCAATCATCCGACGATGCAACGAGTTAGGAATGGGTCCAGGAGGATTTTATACACCCGAATTCCCCGGTGGAGCTACAATGAAGCTGAAAATGATGTGCTTGGGAAAGGATTGGAACCCTTATACCAAGACATACCAAACAACGCGAACAGGAGACGGAGCCACACCTCCAGCAATACCCCCTGAATTCCAAATGCTTGTCACGCAAGCTGTAGAAATTGCACAACAATGTGAAGATGAACCAATCCCTGCACTTGAAGCAGATCTATGTATCGTCAACTTCTATGAGAAAGAAGGACGACTTGGCTTACACCAAGATAAGGACGAGACAGCGGAATCTCTTGAATTAGGAGTGCCCGTAGTGTCTTGGTCCATTGGTGATGACGCCGTATTTTTGTATAGCGAGCAGAAGCGTGTGGACCTCACGGAGAAATTGGTATTGAGATCAGGAGATGTCCTAATCATGGGTGGAAAATCAAGGTTGCTGTATCACGGGATCCAGAAGATCAAGTTGAACACGGCACCACCGGCAATAATCAATGCCACACACATGAAACCAGGACGCCTGAACCTTACCTTTAGAAAGTATTAATCTTGTAGTAGCATGTAATCCAGTAGTAACGTGTATTAGAGACACAGTATGTATGATGGTTGGTTATTCAATAAAAGCAGTGTTGGTTATTAAATTCCACTTGCGTTCCACCATCGTTACTTATAATCTTATGAATCAATAGGTTGTGGACTCGGTACCGAAGGTAACCTGAGTATCCTCACCGAAGAGCAAGCCGGCAAAAGCGGCACCATTCTAACGGGAACATTCCCGGTAAACGGCATCGAAGCCTCAGTATTATTCGACTCCGGCGCCTCTCACACCTTTGTATCGCCATCATTCGCTACAAGGTTGGGGCTAGACGCAGATGAGCTACCAAATTTCTTGGTTACTCTCCCGTCGAAGGAGCGGGTAAAGTGTACTAAGTATTACCACACCGCCACAATTCAAATCAAAGGCGAAGCGTTTCCCATCTCATTCATTGAATTCAACGGGTTGGGATTCGACTTGATAATTGGAATGAACTGGTTGGAGCGGCACAAGGGGAGAATCCTATGCGCCGAGCATCGCTTGCTGCTCAAGAGTCCATCTGGGGTCACTGTTTCATACCGCTAGAGGCCGAGAGAGCCTTCAACTACAGTCATCTCTGCTATGGCAATGTATCGGGAGCTCAGAAAAGGACATGAAGTGTATTTATGCCATGTGCAAGATCTGGAGAGAGATCCAGAATTCAGTGATGATGTAGCAGTAGTCTCAGAATTCCCTGATGTATTTCCGAAAGAGCTACCTGGTATGCCACCACAGAGAGCAGTAGAGTTCGAAATCGACCTTGTACCTGGTACTGGTCCCATTGCTAGGGCACCATACCGTATGGCACCAGCAGAAATGACAGAGTTGAAAGAGCAACTACGTGAACTACTCGACAAAGGGTTTATACGCCCGAGCGTATCACCCTGGGGAGCACCGGTCCTCTTTGTTAAGAAGAAGGACGGTAGTCTCCGCCTCTGCATCGACTACCGCGAATTAAATGCGGTCACCGTAAAGAACAAATATCCATTGCCACGCATCGACGACCTGTTCGATCAGTTGAAGGGAGCTTCGGTCTTTTCTAAGATTGATCTCCGATCCGGATATCACCAGATTGCTATCAAAGAGCAAGACATTGAGAAAACAGCATTCCGAACAAGATATGGCCACTACGAATTCACGGTGATGCCATTCGGTTTGTCTAACGCACCAGCCAAATTCATGGACCTAATGAATCGGTTATTCAGTGATCAGCTGGACACTTCAGTAGTAGTATTCTCGACGACATCCTTGTGTATTCGAAGTCACCAGAAGAACATGAAAACCACTGAGAAGAGTACTTGAGAACGGCGAGAACCAGCTGTACGCGAAGTTCTCAAATGTGAGTTTGGCTAGATCAGGTATCATTCCTCGGTCATGTCATCTCGAGCGCGGTATTTCAGTAGACCATCCAAATCGAAGCAGTGCGATCATGGCCTAGACCTAAGACCGTTACCGACATCCAGAGCTTTCTTGGTTTAGCCGGTTATTACCGGAGGTTTGTAAAGGACTTCTCAAAAGTCGCTAAGCCCATGACGTCATTGATGAAGAAAGATGCACCATTTGTATGGACAAATGAGTGCGAGGTATCCTTCTAGAGCCTAAAAGACTCATTGACCTCAGCGCCAATTCTCACACTTCTAGAGGGCACAGAGGGATTTGAGGTGTATTGTGATGCATCGGGCAAGGGCATGGGATGCGTACTCATGCAGCATGGCAAGGTAGTAGCATACGCCTCCCGCCAGCTGAAAAAGCATGAGGAGAATTACCCGACGCATGATCTAGAGTTAGGAGCCATTGTCTTCGCCTTAAAGATATGGCGACACTATCTCTATGGGGTAAGCATCACCAGCTACTCCGACCACAAAAGTTTGCAGTATGTATTCACACAGAAGGAATAAAACTTAAGACAGAGGAGGTGGATGGAGTTCCTCTCAGATTACGACATCAACCTCCAATATAAAGAAGGGAAGGCAAACGTTGTAGCCGACACCTGAGTCGTCGAGCACACTCGCTCCATTCGCTACTCGCTTCTTCTAGCTTGGTTGACGAGGTGCGAGACGCTCAGTTGAGCGACCCTTACTTCACAGAGATCAGACAGAAAATCACAGAGGGTACCTTCGAGAACCGAAAGTACGACTTCAAACTACATGAAGATGGTCTGATCCGATTGAATGGCAGATTATGCGTCCCCCGAAGCAATGCTGAGCTAAGGGATCGCATTCTGCGGGAGTCACATTGTTCGACATTGCATGTCCATCCGGGAGCCTCTAAAATGTACAAGGACATGAAGAGGTACTTCTGGTGGTCAGGAATGAAATCCGACGTGACTAAGTATGTTCTGAGGTGTCTCACATGCCAGAAGGTGAAGTTCGAGTACCGAAGACCGGGAGGAATGGTGCAATCCATGCCTATTCCAGAGTGGAAATTCCACGATGTCTCTATGGATTTTGTTGTTGGACTCCCACCTGCTAGGGGAGGACTCAACATGATCTGGGTAGTAGTCGATCGTCTCACCAAGGTTGCCCGATTCATACCGATGAAGGACACCTGGAAGGTGGCGAAGCTCGCGGAGCTATTCGACAAGGAGATCATCCGACACCATGGAGTCCCGAAAACCATTGTATCTGACCGCGACACCAGATTTCTTTCGAGATACTGGAGAGCAACACGGGAAGCGTTGGGCACTAAATTGAAACTTAGCACCGCCTTCCATCCACAGACCGACGGTCAGACAGAAAGGACCATCCAGACACTAGAGGATATGCTTAGGGCATGTGCCTTAGACTTCCAGGGGAGCTGGATTGACAAGCTTCATCTTATCGAGTTTTCGTATAACAATAGCTATCATGCTTCGATTAAGATGTTGCCATACCAAGCTTTGTATGGTAGACCTTGCCGTACCCCGTTGTGTTGGGATGAGTCAAGTGAAGCGGTCATCATAGGACCGGAGTATTTGGAACAAGTACAAGCTGAGGTTCAGTAAATCTGAGCAAATATGAAAGCAGCCCAAGATAGACAGAAATCCTATGCGGATGTGCGACAACGCGACCTTGAGTTCACCGTGGGCGACCAAGTGTTCTTGCGTGTCTCACCTATGAAGGGCGTCTTTCGATTTGGCCAAAAGGGCAAGCTGAGCCCAAAATTTGTAGGGTCGTATACCATTACCGAGAGGATTGGAGCCGTGGCTTATAGGCTAGTGTTGCCTGAAGAATTGGGGCGTGTTCGTGATGTCTTTCATGTATCACAACTCAAGAAATACATAGCCGATCCCTCTCATGTATTAGAACCCGAACATCTATCCCTAGAGCCGACGATGAGATATGTCGAGACTCCATTGCGAATCCTTGACACAAAGACAAGAGACACTCGCCATAAATCTGTACGAATGGTGAAGGTCTTGTGGTCTAACCACGACGTCGAGGAAGCGACTTGGGAATTAGAGGACGTCATGAAGGCGAAGTACCCGGACTTATTTGTAGACTAGATGTCCAGTATCCGTATAGCACGGAGGGTACGGGGTGTACCCCTTTTAAGGGGGGGTAGAGCCTTTTTGCTTTTGCATTGCTTCAGGTTAGCATTGCATAGTATGTATGTATTGTAATTGTATTTTGTTGGCACATGTAGTGCTAATTGTATTTATTGGCACAAAGTAGTGCTAGCAGTATTTAGTATGTAGTACGACGAGTATGGTATGTATGTAATCAGTAATGCATTGTGTTGTATGGTATATGACACGAATGACTTTGTGAAGTGTATTGTGAATGTATTATGGAATGTGCGAATTGGATGAGTATTGTGTGTGATATTTGAATTGAGTATTGTGTATGGTATCTGAATTGTGTATGCGTGTAGTGTATGAATTGTGAACACCTTGTGAGGTGATAGTAGTATGTGTAATGTCAAGTGGTTTTCCAAATGAGTAGAAGTAATAAACCGTAAACCTTGAGCAACTTTGAGGGCAAAGTTCCTTAAGAGGGGTAGATTGAAATACCCCGTAATTAAAAACAGTGATTAATTAAGCTAATTACAATTTTTAAAGGCTTAATTACACTTAAATAAACATGAGGGAACAAATCCCGAAGAAAACGGACCTTTAAAATGGTTTAAAGCATAAACGAACCTTAAAGCGCGTTTTTCGAGGAAACCGGGAAAACGTGACTTTAAGCGGGTCAAATAGACTCGTAACAATTTTGGTCAACTAAATAGTCATAAAATATTAGTGAAGCTTTAAAACCAATAAAATTAATTAAACGAGAAATTCCAGAAAACGGGTTCCGGTTAGTAAAACTATCAAAACCGAGAAGTTGTGGGGTAAGAACGCAAATAAACAAACTTAGTGTGTCCACTTTTGTAAATAAAAGTCAAAAATCTGTAGAGGAGGGTGTGTGTGGCCGATGGACTCCTCTCACCCACTCTCTTTATTTCTTTCTTATGTGCTAAAAGACAAACAAATTAAGTAAAAGCAAAAAGAAAGGGACTCTCTCTCCTCACTTCCCCTCACCCTCTCACGGTTCCCCCTCCTTCTCTCTCTCTATTCTCTTCTTCCTCCTGTGACATCCATGGAGAATTGAAGAAGCTCACACAAAACCCACCTTCTCTCCTCTTGTTAACCCCTTAATCCTTCTCCAAAAATTACAAAATTAGTACCATTGGAATCCCCTTGCAAACGAGAACACTTTCCTCCTTTCAAAAATCCAAAAGCTCCATTTTCGTTTTCATGGGTGTTCCCCATTTGAAGATTCAAGTCCACCATTAGAAGCACCTTCACCTCCTTATTATCTTGAGGTAAAAAGAAATTTGAAAATCCTTCATTTCTAGCCCTTGTTTGCATTATAAGGAATTTCAGTTTTTGAACTCTTGTTCTTCTTGCTCCAGCCGATTTTGGCTTCTTGTTTGGGCTAGAAATCTTGTTCTCTTGCTAACCAAGGACCTCAATCATTGGTTGGAAAGTAATAGCATTTCTTAAACCCTAAAACTATGCTTTAAGCTTTAGGTTAATTAAGGGTAGTATTTAAATGGTATTGTGTATTGATATGGGTTGTAGAACTTGAGTGTGAACCCCATTCAAAACCGAGAACAAGGAAGAAAGAAAGAAGGAAGAAGAGAAGGAAAGAAAGAAAAACTAGCAAGACAAGGTAAATGCTCATACCTTGGGTTAGTTGGTGTATTGCATTGTAACAGATTTTAAATATCTAAAAGTGAGTAATGTATGTAGTATGAGTAGTAGTAATGTAGTAATGTGTTGGAGAAGAGAATGTAACAGTTTTGAAGTTTTTAAATGATGTTTAAAAGCTTGGGAAAACATGGGGTATTGAATGTGAATGTGCAGGAATTTTATGTTGTTGTAGTAGTGTTGAAATGTGAGCATAATTGCTTGAGTAAACAGGTTGTGAGAATGAGAATATGTGAACTGAAATAATGTGAGGAGAATGTTAAAAATATACGGGAGACTATGTCAAATTTTACTTAGGAATGAGAGGACTTAAGTTGTTTAAGAAGAGGAAGTAACCTAGGTGATAACTAAGTGTATTTGGAGAGGTTAAAAATGAGTAGTGTAGTATCTTAAAACAGATTTGAAAAGGTTTTAGGCAATGTGAAGAAATAGGATGCAAAGTAATGTATTTTGGATGCTAGAAGTAGCATTAGTTGTGGAAGTGATGGAGGATAGAAGTGTGAGTGAAAATCTGTAGCATAAAAAGGGAGTTTAAAATCTGTAGCATTAGAAGAGTAAAAACTAGTAAGTGTTGAAATAAGTGAGGAAAATGTGTAAGTGAATGTAGGAATTGAGTAGTAAGTTTGGTGGATGAACCAAGGTGATTTAGAGGGCTTAATTAGTGCTAAATCATGTGAGGAAGTATTGGTAAAGATTGGGGTAACAATTGGTAAAGAAACCAATTGAAAACAGATTTTAAAACTGAAGTACTGGGCCGGACCGGACTTGCGACCGGACTTGCAAGTTGGGTCGAGCCCAGAATCGCAAAGACGGTAGCCTTCTGGAATAGACCGAACTTGCAACCGGACATGCAAGTTCGGTCGGACCAGAAAAATTCCCCGTCTGAAACCTTCTGGAATGGACCGAACTTGCGAGCGGACATGCAAGTTCGGTCGGACCAGAAACATTCCCCGTCTGAAACCTTCTGGAATAGACCGAACTTGCGACCGGACATGCAAGTTCGGTCGGACCATAAAATTCCCCGGCAGAAACCTGAATGGACACTTGCGACCGGACATGCAAGTTCGGTCGGACCAGAAGATTTTCCCGTAATGTGAACTACTGGAATCGACCGGACTTGCAAGTTTGGTCGAGTCAAAAAAATATATATATATTTTTTTATTATATGATTATAGTAATCATATGTATATATATATATGCCTATACACATATATGCATATATATGTAGTAGTACACCATGAATGAAGTAGTAATGGTAAGAAAGTAAGTAAATGAGTAAGGCACAAATTTAAGAAGTTAAAGAAAAGAATGGTTTTATAATCAAGTAAGAAAGTAATGAAGTAGTAAGTATACATTGAAAGTATCAATGAAGGAGTAAGATAGATCAATAATAGACCATTGATCTTACTACTCCATGTATGTATAAGAATCAAATAGTTGATCTCCAAAGGAACCGGTAGTGCGAATACGACGGTGAACGGTATGATTTCTTCATGCCCTGTATCCTAACTTGGTTACCCCGATTTGTGTGCTTATGTGATCACCAACAAGATAAATGCACGAATCGGACTTATATTGCACATAAATGTGTTTGAACTATTTGTTCTTGTTGTATCTTCTTGAACAATTAGTTTGTAAAATTCATGAAATGAATGATTGAGAATGAAGTGTATGTGTACATGATGAGTATTTGTGTATTGTATTGATGTATGGAAGAGGAGTATTGACTTCTACTAATTCCTAACATTCTAACTCCTAACTTGAGTAATGAGTAAAATGGAATGAGTAGAAGTCCGATATAGTTTCGGCCACGCGTGAGGATAAGGAAACACAAGAGGTTGGATCCGAATCCTGGCTGTAATCTTTTCCATAGACCAAATCCCTTGAATGGGTAGCATCCTGGATTAGTGGGCCACCTTAAAGCCCGGTGGTGGGATGTAGTAATCCCTGCCCGGAGGTCATACCGACTTAACTGGAGTAAAGTAAGTAAGAAGTAAGTATTGTATGTGTATCGGTCTTGACTATTGTAAGTCATTGACCATGAGTAAGAAGTATTGAACACCCGATTAACCCGGGTGTGTAATGAAGCTAACATGACTTTTGTATGGAATGGAGAATTGTATCTCCGTAATGCGGTGAGTAATCGGTAAGTAAGAACGGTTGACTTGTAATGTCTTCCTTGCATGTATTGAATGTATGTATGCCTTGTGTATGGAATGTATTGAATTGTATTGTGAAAAGCATGTATGTATGTATGTATGTATGTATGAATGAAACGAACCGCATGTATTCAACCAAATAATTGGCGTACCCTCGCTAGTACGCGGGGTATGCGGTTATCATATTCAGCGTAAGCTGACCCCCTAGGGGGAATGTTTTTATTCTACAGGTACCCGCGAGGCGTGATGGTCAAGTAAGGATCTTGCTGAATTCTTTTTGGGTAGTTAGTAGGATTGAAATGGTGTACCGAGTTGTACACGGCTAAGGCCTTTTGTGTAGCCGGTGTACCATGTGGTACACCTTTTTGGATAATGAATTGTGATTGGATAGAAATGAGGAAATGTACAAACTCTTAATTTTTGGGAAGTAGTATTGGGATGTAATTCGTATACTTTGGATACTCGGTAATCAATTGTAAGTAAGTACTTGGTTTTGTAAGTAAGTAGTATGTATTCGGGTATTCTAATTGTCAGACCGTTACTGTAAGTAGTAGTAGCCTTGTTAGTCTTGGATGGCTAACGGCGTTGTATCACCCGCCGGGAGTAAGTAAGTAAGTAAGTATTCCGCTGCGAGTAAGGTAAGTATGAGGATGATTAGAGGATAATGGAAGGATTAGCGGTTGGGGTGTTACACCACAAGCATCCTTTCATTTGCCTAAACTAAACCAACAACTACATTCACTCTTGATACTACCCACACACTTAATTCACCACATTTACCACAATAACATCAATTGCATTAATCTTAAATGCTTGGCTCTTAGGCCCTTAAATAACATTAATTAAACACTGAATTTCCTCCATATAATAGCAACACCTGCACTACACACAAGGCACTTACAACATCTATTTACACACTAATACAATCACAATCCCTTAAGGTACACCACAAGCTTAAGGTAAGTTATTTACCTTGAGTTTTCTTTCAAGAATTTTCCTCCTCTTTACTTCTTGTTCAACAACCGGTTTTCAAATGGGGTATTTGCTAATCTATTGACCAAGTAAAATTGAATACTAGTGAGCATTAAGAAACTAATAAGGCTCTTGAATTAACACTTGTACTTAGAACATGATTTAAGCACTAGAAATGGAAGGAATTACCTTATAACTTCCAAATGAGGATTAGGAAATCAAAGATAGATGTTCTCCAACACCTCTTGAATACCAACAAGGCTAGAATGAAGAACAAAAATGGGGTTTAAAACAGCGCAAAAATCGGTTACAAGAAAATGAAGGAGAAGATGATTTTTCTTGGTTTTCTTACCTTAGAACAACAAGGGGGTTGATTAGCTTCAAGAATGAGTGGTTTTCCCTTCAAAATGAGGTACACCCATGGAGTTCTAATTCGGCCTTTGAAGGTTTTGAAGGGTGGAAAACAATCTCCAAGGTGAGGGGAGCATTATGGTGTATTTATTTTTCAATTTGGAGCTTGTATGATGGTAGAAAATAGAAGAAGAAAATGGAGTTGTTTGGGAGCTTAATAAATCACCATTTAAGAAGAAGAATGAAGAAGAGTGCTGGGAAGGAGGAAAGAACGTGAGAGAAGGCTGGGAATTAGAGAGAGAAATGTAAAAAGGTACTTATGTTCTATTGTTTTTCTGACTTTTGTACTTTTGAATAAAGTAACTCAATATATGTTTAAGAGAGGGGCAAAAATGTGGGACTCATGAAGGAGGAAGGAAATTCAGATTTTATTTTACAATTAGAGGAGAGGGCACAATGGTCATTTAGCAAGTAACACCCATAAAACCCGAAAAGTCATTATTCACTAATCCGGGTCCGTTTTTTGGATTTTTCTCGTTTCTTTATTTTTAATGGTGCTTAAGCTCCCATTAATATTTAATTATAGTTTTATGATCAACTATAATTTTTACGGGGTCATTTAACTGTTTAAGGTCACGTTTTCGGGTTTTCTCGAAAAACACGCTTTAAGACTCTATTAGCGTTTTAACGCATTATTTGGATCCATTTTCTCCGGGAATTGTTCCCACATACTATTTAGGACTAATTATGCCCTAGGAATCCCTCTCGAATCCTAGTCGAGGTTGTATACATCCTAAGATAATTAAATACGTGTTTTTATGGTTTGTGGCTTTTACGCGTTTTCTTTTTCTTTTTGGCTTTTAATCCTTCACCAATGATCTTAAGGACTAGTGCTATTGAGAGAACGTTTGGCGTGCTTAAACGTCGGTGGAAGATTCTAAAGTGTGTACCTCCTTACTCGCCAAACAAGCAGAACCGGGTAGTAGCAGCTTGCTTTGCCCCCTACAACTATGTTCGGCTGTTGGATCCTCTTGATTCTATATTTGACTCTGGATAACATGAGTACAAAAGAGGTGAACAAAAAGACACCGATAGCGATATTGATGATGACACTGCTACTGGAGTGCCATATTCAGATGCACTGGATCCTACTAGTATGGCTGCTCTACGTGAAGATATTGCAGATCTTATAATGTCTGATAGGGGTTTATGAGTGTCGGATGCATGTGCCCAGCTTTTTTGCTGGGTTGAATATTTAGAGCACTATTATGTAGTGATTTTGCGTTTAAGTAGTTGTTCAGTTTAGTGGTTGAAGCTATCATTTTATGGAGCATTTTAGTAACTAAAAACTTTGTTATATTCAAGTATTGGAATGTGTAGCTTATGTGGTCGTAGTAACTTTAGACTTAACATTTTGTGGGGTGTTTTATCAATTGGACATTTTGTTATGTTCAATTGTTAGAATGTTTGACTTATGTGATCGTAATAACTTTAAACTTATCATTTTATGGGGTATTTTAATAACTACACATTCCTTATATTTAATTATTAGAATATGTAACTCATGTTAACGGAACAACTTCGACCTTCGTATCATTCAAATTAAGAAAAATGTAACAAAATAGTAAACATATTTATTACCAAATATAATTCACATAACCAACTCTGACAACCCACTAACATTTTACTCTCTCCGTCCCTTATTGACTGTCTGGTTTACTATTTGAATATGTCGTTTGACTTCAATATTTAACATATAAGATGATATAATTTTACAAATCTAATTTTTGTAATGGAATCCTCATATAAAAAACTATATGTTATAAAATTTTATTTTATAAATTTATTTTATTATATATTTAATATTAAAGTGGAAAAACGTGTCAAAAAATAAACAGGAAGATGAAAGTGGGACGGTGGTAGCGACATTTTCCACTGTAAATTTGCTTCTAAAGCAGAATGATTTTACACTTTTCAAAACAAAGGCGAGGAAAGATGTCAATCATTTGTAAATGATTTACTTTTTGATAATAATAAAAAAAACGATTCCGATATGATTAATTGGACTGCTTTTGTCCTTCTCTTTCCAGGCACGAGAGCAAGACCCGATTCTGATTCGCTTCCTCTCTGTCTTCCTTACTCTCGCACTTTCCACCATTATTTTCAACTTTTCTTTATTTTCATATCCACCGCTCGTGCCGTTTAGATTTGTTTTTACTGAAATCGTGCAGTTGAGATAATTTTAATCCAAGCTCATCCGGTTGCTTTTTACCAATAGCAGTAACAGAGTGGAAGCTTCAATCGACGTGCGAGTTTCATAGTTTCACCAAAATCAACTACCCTTCGTGAGTATCCTCTGTCCTTAATCCAAAAATTAACTTTAATAGTATGTAGTTTTGATTTCGATTGCATCGGGATTCTTGATTAATTAAAACCCATGGCGGAGAGATCTATGATTTCCTACTCTCCGTGCATTTTTTGTTGACCGCAGTTCAGACACGACACGACGTGAAGCAAACGGTCGCTTATGTTCACTTTTCTTCGTCAAATCTGACGTCTCCGTGTTTCACTTTTTTTTTTCTTTGACTTCCAAACTGATGTTTCCCAGTAAATAACCCGTTGGACAAGCTGATAAATAATCTTCGAAATTCTTGCTCGAACTTGTTTATTTTCGTTAATCAATCCGTAGCTAATACTTCTATTTGTTCTGATTCCTTTGTATTTATCTACCTTAATCACGGAGCAATCAGGCAGTTTCCACTGATCGATAGAGTGTTCATATCATGAGAGATACCCGCAAAGGAAGAAGATTGTAGATAGAGATCAGTACAGCAATGGGATCTTTCAAGGGGCATGTGGTCCCAGGGACTTTGTTTCTGGTTGTGGGTATATGGCACATGTGGTGTAGTGTCTACCGATATGCCAGGAACCCAAAAAGTTTTGAGGTAAGGGTATGGAATCCGGTGCCTGGTTTTGGTGGGAGGCTGAAGTATTTGGAATTGTATATGGTGGTGATTGGAGCTTTCATTGATCTTTGTATAGAGTTTCTTTACTCTACCCATCTCAAATTCTTTGTTGAAGGGGTCTTGAATCCTTCTCATATGAACAATTTTGAGCACTCGGGGATGCTTCTTATGTTCTTCGTCTTTGGACTCGTTGCTCTGCTCTCAGAACAGACCAGGTGGAGTTGTTAACTTGTTATCCCTCGATCTGTATGCATCTTTGACTGTCTTTGCTTGTTATTGGTCATTTATATAGCTGAACCAGTTTTTGTTAGCTCTAGTTGACGCTGTTACCTCAAGAATGGGGCTCAATAACTGTTTGAGATTTAAAATTTGTACTTCTTAATAGTTTTCTTGCTACTGATTTTGTGAAACAAATTACACTAGCTGCCACAGTGGACCAGCCGCGATGATGGTCGCTTAAAGACGTGCTGAAAACATTTTTGTTAAAGATCCACTAGTTAAATGCTACTCCCAATGGCAAGAAGCGTATACAAGTTTTGGCTTACCAATGACAAAGAGTTTCTGTTTCTAAACAGCAATATGTTTACATCAAGGGAGCGGTGGTTGTTTTTTTAACCTAAATGATCAGTGGGGAAATTTATTACAAGGAACAATTAGAGCATAGTTAACTGCTTATTGGTGATTGCTATTGAATGAAGCTTGAGCTGATTAGTTTGCAAAACCCCTTTATGATTCATTTTTCAGCTTATGTTTTGACCTTTCCGGTTCGATTTTTTGACTCTTAACATCCATATGTTCTTCTACGTATCTTCATATAAAAGGGGCGAAAAATGGGGCATAAGCTTTAGGTATCAGTATGCTACAAAAGGTGCTGGTTCCTATATCCTATGACCTTGTAACCCACGAGAACGGTGCTGTACTAGTGTGTGAAATCATGAGGCACGACCGGAAGTTAAGGAAAACTTTTTTTTTTATGATTATAACCAAGAAAATCTTTATATCTTTTAATGCTGCTGGACTTTCTTAACGTTTTTGTTCTTTTTGGGAACTTCCTTAGTGGTTTAATGTTTAGAATCTTGTGCTCTCTGTGTTATGGGTTGATTTATCTTTCTACTCAATTTCTCTATAATCTTACAAGCTTAATTCACCCATTATCTATTTGATTCAGATTTCTTCCCCTGACACAAGGGTCTCTATGTTTGGTCGCATCATCAGCTTTTCTAGCCGAGTACATCTTGTTCTACTTCCACTCAACAAACCACAAGGGTCTTGAGGGATACTACCACTTCATCCTTGTACTCTTAATCGGTCTGTGTATCATAACAGGCATCTCTGGAGCCCTTCTGCCAACAAGCTTTCCACTCGATTTATCTAACAGCATTGCTATTACACTCCAAGGCCTTTGGTTCTACCAAACTGCATTCTCCCTCTACGGCCCTATGATGCCTGATGGTTGCAATCTCAAAGAAGATGATATAGTTTGTCGGTCAGGGGATGCTCTGGTTCGAGGGGAGTTGCTTGCCAATGTCCAGTTGTTCTCGATGGTGCTCGGTGTTCTTGTTGTCGTTGTGGTTTGGTATGGTTATGCTGCAAAACAATTCAGGACCCGTGGAGGCCCTCAGGCCCCTCATATTGCTGAGGTTGATGTGGATCGATATTAGAGGAGCAAGGTGCTGCATTCTTTGGCTTTCAATTGTGGGATTCATTGTTGGCTAGTCATAGAAGCACAATTGTACACGTTTTGGATACATAAACACACATGATTAGACGCCTGGAAGCGTGATTTTGACATGAAACCTAGAAAAGAATATGTTGGTAGATATTACTGATCCAACTTTCTTTCATTTGCTTACTGGTGGATGGGTTGCTGACACGAACTTCATAATCTTCTGGATGCAATAGATCGTAATTGTTGGTTTTAGTCCATCGATTGACATCGCAACCCAGAAAATGAAAACTGTCAGGGGTGAATTATAAAGCTTCACAGTTTTTTGGTTGCTTAAAATGGAGTATGCATATGGAAGCAGGTTTGTTCCTAACCTACACTTGTTATCTATAGGGTTTTATTCGTTCTTTTGGAATAGGAATACAAATGAACAGAACTTATACGCTGCTTAATGTATGAGTGTGTATTGAAGTGAAGGGTTCTTGTTGATACCAAGGGACTTTTTGTCTCTGGTTCTCAGAGTCACTCTGCTGATTCTGGCCTTTTGGTTTTGAAAGTGCTGCACCTCTGATGAGCCACCATTTGAGCTTCATGGCTAAGATAAAAATTTGCATATTGGAAATTTGATTAAATTTGTGAAGCTCTGACCCATCTTAAGGAGTACCAAGTGATCAGGGTCATGAATATATGAGGAATGATTGCGAGTTGCAAATGTTCAGATACATTAGACACAGATTCTATTAATGAAACATGTCTTCCTATGTCAACGCAGCTTGAGAAGATTGGTTCTAATGGAGCAGATAAATTCCATGGACATCAACTAATTTTTGTGCTAATAAAATTCATGAACATAAACTAAGCATTACACAGGTCAGAGAAAAATCCATTTCACACCCTTCTCAATAGTAATAATTACGTTCCACTATCACGAGGTTGGATAAAATCAATTTGCCCACTTTTAAGTTTTGACTATATGTATATTCTTTTTTTTTCTTTTTTATCACTATGAAGTACCATTAGTATACTCATTCATATGGGATACTTTATCTCAACTAATCACTTATTTGATTAAAATTATATAGTTATATATATGAAAAAAGAAAAACATGCCAAATGTCAAATAGTAGAGCAATTATCCCGCATAACCATTTATACAATAACAATGTATAATAACACCTATATTAGTACTTATAATAATTACTAGACTCTTACAATTCCTAAATCAATTACCAAAAATCTTTCTACCTTCATTCTCTCGCCATTCATCCTCTACCTCCATTCTCTCTCAAATTTTTTTTGAAAGCAACCATTCTCTCTCAAATTAATTCACCAACCAACACATAATTCATTTACCTTCCTCATCTTGCAACTTCTACGATATTTGGGTTAGCATCTGGCGTTCACCTTCCTACAAATTCTCACCCCAGTAACTTCTATAATATTTGGCTTAGCATCTGGCGTTCAGCTTCCTACAAATTCTCACCCCAGTAACTACTATGATATTTGGGTTAGCATCTGGCGTTCAGCTTCCTACAAATTCTCACCCCAGTAACTTCTACGATATTTGGGTTAGCATCTGGCGTTCACCTTCCTACAAATTCTCACCCCAGCAACTTCTACGATATTTGGGAAGGTCTCGAGTTCACCTTCTTCCTGCAACGTCTATGATTTGGGTTAGGGTCTCGTATTCACCTCCTTCTCATTTACCCTCTGTGGCTCCTCATCTTCATCATCTGACGCCCAGGTAAACATTTTTCTCTTCCTGGATATCGGAGCCGGCAGGGGTGAACCTGCTGGTAGTCCTGACAGTTTTTTTGACCTTCTTTATAGCGACAACGGGAACCACACAGAATCGACATCCCCTACACTCCAGAAAGTGAGAATGAAGTTGGATCAACACATTGCAAACGCCAAATCTAAAAGGAAGACAACAATGAGTATTTTTGTGTACTATACAGTGGGTATGATAGCACGTTAGGCTTCACCCAATGATGAGTGTCCAAATGAGCATGTTTTAGAGGTGTATTTCATATGTTTTTATCAACACTTTTCATGCTCATTTCTCTACTCTAGCTAGTTTTCCTTTAGTTGTGTGTTTATTGGTGTTTTACACAACTATTGCTGAAACAGGAGGAATAACATAGCTAGAAATAAAGAAGACAAAAAGACAAACGCGTAGACGCAAACAAATCCAAAATCGGAGCTAAAACGAAGAAGATACAGCGTTTTGAAGATTAGCCTGTCCACATGACCGACCTTAGGACCGACCCTAGGTGGGTCGGTCGGATGATTTCGGAGGCCAAAATTGCTCGTTCCGGGGGCCGAAAGGGCTTCTGGTCCCGACCGACCTTGGTAGGGCCGGTTGGACTTAAAAACATGATTTCTGGCCCCAAAATTGCTTCTAGAAGCAACCGACCCACGGGACCGACCCAGGGTCGGTCGGTCGGTCACAGATTTTGCCCAAATCTACCTTTTTAGAAGGAGAGAAATGGGCATTCCTCACACAACACAAAAACGACGGGAAAAGAAGAGAAAAGAGGGAAGAAGAAGAAAGGAAATGAAGAAGAAGAAGAAGAGAAGAAGGAGGAGAAGGCTCACCTCCATTGAATCTCTTCTTCAACCTCCCATGGCTATTTCTTCTCCCTTCTCTCTCTTTCGTGCTTTAATGGTTGTGTAGCTTCCTTGAAGCTTGGGATGGGGATTTTGCCCTAAAATCCCTAAAACCTCCTTTGTTGAATCTTGAACTAATTTTTATGCTTTATTTTAGTCTTTGAGCTTAATGAAGATGATTATTGGGTATTTATGATTCTTGAACTTGTTGCTCATGATTTGAGGATTAGTTTAGGGTTTTACCCAAATTATCAATTATGTGTTAAATTGGTTGGTTTGGCCTACCGATTAGTTTAGCATTATTGTGGGATTCTATCAAAATGATATTCTGAGATAGAAACCTAAACTGTTAGACACTAAAATGGTGTACTCTGATTTTGATGATTTTGAGATTAGACTACATTGCAACTTTAGTGGAACTTGAGCTTAGTGTTATCGATTGACCTAGGGCTTAGCTGATTGAGAAGTTTCAGTTAAATTGGTTAGGATTAGTAGGCCTAGATTAGGTTGCTAATTAATTAAGTGTTCCCGTTTTTTAGCTATGAGTTAAAGGTTCGACAATCGGTAATAAGGGGAGGACGGATGCAAATATCCATCCTGGGCCACACCTATCCTAGATAGTTAGTTGAGTGTTTATTGTTTTTCTTTATTTCTCCAATTACAACCCAAAAACCCAAAACCCCTAATTTACATTTATGCACTTTTGTATATTTCTATGCACTTTGACTAACCTTATAATTAACTAGATAGTAACGAAGTCCCTGTGGATACGACCTTGTTGTACTATAATGATTGGGTTCACTGCCCATAGTTAGCAAAGTAGTTTAACCATTATTTTGCTCAACAAGTTTTTGGCGCCATTGCCGGGGACTTCGGTTCAACTATCTGATTAATTATCTTTTTAGTTTTCGTGCGTATTTTTCATTTCCTTATTTGCCCTTTTGTGTATAAATTTTTTTCTTTTCTTTGTAGGAACTTTAAGCTGATGGATGGTTATTATAATCCAGCTGGAGGTTGGAATGGCTACTCTTATAGCCAAGAAATCTACAATCAATGGTTTGTGTGTGAGAGATGCGGAGGAGACCATGACAACTCCCAATGTCAGGTTGAAAGCTCTAGGTTGGAGGATATGATGACAGATTTTATCTCAAGATACCAACCGTATGTGAGTAAACCAACCGGAGTGGAGGATTATCATGAGTTTACACAAGTCGCCAACCTATGGATTGTATGCCAAGAATATGGTGGAGACCATGAGCGTTCTCAATGTCCGGTTGCAATGTCAAGATTGGAGGCTCTCATGGAGGATTTCACCACTTCCATCAAGTTTGCGCACCAAGCAGCAGAGTCAATGTTAGCTGAGCAAAACACCATCAACATGAACGTTCAAGCTCTACTAGATCAAATTATGCAACAACTTGAGATCAAAACAATTCAAGAGGTGGAGCAACCTTCTGAAGACTTGAGTTTCCCTCTTTCTCCTCCCTTAGGTGAATCAGAAACTCCACCGCCAAACAACCACCAACTTGATTATGAAGACAACTCGTTAGAAGAGAGTTTCTACTTTGACCTCATGGAGTTTCCTCCCTCTAAAGTCAACCACAAAGTTGTCTCCCCCTCCCTTGTTCATCAATACAATGAGGATGATTACATCCTTATCCTTGAGGAGGAGGAGATGCCGCCTCCCTCCGAGCCATCAGAGGAGAGTGCTATAACAACTTCAAGGAGTTATCTCTCTCTGAAGTTGAAGTCCATCAAGGCTCTTCCTATGAGCCTCATCATGAAGATGAGGATGTTTACATCCTCAAATTTGAGGAGGAGCCACCCAGCTTTGATCTTCACCTGGAGGATCAAGGCCTTCCTCACCTGTGCAACAATGATGTAAGGTGGAAGCATAAAGTCCACCCACTAAGTGTGGAGGCCACTTTCCCCTTTGATCCCGGACTAGAGATAGAAGACAAAGTTCGCTCCGGAGCTCTCGCTGCACCGCTCAACAAAGATAAGGATGTCTTCATCCTTAAATTTAAGGAGGAGTCTCCACCACTAGATGATTCTCGCACCAAGGATCATCAACCTCAATTTTGGGCCGTTCTTCAATGAAAAATGATGCCCGCCCAACCCACCCGTTGAAGCCCACTTCAACATTCATTTTTGCTCCTGGAGGACTTCAATGTGGTATGGTCTAGCTAAAGACCTTAAAGATGGGCAGCTTCCCAGGAGGCAACCCGGATGAATTTCTCATTTGCATTTATTTTAATTTTTTAAGTTCTCCTTTGATTTTGTTTTCGCTAACTCTTCACCCCCAGTTGCAATTTGGTTGCTTCTAGTGTTTTATGCAGGTGCAACTTAACGTCCACACCGCAACCAAGCTACGCTACTTGAGGCTAAAACTTAAGTGTGAGAGAGTTCCTTCAATGAAAGCAAGAACAATCTCAGGGGAGTACTAGTTTCTTTTATTTTGCTAATCTCACTTCCCTTCCTTCATTTTTGACCCTGCTTGTTTTTGTCAGTGAGCCTTGCTTATGTGCTATAATGTTGCTTGTGTCCCTTGCATTATCTCTCTGTCTGCTTCCCGAAAAGGTCTTCTGGAACCTTCCCCTGTTTGTTTGGTGAATAATGGGGACATTGTTCAAATTAAGTGTGGGGGAGTGACCTTTTCAGTGAATTGTGTGCTTAAATGCTTAATCGCTTTGCTTATCTTGCGGTTGTCCAAAATCAAAAACTTGGGCCCATGTGTTGTGAGTTGTTCTCATTAAGAACAAATACTGTTTTGAATTCTGGGATAAATGCTCAAATTTTTCTTTTTGATTGCTTTTGAGGAGCATGTTTCATGCGGTGTGACCAAATGATCTTGATTGGTTGGTTTTTTATTGCTTAGGGGTTCTTTCTATATTCTTTCTTAGGGATTGCTAAGGGGTGCTTCTTTGTAAAAATCCTTTAAGGGACTTGTGAGACACCATTGGTAACCAACAATGAGAGTTGAGTGTTCATAATTGCAAAGGCTTGATGCCAAACTTTTACCTCCTCATCTCTTATGCAAAAGTGAAACAAATGCATAAATCTAATTTTCCTTTTGTTTTCTTCTCAATGCCCATTCCTGAGAGAAGTTGGCCATGGTAAAAGCTCTCCAAGTTACCTAATCTTTAGAACTTTAAAGCACTTCGGATCATGTCCCGAAACTCTAGTTTTTGTTTTTCCCCTAAGCACACCCATGCCACCACTAAGAGATGGTTCACACTCCTCAAAGGTTTCAATCACTTTTTGCTTCTTCTCTTATCCTACAATTCATGTTAGTATTTGTTAGTCTTGAGCATTCCTTACTTGCTTGGGTGCTTGGTTTTGCTTGAGGACACGCAAAAAGGTAAGTGTGGGGGTGTGATGAGTGTCCAAATGAGCATGTTTTAGAGGTTTATTTCATATGTTTTATCAACACTTTTCATGCTCATTTCTTTACTCTAGCTAGTTTTCCTCTAGTTTTGTGTTTATTGGTGTTTTACACAACTATTGCTAAAACAGGAGGAATAACATAGCTAGAAATAAAGAAGACAAAAAGAAAAACGCGTGGACACAAACGGATCCAAAATTGGAGCTAAAACGAAGAAGATACAATCTTTTTAAAGATTAGCAGTCCACATGACCGACCTTAGGACCGACCCAGGGGGGTCGGTCGGATGATTCCGAAGGCCAAAATTGCTCGTTTCAGGGGCTGAAAGGGCTTCTAGTCCTGACCGACCCTAGGACCGACCTTGGTAAGGTCGGTCGGACTTAAAAACATGATTTTCAGCCCCGAAATTGCTTCTGGAAGCAACTGACCCACGGGACCCACCCAGGGTGGGTCGGTCGGTCGCAGATTTTACCTAAATCTGCCTTTTTAAAAGGAGAAAAAGAGGAGAGAGAAGGGCATTCCTCACACAACCCAAAAATGACGGGAAAGAAGAGAAAGAGGGAAAAAGAAGAAGAAAGGAAAGGAAAGGAAGAAGAAGAAGAGAAAAAGGAGGAGAAGGCTCACCTCCATTGAAGCTCTTCTTCAACCTTCCTTGGCTATTTCTTCTCCCTTCTCTCTCTTTCGTGCTTTAATGGTTGTGTAGTTTCCTTGAAGCTCGGGATGGGGATTTTGCCCCAAAATCCCTAAAACCTCCTTTATTGAATCTTGAACTTATTTTAATGCTTTATTTTAGTCTTTGAGCTTAATGAAGATGATTATTGGGTATTTATGATTCTTGAACTTGTTGCTCATGATTTGAGGATTAGTTTAGGGTTTTACCCAAATTATCAATTATGTGTTAAATTGGTTGGTTTGGCCTACCGATTAGTTTAGCATTATTATGGAATTCTATCAAAATGATATTCTGAGATAGAAACCTAAACTGTTAAAGACTTAAACAGTGTACTCTGATTTCGAAGATTTTAAGATTGGACTACATTGCAACTATAGTGGAACTTGAGCTTAGTGCTGTCGATTGACCTGGGACTTAGCTGATTGAGAAGTTTCAGTTAAATTGGTTAGGATTAGTAGGCCTAGATTAGGTTGCTAATTAATTAAGTGTTCCCATTGTTTAGCTATGAGTTCAAGGTTCGACAATCGGTAATAAGGGGAGGACGGATGCAAATATCCATCCCGGGCTACACCTATCCTAGATAGTTAGTTTAGTGTTTATTGCTTTTCTTTATTTCTCCAATTACAACCCCAAAACCCAAAACCCCTAATTTACATTTATGCACTTTTGTATATTTCTATGCACTTTGACTAACCTTATAATTAAATATATAGTAACGAAGTCCCTATGGATACGACCTTGTTGTACTACAATGATTGGGTTCAGTGCCCATAGTTAGCAAAGTAGTTTAACCACTGTTTTTCTCAACACCCAACAAGAATAAGGTTTATAATTATTGTAAAATATGATAGGTATGTGTAAAAAAATAGTGTTTGACTGATCAGAGCATTAGTAGACGAATTTGTGATAGTGGTAAGTATACAAATGTTTACAAATCAAGTATTCGAATGTAATAGTGTGAAGTATACGAATGTAATAGTGCGAGGTATACGAATGTTTACAGATTAAGTATACGGATGTTACAGTGTTAAGTATTCGAATTTTGACAAATCAAGTATATTAATGTGATAGTGTTAAGTAAAAGAATATTTACTAATTAAGTATACAAATGCGATAGTGTTAAGTATTCAAATTCTAGCAAATTAAGTATACGAATGTAATAGTGTGAAGTATATAGATGTGATAGTGTTAAGTATACAAATGGTTACAGATTAAGTATACAAATGTAATAGTGCGAGGTATACGAATGTTTATACTTTAAGTATACGGATGTGACAGTAAGTATTCGAATTTTTACAAATCAAGTATATCAAAGTGATAGTGTTAAGTATAAGAATATTTACAAATTAAGTATACGAATGTGATAGTGTTAAGTATTCGAATTGTAGCAAATTAAGTATAGGAATGTAATAGTGTGAAGTATACGGATGTGATAGTGTTAAGTATATAGATGGTTAGAGATTAAGTATACGAATGTAATAATGCAAAGTATACGAATGTTTACAAATTAAGTATATGGATGTGACAGTGATAAGTATACGAATATTTACAAGTCAAGTATATCAATGTGATAGTGTTAAGTATAAGAATATTCACGAATTAAGTATACGAATGTGATAGTGTTAAGTATACGAATGTGATAGTGTGAAGTATACGAATGTTTACAAATTACGTATACCGATGTGATAGTGTTAAGTATAAGAATATTTACAAATCAAGTATACCAATGTTGTAATTTTAAGTATACGAATATTTACAAATTAAGTATACGAATATTACATGTATGTTACTAATTAGTATTAAGTCATTATGGTATGCTATGTGAGAAACATAAATATATCGTGTTTATTTTCATTTTTACTATTCATCTACCCATTCCTCAGTTCAGTTTTATGTTCAGTGGTAAATGAAGAAATGCCTACTATATTGTTATACGTATACTATAAAAAGCCTTACTTGAATACTAGTCTGTGTTAAATTCATTTACTGGTAAATATTAATACTACTCTTCATTTCAAATACTAAATGAGTTCTACTTAAATTACCATGTACACTTATAATCATATACCAGATATGAGAAGTATTAAACTACCCCATAATTATTATTCTACAGCATTGAAAAACGTGAAAAGATGTAAATATATTAAAAATTTATAACAAAAATACATTTTTAGTTTCTTATAACATACACACTCAAATACTAAATCAGTAGTATATCAAGTACTTATAACAATATATTCAAGTACTAACGTCTTCTACGCTCATATACCAGATATCACTTGACTATTAAGCTGCCACATCATTATTACTTCTATGATATTGGAAAACATGAAAAAAATTAAATATAACAATTTTTTATGTCAGAAGTGCCTTTTTAGTTTTTCAAAACGTATAAACTAAAATACTAAATCAGTACTAGTTCAAGTACTCATAACAATATCTTTAAACACTAACATGTTCTATGCTCATATACCAGATATCGCGTGACTGTTAAGCTACCACATAATTATTTCTTCTGCGATATTGGAAAACGTGAAAAATTTTAATATAATAATTTTTTAATGTCAGAAATAACTTTTTAGTTTCCCAAAACGTATACACTGAAATACTAAATCAGTAGTATATCAATTACATATAACAATATGTTGAATTACTAATTTCCTCTACAATCATATACCAAATATCCCGTCACTATTAAACTACCATATAATTAATACTTCTATACTATTGAAAAACGTGAAGGGATTTAAATATAGTAAAAAATTTATGACATAAATACTTTTTGGTTTTGTAACACCCCATCCAACAACAAACACATAACAACATTCTGCAGCGGAAAATATACTACTTCACATAACTTAACTCGTTGGTGCTACACGCCGCTAACCACCCACGTGGCTAACAAGGCTATTACATATACATTGTACCGGTCTGATGGACTAGATCCCCGAGCAACTACACATTATTATCCCTTTCCATTAACAACACAACATACACATACCTTCCTACTGTACCGAGTATTTATAAACTGATGCCGATAACAATTTCGGTCTTACTACACCTACTGTATATATACACTTAAATGATTACCCATGTACAACGACTACCCCGTCCTACTCTCGAACGGCTTCCAGCTCTTCGTACCTGAAATAAGAAAAGAAGAGAAAGGGTGGCCCCCAAGGGGCTCAGCACCTTTGCTGGTATGGTAATCCCGCAGCCCACATGCTACCGGGCCACGCACAACTAATTGTCGTCTTAGCATGCGGTTGATTATATTTAGATCATGCATGCAACTGTAAACACACAACACATAACATTTCGCCTCTATGGGCTCAACAAACGGATAGTACATCCTTACTAGATAAGTCACTCATGGTATTCATTACCCCTAGAGTGTTTCTCCTCTAATGGAGCTACTTCCTTAATAGACGACAACTACCCATTAATCGGGTTATCCTTAAACGCCTCTTATCACAAACTGGGATTCATATCCATGATCCACATACTCCACAATTTACAACATATGACACTCATCACATAACAACACATAACAACACTTTCCACGTTTCAACGTGTACATAATAACATTGCAATAGATATTGCATCATAAAGACAATACATAACATAACGGGTACGGTTCCCTTTATGAACCGGCCCAAACATAGTCAGGTCACTTGTAGCCTAGAGAATGTTGCCAGTCTCATGATAAGCTTATTACATAACTCGTTACCGTCTCGTTAAATGAACGGATAACTTAACACAAGGTGTCTCGGATATAGTGATCCAAGCACACCGAACAAACATAACATAGTATGCCCCTATGGCCCGACGTGAGTCAGTAATAGCCTTGGTTAAGCTAAAGGGAAGGTTGGGAACCAAATTGGAAAACAACCATAACATACAGAGAGGATCGAACCTGATATGACAACGACCCCCATACTCACACGCGTGGCCGGAACAGACCGGACTCCTCACTTCCCCCGTTAGCACTTGTTAGAAGTTCAACACTGAACTTTATTAAACAATCACAACATTGGGTTAAGTCTTGTTAGACATACACAAGGGAAGAGAGAGTCACACGTTCACACACAAACATTACACACAAACATTACATGACTAACTCACGCATAGTCGTGGTTAGAACGTTCCTTAGGTCGGAAACGTTATCACCGGATACCGTTCTCTTACGTTCACCTAATGGTGGTTAACTAGCCCTTCAAGCGCATTCGAGGTTACCGGTATCGGTACGTAAACATACAACAACAATAACGACTGTAAACTCGTTTCATGATTTATCTTATAACGTGACAAACACACAGAAAAACACATTGGCATACAAGCCGGTGTAATCCGGTAGGACACAGGTTGCAAGAAAACCATACCTGTCACCGGAGTCCACTTTACCATGTCCACTTATGTTCCTCGAGCAATTCTCGAACAACTGATAACATTACATGTACTTTTATTAACATCGGGGTAACATGTTTGTTTAAAGTCTAATGCTTATAACTTTTCCCCGTTAACTTAGTTACATAACTTCACTTTTTAACTTGTTTAACTTCTACATTTTAATACATCTTTTTTTTCCACTAAATTATCATTATAACTCACCTAACATGTCTTAAACAACCTTATAACATCATTACTAGTCAATCCCCATCATTACACATCATTCTATAACCTTAAACAATGTTTTTGGTCCGACCGACCTTACCGACCGACCTTACACAAGGTTGGTCCATTCCAGAACACATTACCGTCAAAAATTTCTACTCCGACCGACCTTGTATGTTCGGTCGCATGTTCGGTCCATTCCCGAGAGTTTCTTCCCTTTGAAAATCCAGGCCCGACCGAACTTGCCAAGTCCGGTCCCATGTTCGGTCGATTCCAGAAACTTAATTCGTACACAAAATACAAGCCCGACCGACCTTGCAAGTCCGGTCCCCAAGGTCGGTCCATTCCAGAAGCCAATTCTCGCAGGGTAAACTGGGCTCGACCGACCTTGCAAGTTCGGTCGCAAGTTCGGTCTGCTCCAGACCCTTATTTTCCATTGCTCATTTAACTCCAAACTTCACCTCATATATCCTAGTACACCCTAACCTCATTTGGGCACTTCAAACACACCTTAAGACATCCTTAAACACTCATAAAACTCATTTTCTAATTCCTTAAACCTTTACTCATTTCTTCCCAAAATTCCTAACACTTATGTTATTTCCTCCTTAGTTTTCCAAGTGGTGTTTCATGCCTATGATAACCATTATGCCCATAATGCTTTCTCCTCATTTTAACATCATCTCCCAAGCATCATTTCTTACCAACCTAAACCCTAGTTGATGTCTAAGTCCTTTTGTTTACCTAGAACATCTTAAGACATTATTTCTCCTCCTTTAAAATGCTTAGGCATTTCCAACACTTCTAGTTCACCAAAACTCATTTAAAACACTTAGAACTTCTTACACATTTTCCAAATTTTGCCATAGCTTCTCTTGTATATTCTCACATCTAAACACTTAGGTTTTTACCTTATTTCATTCAAGAACACCTAAAATCCATCAAGAACTTCTCACACACAACATTCACCAAATTTTACACTACATCACAATATAGTGCATAAACTTAAATTGCTTGGCACTTAGGCCCTTAAATAGAATGGCTCTTAGGCCCTTAAATACATTAAACTTAAACACTGAATCTCCCACATATATATTGCCTTTAACCTGCAATTACATACAACAACACATATGCCCTTTATAAACTCCTTGAGAGCATTTCACTAGCTCATTTACCATTGGCTCCTTAGGCATTTTATTAAGCATATCAAGCTCATTTTCCTAAGGCATTTAAACTACATTGAGATAGCATATTTACCTCTTTTCTTCAAGATTTTTACTTGAACACCCTTGTTCTTCCCTGTTTGGAAATCAGCAAGAGGACTTGGTTACTTGTCAATGTTCTAATCAATATACAAGTAACACCAATGAGCATTCAAGCTTCAAGCTTAAGCTCATTTACAAACCCTAGGTTATATATATTGTCTTAACACATTAAGGTAATTGTTTTACCTTGGAATTGGAAGAGAGCTTGAATAAGTATCAAGAGAGGACTCCTCCTAGCCCTTAGAAGATTCAAATGAAGCTAAAACAAGCAAGGTAAAGACACCATTGTGAGGTGAATTTTTGGACATCATATAAACATGGAGGAAACATGGATTTTCTTTGAGTTTCCTTACCTTGAAGCAAAGGAGAACAACAAGTGAAATACCCCAAACCTAAGTATGCTAAGTAAACATCAAATCATGATGCATTAAGGCTAAAATATGCCTTAGAAAGATTGGTAGACAATTTTAACCAAGGAAAACACAAGAAAGTGCCTTAAAGGCAATCAGGGCAAAAACGTGCTCTAAGCTTGGAGAGACTTGGGTGAGTACCCAAATATCATGATAAGACCTTAGTAATATTCTAATGGTCATTTTAAATCAATTAGCAAAGAAAACCAAGCTTGAAAACAAGTTAAAACACAAAATGTGCTTTAAGAAGTCTTAAAGCACATTTTTGAGAAATTGTCTTAGAATTGAGTTTTGAGTGGCTAAATGTCCATCATTACTCTTTAATCAACATGTGTACTAATTAGTATCACATTAGGAGGTCTAAATCAATGGGAAATCAAAAATTTCAGAAATATGTGCACTGATTAGTGAATAGTGCCAAATAGTGACTAGTTTAAGTTTTAATCAACTTAAGCTAATTAGTTGGTCAACAAAGACCATGTTAGCCTTATTTAAGAGGGTGGCCGGTTTTTATGTGGGGAGTCACCACATGAGTCATCAAATGAGAAAGGAAAAGAAGAGATAAGTAAAGAAGTTACTATTTGCTTTAATAAAGCAAATATCTTATATTAGCTCACTTCTCTCCTTTATTCTCCATTTCTCTCCTTCACCCACGGTTTCTTCTTCTTCTCTCTGTTCTAAAACCGAGAGTGTTGCTTCCCCATGGTTCTCCATCTTCAATCACTTACCAAATACACAATATTGCTCCAAATCAAAAACTAAACACATATTATTCTTAGTTAGGTCAAGACCTATTACTATCTTTTCAAATCTTTCAAAGCTCCATTTTGGTGCCATGAGAAAACTCCATTGATGGAGGAAAATCAAGTTTGAAGAGCTCGTTAGCTTCTCCATTCTCTTAAGGTAAAGAAAATGTAAGAAAAACCATGTTTCCATCATTTTCTATACATGGCCGAAAATTCTTTCTCATGGGGCTATGTTTTTATGCCTTGTTCTAGCTTGATTTATTCACCAAGGACTAGTGGAGGTCCTATTTCATTCAATGCCAAAGTCTACCTTGAGACTTCAAAGGTAATCATCCACTTTTATGCCTTAGAACACATTTCTAACCTAGGTTTTTATTCCTTGAGGTTAGTGCATTGTTTAGTACTCATAGAGTCCTTACATATTGATTAGAACATTGGCAAAAGGAATTTAATGGTGGCCGAGATCTATGCAAGAAGAAGGCCTAAGGAGGAGATTAAGATAAGCTTGAGAAAACAAGGTAAAATGCTTACCTAATGGTGGTTTAAGATTAAGGAATGAGTTTTAGATAAATAACAATGTGGCTTAAAGCTTACATTGTGTATTGGGATATATAACCTAAGAAAAAGAACTTAAACAAGCTTATGAACTTGTAATTAAGGAGCTAATGAGAATGAGTTAATATAAGTTTAAGGTGGATTTTAAGAGCATTATAACTACTATGAGATTGATGAGTGTATTTGCAGGTTGAAAGCTTATATATTTGGGAAATTCAGTGTTTAAGTTTAAGTCATTTAAGGGCCTAAGAGCCATGTCATTTAAGAGCCTTAGTGCTATGCAATTTAAGATTATTGCAATATATTGAGTTTGTTGTGAATGAGTTGGTTTGGGTGATGATATATGAGAAAGAACTTGAGGTGTGTGAGATGGTTAAATGAGGAAAAATAATGTTTTGGGCATGCTATGATGCTAGAGGTGCTATGGCAAAATTTGAGTAGAAATAAGTGTTTAGGCGATGGTGGTGAACTAATATGACCTAGGATTTACTAGGAATCATTATAAGGAATTTGAGTGGAGATTAGTTAATTAAGGAGTCCTTGAGGTTTAGGATGACCTAGAGATGTCTAGGAGGAGTTAGAGGATGGTGAGTGTTTTGAGCACACCAAAATCATGAGATGAGGAATATAAGAAGTGTGCATAAGATTAAGGAGAAGGTGTAATGATTAAGGTGATTTGAATATGTTCTAAGGGGAATTAATGACTAAGGAAGTACTAGGAAGTTTTAGAGGTGGTCTTGATGAAAAAGGGGTGAGATAAAGTGTGGTAATGAGTTATAATGATTTAGGCATTTCCTTGGAGGATTTAAGAATCAAGAGAAGGTAATTGAGCATGTAGGACTTAGGCAAATGTTGGTAACTAACTAGCAAGGAAATAAGGTGTGGAGGATGGAAGCTTAAGCTTAGGAAGGAACTTTAAGTAAAGGCATAAAAAGAGTTTTAGATAGTGAGAGATGCTTGGGAGATGATGTTATAGTGGTGAAGAGAACATTTGGCATAGTGGTTACACTAGGTATGAACCACCACCTAGAAACCTAGAGGAAACATTACAAGTGTTAGCATTATTACAAGGAAAATGCATAATGACTAAGGTGGATCTTGGTGGATGATTTAAGGTATTTAAAGGAGGGCTTAAGGTGTATTTGAGGTGCCCAAATGAGGTTATAACATATTAGAATATGAGGAGAAGTTTGGAGTTGAAAGAGAATTTAGAACAAGTTTCTAGAGCCGACCGGCCTTAGGACCAGACTTGCAAGGTCGGTCGGGCTCTGTTACAATCCGGGAAATGTTTCTGGAAGACCGGACATAGGACCGGCTTGTCAAGTCCGGTCGGGCTTGAATTTTGTACGGATATAAGTCTCTGGAATCGACCGGACATAGGACCGGACTTGTAAGTCCGGTCGGAGTGAATTTTCCAACGGTAAAAGGGTACTGGAATGGACCGGACTTGGCAAGTCCGGTCGGTAAGTCCGGTCGAGCCTAAAAACAAAAAAAAAGAGAAATTTTGAATTCTAAGAATGGCAATGGGTAATAAGGTATGCCTTTGGTAGGGTAGTAATGATTGAGACCTAAGAACTTAAGAGATTAAGTTAAGTTAAGTATAAACTTGAAAGTTTAAGATTAAGTTTGTAAGATTAAGTGTAAACCTAAGAGGTGTTAGGTGGGGATCATTAAGGAATTAAGTAAGTTAAACAAGTTAAGTAAGTCATATTAAGTTAAGTGATTAACAACCTAAAACTGAATGAATGTTTTAGGACTTGGGAGTTTGGACTCCGGAAGAGAGTAAGCAGCCGAACGACCAACGGTGAACGGTACAGTTTCTCTTGTGACCTGCTTGCTAACGAGGTGTCCCTCGGCTTGTGTGCTATTTGTTTTGTGTGCTCACTAAACAAGATAAAGCATGCAACCGGAACATATTTATATATTGTATTGTTGTGTGATGTTTGGAACTAACACAACATACCGTGAGAACTTACTAACCAATGCTTAGTAAGGAATTGAGTGAGACTAAGGAACGCCCCCCCCTAATGAGGGACGATATGAACCGAAAGAGGTTAACCAACAAACGGGGTCTTGAGATAACTACTAACTGGAACTTGAGTGAGGAAACCCGGGACCGATCTCCGGTCATGCATGCTAAGGAAAGGGGGTCGGTATCTATAGCAGATTCGACTTCCGATTAAGGACTAGTCCTCGGACTAGTAGCCTTGGGTCGGTTGACCGGCTCGGCTACATTGGACATCCAGTCCAAGGTAGGTGGCTTTAAGATGGCGTGGGGGATCAAGCCTACATCCCCAACAATTTAAGAATGTTGTTTATTGCCGGTAAGTGTCCTGCTGCTGGCTAGGGTTAACCAAGCCCTACAAAATAAACATCGAATTAAGGCTAACCTGTTCCCAATGAGAGAACGGTTTGGCATACATAAGGTAAGGTTAAGATAGTTGCAACCATTCCTTATTAAAGGATGGTTTGTATTATTAAGGCTAAGATAAGCTACATCCACTCCTTATTAAAGGGGTGGTTGTTTCTAAGATTAATAAGATTAAGATTGAGGTGAGATAAGGATGGACTAAGATTAAGAGGATATATAACTTAAGGAGTTAAACAATTAACTCTCTAATTAAGGGAACGCATTTAAGCCGTTCATTGTGTGTGTGATCCTTGATTGTTCATATATGGATTGTTGTTTACAGCATTTACTATTATGTTGTGCATTTAATCAACCTCCATGCTATCGACAATTAGTCGTCGTAGCCACGTTAGCTTGGGGGCCATGAGGGGATCGTACCAGCATTCGTGCTGACCCCCTTTGGGGGCTGTTTTTACTACACAAGTACATCAGGAAGCGGTCGTCGCAAGCGTAAGAAGAGGATACAGCTGTTAAGGGTTTAGTGTGGCCTTTGAGTTGTGCATGTACACTCGTATGGCAATCTGAGTTAGTAAGATGTATAGGATGTGAGGGGGTTGTAAGAAGGTTATGTAAATGGTTAAGGTTGTTAGACTAATGTTCGGTATATTCTATAGTCAGACCGTGGCAAGGTCCTGGATTGTAAAGAATTCCGCTGTGACATGTTTATATATATACTGTTAAGTTGCGAGACCACATTTGGATTGAGTTGGGGTGTTACAACAAGGTGTGAAAATATTAGCTCAAGCTCCTTCAATGGTGAATCTCCATGGCACCAAAATTGAGTTCTTGAAGATTTGAAAAGGTAGAAGTGTAGAGCTTGGCCCAACTAAGACAAATATGGTCTTAGAATTTGATTTGGAGCATGGAGTTGGATTTGGCAAGGAAATGAAGATGGAGAAGAGAGGCTACTATAGCCCATCGGTTTTGAAGAAGAGAAGAGAGAATGAAGACCGTGTGAAATGAGAAGGAGAAGAGAATGAGAAGGTAAGTAGCTAGCTTAAGATATTTATTTGTTAAAAGCAAATAGTAACTTGCTTTATCCTTTATGTATTTATTTGATAAGTGCTAGCAAGGGTGGTGACTCACACCATGAAAACCGGCCCCCATTTAATAAGAAGGGTGTTTTGGTCTTTGTTGACCAATTAACTTACTTATAGTAACATATGTTACAAACTAGCTTATAAAAGTTACTATTCATAAAAACAAGGCACATAGAAGTGAAATTTTTGATTTCCCATTGATATAGACTTCTAAATGTGATACTATATAGTACACATGTTAATTAAAGAGTAATGATGGACATTTAGCCATTCAAAACTCATTTACAAGACAATTTTTCAAAAACGTGCTTTAAGATTCCTTAAAGCACTTTTTGTGTTTTAACTTGTTTTCAAGCTTGGTTTTCTTTAGTAATTGATTTAATATGTTCATTAACATATTTATAAGGTATAGGTATGACCATTAGGTCTTATACAAATTTATCCCAAGCTTAGAGCACATTTTTGCTCATATTGACTTTAAGGTATTTTCTTGTGTTCTGTTTGTTTAATTGTCTACCAAGGTTTCCTAAGGACTTAATTTGCCTTATTTAATCATAATTGAATATTATTAAGTCTTGGTAGGCTCTTTGGGTCCTAACCAAGTTCACTCCAAGCTTAAAGCATGTTTTTGCTCAAACTGTATCTTAGTGCTTTATTGCATTTTACTATGGTTTAAATTGTTCACTGATGTTTCTAAGGCACTTTTTAGCCTTTACATACCATAGTTTGATATTTAAACCACATATCAAGGTTTGGGGTATTTCAGGTTTTCCAAAACACTAATCATTAACAAATAATTAAAACAACTAATCATTTATACAATAAAAAACATTCTACCAATAAGAATACATCCAGAAAAATCTGGATTACTTGTGAGACCAGATCTCAAGCCAAGCCCGTTTTTTTATGACTTAATCCAGGTTCATTTAGGCCTCCATACTACATGAGTTTGATCCTCAAATTCACCCTTTAGATTTTGATGATTGCAACTATTATCAGTTTGTTTAGTTAATTTCATAGGTGTGTCGTTGGATCTATGACTATCAGATAGGTCACTTGAGCATTAGATAAATCACTAAGGGCCCGTTCGGTGGCTGGCTTCAATTTTTTAGCCACATTAAGACCACATTAATGTCAACAGATTAAGCCCACCTTAATGGGAACTGGGAGATTGGGACGTTCGGTGGTTGACTTCTAATTTCAAAACATTGAAACACTGAAATACCACAAATGCCCCACTTGATTTCCCCGTGCTCTTCTTCCCGCCTTCTGTACTTTCAGATTTTGTTATTGCTTCTTCAACCTTCAATTCATTCCAGCTCTTCCGACGTTGCTCTTTCCTGTATTTGGTAATCGCCTTCTTCCATCCCTGTTTCTTTCTTTTTTTTTTCTTTCGTTGTTGAATCATCGAAACAACTTGCTACTAAAATTAAGGTTTGAGTTCATTATCTTCTTCCTTCGTTTTTTCTGGGTTCACACAGACACATGAGTGTTTTCTTCAACCTTCAGTTCAATACGCCGCCTACGATGGACAACAGCTACTGCTACACACTTGAGTGTTTTCTTTCAACACGGGTGAACAAAGGAGAGAAGAATAATCAAAATTGTACCGATCAAGTTGAGGGCAAAGGGGTAATAAGGTGAGAGAAGGAGGAATACAAATGCGAGCTTAATTTTCAAACGCAGCAATTTCAACCTCTATCATAAAGCTAGCCCATCGACGATTTGCGCAAGAAAAAACCAAGATCTGTCCAATCCAGCCTTAAAGATTAAGGAGCTTAATGACCTATTTCCACATTAATGGTGGAAACGAACGGGACCTAAGGTAAATACGTCACAAAGACTCGGGGAGTTGTGCATGGAAGTGTCGCTACCAAAGTACAATACACATAGAGAGATGAAACCATTATGAAGAACTATCAACAAATTTAATGGGTAAGTAGCTAGTTGTGTTTTTCCGAAATGGAAAACCTAGCCTGGCTCTTGTAGTTGTGTTAGTTGTGCCTCTAGGTAAAGAAATAAACATTCTATTGAAATCGGAACACAGTAGTAAACCCTTCATGTGAAGGAAGAAATCTTCTTCTTAGTTCTTAGAAGACTATAAAGGGAATCACCCCAATCATTTTTGGATCGCTCACTTCGAGAGAAAAGGGATAACACAATTCAAAAGTGATCCATCTGCATCTTTAATAAATCTCCATCTACAAACAATGAAGTCCTTCGCTGAGCTATAAATCTTCATTGGTTTGACAACATCTAAATCTGATGACGTGTGAAACGGTATGATTCGGTACTCTCCGATACGAACTCGAACACCAAGGATTATAGTGGTTCGGCCAATAATCCGGCCTACGTCCACTTCTAGACAGAGTTATTATTCCTTCTTTGGTTTACAACACTAGAGAGCTTTTAAGATGAGCTCCCTTCTTTTTAACTCGAGTCCCTTACAAATGAACCCCTCTACTTCTATTTATAGACTTTCTATCACTAGGTTTACCCTTTTGCCCCTATACATGTGATAGTATTACATAAACATAACTATCAGTCCTTTTATGGGTCTCCGGACTGAAATACTGCTTCCGCAATGGACTAACTCTTCCGGACCGTCACTTTGACAATAATCCCTCCGGTAGTTACTCTATCGGTAGCGATCCTTTAGATAGCAGCTCTTCCGGTAGCGAGTCCTCCGGTAGAGTCTCTTGGTAGATCCCTCCGCATCGGGGCCTTTCGGTAGCAGGCCTTCTGACAATTGGTCTCCGATAGTAGTCCTTCCGCTAGCAGGCCTTCGGTAGATGCTTTGACCTTCCGCATGGTATATTTCATACCATTACATCAGTCCCACAAGTTCTACTTTTTAGCACTAAAAAGTGGAACTTATAAAAAGAAGATAAAATTTACACTTTGTACTCTTTTCTTTTCTACTATATATCTCCTAGTCCCACAAGTTCTTTTTCTTTTGCCTAAAAAGGAAATGAACTTAAAAACTTTAGCCTATGTAAGAGCTTGTCTATCGGTCACCAAGAAGTCCCACAGGTTCCGGGGTGATGGAGTCCCACTTGTTCTCCTGAGAAAAGGTCTCCGTCCCTTGACCGTGCCATAATAAGAAATCCAAAGATCCGGAATTCCAAAGGGCCATAATAATCCCAGAAGGCCATAATAATTCCCGAAGACCATAATAATTCCAGAAGACCATAATAATCTCAAGAAGTCCGAGATAATAATAATAAATGGGATATTACTTCATAATCAGATTGCTGCTTGAATCACTTCATTCCTTGGGCCTGCATATCTAAATTTAACAGATTAAAAGATATTTGTCTTTTGGGCTGCCCGGAGCGACCGGACTTCCCAAAAGTTTTTTGTTAGTTAGAGCATATTAATCACGGGGATAAAAAACCCAAATATACAGCCTATAGGTTGTTTTAGAGCAGCCTTTCTAAGTACATGGATATCACAAGTCTGAGTTGAACAAAAAGTAATTCCTAAAAATTCTATTGCTTCCCAAAAGTTGGAGATTCTGATAATGAATAATTTTAGACCGCTCTTTTTGTTTTGTTTGTTTTTTTTTTGCCAAGATCTCTTTTGGTAACCCCTTAGTTACACTTTCATGCTTTCACACTCTACCACTGTACACATGGTGAGATCATCGATTTAACACTCTACCGACTTTGAGCCGGTGAGATCGTCGGATTAACACTCTACTGCCAGGACACTGACAGTGAGATCGTCGGATGAATTACACTACCATCGTTGATGGTAGATCGTCGGATACAAATCACTCTACCATGGCCAATGGTGAGGTCGTCGGATACATTCTTTTTCTTTCTTTTTCTCTTTCTTTTTTTTTTCAAGACTCGCTGGTCTTCGTTTTAAGTAAATCAGAAATTGTTTTAAAATATTTCTTTTTTGAAAACTAGAGGGTGATCAATCCTCTAGAGAAAGTTTCGCAAACTTTCCAGCGGTAAAAGAATATTCACAATGAAATATCAAAAATTGGTACCTCTTTTTTCGTACCGGTAGGACGTCAGACTGCTACCAGGGCCAAACAACTATCTCCGACGGTTACCAAATTATATTCCTCCGGAGGTAGTTTTTCCTCATCGGAGACTAGCTTTCAGCCTCCGACCCTTTACGAGAATTCTTCGCTGCGTCTGGGTTGAAACTTTTCTCGCGGAAGATAAGACTTTATCATCCTTACCTTGAATTATTAAAATTTTCTCAAATGTTCTCAGCTCGCGTACAGGAACGGTGGGCAGTCTTCTACCGGAGTGAAGTAGTGCTGAAAACGTTCCACCGAATGATGTCTCCGGAGTGACAGCGTACTATATTCTTTTTGGGAGATATTACCGGTCGCATTTGTAAACCAGGTGCAAAATATCATTCTTACTGGAAGGCTGCTTAAATACCCCTGGGAGCAGGCTTTTCTGCCGGGGGATTTTGATATCCCATCTACCGGTACCACTGGTGAGATACTCGAAGATTTTACCGGTTGAAATTTCAAGCTTGTTTTCCGCTTCCGGTGGAGATAGAAGCAACTTGCGGAGGTACTAATTTGTCACCGGTAAAAGGAAAGTTGTATAGAATTTTAACGTTTTTCTATCCTCACACCCACATTCCACCGAAAGATCCTTTGTTTATCGCAGCAGTGAAAATCGTCGGGTTCGTCCTAGCGGAGGCTCTTTCCGGAGACGAATTGCGCCGGTAGCATACTTATGGGAATCTATCAACAGTAATAACACCATGTCCCCCTTTCTACTGGAGACACTTGAAAACTTGCCTTTCTTAACCGAGGGAGAGTAGAGATCTGTGATAATTTTGTTCGTTGGCTCATATATGTCTGTGTTTCCTGGTACTCAAGTGAAGCTTTGCATGCGTGTATCTGATGAGCAGGTGTTTCACTTTAAGCTGCATGGTCAGTTCTATCGAAGACGGCTGTTTCCTTCGGAAGACCCGTACCAGTGACGATGCTGCACATGTGTCTAGGATTTTCCCCCGGTTCTCCAGCTTCCCGTGCGCCTAACGCCCTCTGGAGCAACAACTTTATCGTCTCCAGATATCACTGGTCGATTTCGTAAATAACAATGGTGAAACGTCTTCCTTCGGACTCATATCTACCGCAGACGATCGAGATATCACTGATGGGGTTGTTTCACATGTACGTTCTGTTCTATCCCAAAATAAGATAATCGGCTCTGTCTCTGTGCCTCCGGTAATAGCTTTTTTCCTCCGGAAGTCGAATGATAACCAGAGCATGAATTCTCCCAGGCCTAGCAGACTGTTTCCAAGTTTCGAACTATCAATGACTACCGATACCCCCACCAAACTGCTCATGCTTCTGGCTTCTTCCCCTCTTTATTCTTTTGCCGGTAGCAAATTTAACTACAGGGACCCGTACTGTGTTAGTCTTATCCGCCCACCGACAGACCTTGAACCGGTTATACTGAGTCCATGATTATCTTGAATTTGACGCTCTGACGTCATTAAAACTGTAATTCCAAAGGCCCCATATGGATGACACATAGACTTAGCGTTTTCTGGAATGTATGGAATTTCCCTCAGCTCGGTATGTGCATGAATGAACTTGCACAGCAGCGACAGCAACAATTCTCACAACAAAACATAAGGAAGAATGCAAGTTAGAAAGAATTTCATATTGTAGTAACTTTGATAGCGAGCATGTAACCGACTGGATATAGAAAGCAAAATAATTAACTAAAGTATCCTTTGTGCACCCCGGTAAAACCGTGAATTGTGATGATTTCTTCCGGTAATATAATAAAGTCTCCGAGAAGTCGCTACCGGAGAGCTGCCGCTATTTGCTGACTATATAACTCATTATTGCGACATAAGACGTATTCAAATTCTCATAACAATACTCTTTAAAAGATGCGGACAGTTGACAGGATTTATAAATATTTATAGTTTATGCATGATTGGACTTCCTAAAACAACGGTGGAAAAGACGTCGGAGACATGATTTATACCAATTTGGACTGGCAAAGATAGAAAACGCTTCACGTATTAAAAATTAAGCTGCTGCTACTGGACATTATCATGCAGCAGAAAAGGAAATGACAAGAATGCGTTGGTCATATTCTTATCCCTGTAAATCGGTAGAAGATTCACTTATCTGTTTTCAGATCGTAATTAAGATCTCTCCCTTGCTTCACCGGTAGATCTCCGTAATACCCCTCCGGTAATATGACATTTCGGAAACTCCTTCGACATCTTCACGCAGTTTCTTCCGGTAACCTTTGGAGATCAATTTTCTTTTGACTGCTCAGGTCCGGCTTTTGGGAACTGAAGCCCTTCCTTAGTTGAGATGGTTCTGTTGAAAGAACCGTCTCCTATACCCTTGGTTTATGATTCAATTTTTGATGATGCATCTTCCGGGTTCAAGTTGCGGTTGTGGATCAACATTCTTGAATTGAATATGTCGTTCTTCCCTCTTTCGATCCTCCCATCTTTATTGAGACAAAATCTTTTGCACTCTTCGTAAATTTTTGGTTTGAGAGCGAGCTTCGTCGATTCCTCCAACGACCGAGAATCAATTCTTCGCGAAAAAGCCAATTCGTTCATTATTCTCCAAATTGTGCGAGTTGTCCTCTGGCCCTCAGCGAGAGGTGTACAGACCTCGTAACCGCTTTTCGTTCTCTCTGTACTTCGACTGGTTAAGTTCTTTTGTAGACTAATCCTTCGATTCGATATGAACTTTGCTCAGCGATTTTCGATGAAGCTTGAAGATGAGTTTCTTGCTGTTTTTCACTATTCCTTGATCCGCGATCTGCCGCTCGGCGCCAAATGAAGATGTAACAGAGGTTACTCTGTCAGAAAGATGTGAATCTTGGCTTTGCTCATAGATGAGGATGTGATTCACAAGCTGGAGCGAGACTTCCGGATCATCTTTTAATCGCAAAATACTTTTAAGTATACATAAATTAATCCTCCAGATCTGAAGAGCGGTATGTTTTTATGTAAATCTCGATACGCCTCGCTTCTTTTCTTCCGGCGGATTTTTGAGATCTTGACTGCACAAATGAACTCCTCGGATGAACTTGAAGATTTCCTTCAATTCCATATGTTTGATCGAAAAGTTGCTCCTCGTCGTGGCTAGATCGTGGTTACCATTTCGGTTGTCCGTTTCCCACAGACGGCGCCAAATGAAACGGTATGATTCGGTACTCTCCGATACGAACTCGAACACCAAGGATTATAGTGGTTCGGCCAATAATCCGGCCTACGTCCACTTCTAGACAGAGTTATTATTCCTTCTTTGGTTTACAACACTAGAGAGCTTTTAAGATGAGCTCCCTTCTTTTTAACTCGAGTCCCTTACAAATGAACCCCTCTACTTCTATTTATAGACTTTCTATCACTAGGTTTACCCTTTTGCCCCTATACATGTGATAGTATTACATAAACATAACTATCAGTCCTTTTATGGGTCTCCGGACTGAAATACTGCTTCCGCAATGGACTAACTCTTCCGGACCGTCACTTTGACAATAATCCCTCCGGTAGTTACTCTATCGGTAGCGATCCTTTAGATAGCAGCTCTTCCGGTAGCGAGTCCTCCGGTAGAGTCTCTTGGTAGATCCCTCCGCATCGGGGCCTTTCGGTAGCAGGCCTTCTGACAATTGGTCTCCGATAGTAGTCCTTCCGCTAGCAGGCCTTCGGTAGATGCTTTGACCTTCCGCATGGTATATTTCATACCATTACAACGTGTGTGTGTGTCTCCCTATTGAGCTAGCACATCTCTTACCTAGTAAGTTTGAAGCCTCTTGATTGTTTAGGTTTCTTTGTTCTAGTTTTTTGTAATTAAGTTCTTAGTGAAAGTTTGTATAATGTAGTCTTTCAGTGTGTTAGACATAAATCTAGAAGTTTGTGAGCTGGGAGTTCATTGTTATTGGGTAGTAACTTGGTGAAGTCAGCTGAGCTTGTACTTAGGGTATATATCACAAGAAAACTGCAATATTCTGACACACAGAAAGTTTCAGTAAAACCCAAAAAAGTGTCAGCATAGGGTGCTTTGAGATTTACCGACACACAAAAATAAAGTCGGTGGTACCATAGTTATTATAGGGTTTTACTGACACAAAAACAAAATACCGGTAAAAGATGTATAGCTATAGTAACACTTTTAGTTATGTTAGTTTACCCTATATTGACATATATTAATGTGTCAGTTGACTCTATACTGACACTTATAGATGTGTCAGTGAACACTACTTCAACAGCTAAATAAGTGTTTCAAAGAAGGCTATAGTGACACTTTTTGTCTGCCAGTAACAATCTTTACTAACACATTTCTTGTGTTTCCATAACCTATTAACAAACAAACCTAACCAGTATTATAATGACACTAACAAGTGTCAGTAGAAACTATATTTTGTGTCTCTATAGCCTGTGAACAGATTTTAGAACTTTCAAAAGCATTCAATATCTTCACTTATTCCAAGCATTCAAAAATATCAAAATACACTTACAACTTTCACAAAAAGGGTAGAAAATTATGTTTCGTGTATGTTTTCAAACCTACTCGAACAAAACAACCCATAGTTTCAAACTACTACACACTAAACAGTTGGTAACCCAAAGTTTATAACAAAAGTAATTCTTCTCTTGAATCTTTTATGCTCTTGGTTCATTCTTTAACTCACAAATCATGTATGTGATGAACCTACAAATATTATTAAAACATTCAATATTAAAACCTCTCGCAAAACCACACTTATTAACGCAACACCATATAAGGGATGGGGAATAGACAAAGGCAATGAGCTGCTCTAGGTTAACACATTTTTGATTCTCTAATAAACTATAACTAGTCGAAATAATACATGAGTAAATGAACTATATATCATGTTACCGACATCAATAGGAGAAAAGGAATAGTGAAAAGCTAAGGAGTAGAATGTTTTGGCTGATTGTAAGGGTATATCTGCTTAGGTATGGACTATTTTTGATAGTTTTGATGTCGTGTCTTTATTCCCTCTTATGCGGTTTTCCTGGCCTTGTACCCCAATTATCAAAAAAAGAAAAAGGATATCATTAGTTATCACTCAAATTTTCATCTAATCTTTATACCATCGATAAATATAAGTGGCGCACTCTACATATTTGACCAATTTGCCAACCACTCAAGTCCTGCTAGGACATGAACTCAGACAGAGGCAATAATAATTACAAAAAAAAAAACATCACCAACCAATCTGGTCATGCAAGAAGAAACCATGGACAAAACTTCTTAATATATAGGAACTTCAAAAGAACCATCAATCCACCAAGTCATTAACCTTAACTAGATTCTTAAGACCCCTTTTCCTCAATCCTCATATTTGACTCACCAGCAGAGTCAAAATCAAACAGCCAACTACAACTGATAAATGCTAACGATCAAATGCACTCTACATATTTAACCAATTTGCCAACCACTCAAGTCTTGTTAGGACATAATTAATGATTAATGTATTATCTATGTATCCATTAATTACTTTTTTGCTTGATATAAAAACACTTAATTCGAAAACTTAATCAATACATGTCTAACAATGTAGGAGTACAACTCCCTTAAGTACAACTCACATATACTCACAGCTGACTTAACCATAAAAACTTATGACATAACACAAGTAAGAGGTAAGTGGGTTTCACCACGCAAGAACTAGTAAACTCTCATTCAGGGGTTCCTATTTCATTTCTCAGGTTACACTTGTTTGTTTTCCCTTTAACCATAAAGGTCTCAGCATTCGATAACTAAAAGTGCTATGTTTATAGTTACCATCATCAGATAGTCAACATCGAACACAATCCTCAGCAGAAGCTTGTTCCCTATACAAAAGAAGCATGTACTATAAGTAGGCGCTTCACACGCCTTGTTGTTGTGGTGAAGATGAATCTTGTATATCAGATTTAATCAATATTCATAGTTCATAGCGTGTCTTCTTATATCTCCACTTAGTTACCTAGCAATCTAAGTCAGATAACCCATAATCCTTAAAAATCATAAAAAGGTACTACAACTCACAATACCCTTTCACACCCGTTGTTAATACCAAGTGTAGTACACTACTAGAAAACACGGTATTAGCGACGGACAATTCCGTCCCTAATCAGTCACTAAATCACTTTAACGACGGATTAGTGACGGATTTGTCCGTCACTAAATCACTTTTAGCGACGGATTAGTGACGGATTTGTCCGTCGCTAAATGAGTCGTCGCTAATCCAAATTCGCGTCGAACAACGTCGTCTGTCGCTAATTAGCGATGAAACAGTCCGTCGCTAAATTCTATTTTAGTGCCGAGTCCGTCGTAAATTAGGGACGAATTTTTGCACTCTGCATACCACGGTTTAGCAACAGAATTTCCGTCGCTAATCCGTCGCTAAACATATTTTTTAAAAAAAATTATTTTTATTTGTTTTCACCTATATTCAATTCCACCTAACAATAATCACCTATAGTATGGATTTTTATCCACCAGTAATACTCTAAACTAAGATCTGCTCACAATATTTGAGAATAAAATGTTTTTTGTACTAACCAAATTCAAACTGATAGTTATATTCATACAATCAGTGTACCAAGGGTATATTTTTAACCACACATTACACATTTTTATATAAACACACTATAGAAAGAGACACCAAAAGTTGCATACAAGGGTAGTTCACTAAGTAAAGTGTGTTTGAAACCACATTATTATACAACATCCTAAAATCCTAAACTTCATAAATCAACTCAACAGAAGAGCCACCAATGTTCCTCGACCACCAATGTTCCTAAACTGGAAGAAGTTCATTGCAGGATTGAATATCCAGCTTGAGATTTGATCACTGTTGCAAATGAAAAAATGTGGCCTTTAAGTACTTAAAATGGAGGGGCCATTCAAATTACACAAATCATGCAACACAGGAGATCATATATTTTAAAAAAATCAAAGAAAATGCTAATACTGGGGTGGAGCCGGATGACATTGGTGTTACTGGTGTAGTAGATGGTGTGGTCATTGAAGGGCTGCTTGACGATCCAGGAGCACCGACAAAACAGAATTGTTCAGATCAATAACCAGAGTTCCAAAATTCTGTAATTAATTAAGAATGCTAAACACTAGAAATTTATTGTGTTGTCCGGACTCTGGACAAAGAGAGTCCACAAAATCATACTAGTAGAATACACACATGATGATACAGAAGGACTTGACCATCCTCCATAGTATTCAACATGAAACGATTTTATTTGTTCTGTTAAAGTAAATGGATTAGCAAAGTAGATATTGTGCTAATTCCTTAATAAAATCCAGGTGTTGCCAAGCAGTTTAATTGTGGATCGATACAAGAAGTAATTCATCATAAATAGGGCAAACAAATAGATAAAGAATAGAACAGGTAGATATGTGTAAAAAGAAAAACTTCAAAATGATAGAAGTGTGCTCTTAACATTCATTTGTGTTTCCATATATACATCTTTTGTCCAACGTACAAAAGCAAAAAACCCTTAATTAGCATCTCATTTGTACAGGTTAATACTAGCCGCTCAAACTAAAATAAATAGAAAATAAAACAGAAGTTGCGGAAGCTAAACTACAAAGATATGTACAGCAGTCAGCATCTAATAACCACTTAGTATCGTAACAAGATGTCATAAAACAACAACAATTAGTTATGCTACATTACCTTGTTCTTTTTTTTTTCATTTCAGTCTTTCATTTGTCTAACTCTTTATGTCCACTTGTACATAACCATATCACTAAGGTGGAAGTAAGTGTGCGAAATAACTTAACATGGCTTACATTTCATCAAAGATAAAAGGAGCAGGCTTAGTGTTTTGCGTTAGAGAATTTTCTTCAGCTAAGGTGAAAGTGAGGAGTGTGTTCCACAGTGTGGAATAACTTTGTTTGGCTTACACTTCAAATGTGCAGCATCTAATGATAGGAAGAGATAATTTTGAAAAATGATTGAAGACATAAGTTACAAGCCAAGGTGTCCAAGAGGTATAGTATATTGTGTGTTATATCAAAAGATGCTCTAAGATTCGCAAGAAGGGGACACATCACTGCTATTAACAACAACAATTGCAAACTCATATTTCAAACTGTAACACCCCTACCGCTAATACCGTCATTACCGTCCAATCTCCTTATACAATACAGATCCACGCAGCGGATACTTACATACTCAACGGTGGGTGATACACTGCCGTTAGTCACCCACGTGACCAACAAGCTACTACTACATACAGCATCGGTCTGATGGACCGGAATATCCGAGTACTACACAATACAATACATACTCTCATTACTCGCTGAGTACTACAATACTCCATTCGATACAATACTTCATCCAATACAATACTCCATAATTCAATACAAGATAATACACTACACATACCGAGTTTACTAAGTTCCCGATACAAGCACGATGCTTCTTCCAAGTTCATACATACTCTTTAAAGCCTAACCTACCCCTTTCTCTCACAACTACATACTTTCCTCTTACGTAATAGTGTACCCCTTGGTACACTTCTACATTCCAGGCTACAAGTCTATACCATTTACTGCAATCTACATTTCCTTCCTAGTAAACTAGGCACGTCCACCGGTCTCTTCTGTGACCAGGTCTGCTTCGGTACCTGCACACTAAAAATGTTCCCCCGAGGGGGTCAGCTTTCGCTGAATATGATAACCGCATACCCCGCGTACTAGCGAGGGTACGCCGACCATTTGGTCGAATACATGCATTCATTTTGCAATACATACATGCATTCATACTTACATACATACATACTTTCATTCACGATACTACAATACTACACAAGGTATACATACATACGTAGTACAATACATGCTTGGAAGACAATACAAGTCAACCAATACTTACTTACCATCTTCAGAATACACATACACAATACATACTCATTACATATTCAATACGAATACGGAGATACACTTCTCCAATTCACACAGAAGGTGTTAGCTTCTTTACACACCCGGGTTAGTCGGGTGTTCAATACTCTTTTACTTCCGGTCAATGACTTACAATAGTCAAGACCAATACAATCAATACTTACTCTTACATACTTTACTTCCAGTTAAGTCGGTATGACCTCCGGGCAGGGATACTACATCCCACCACCGGCTTTAGGGTGGCCCACTAATCCAGGATGCTACCCATACAAGGGAATTGGTCCAAGGAAAAGATCATAGCCAGGATTCGGTTCCAACCTCTTGTGGTTCCTTATCCTCACGCGTGGCCGAAACTATATCGGGCTTCTACTCATTCCATTTTACTCATTACTCATGTTAGGAGTTAGGTTGTTAGGAATTAGTAGAAGTCCATTCTTACTTCCATACATACATACAATACACAAATACTCATACTTACACATACACTTCATTTCCATTCATCATTTCATGAATTATACAAACTAAATGTTCAAGAGCAATAAACAAGAACAATATAGTTCAAACACAATTATGTGCAATATAAATCCGATTCATGCATTTATCTTGTTGGTGATCACATAAGCACACAAATCGGGGTAACCAAGTTAGGATACAGGGCATGAAGAAATCATACCGTTCACCGTCGTATTCGTACTACCGGTTCCTTTGGAGCTCAACTATTTGATTCCTATACATACATGAAGTTGTATGATCAATGGTCTATTATTGATCCAACTTATTCCTTCATTAACACTCCTAATATATACCTACTACTCCTTTACATTCATACTTGATTATTTACCATTCTTTTCTCATTACCTCTTATTCTTGCTTCCTTACCTTTACTACTTCATTTATAATTTACTACCACATATATATGCATATAGGTATATAGGCATATATGTATATATACATATACATATGATTGTTATAATCATATGGTAAAAACTCTTTTTTTTTTTTTTTTTTTTTTTTTAAGGCCCGACCGGACTTGCGACCGACCTTGCAAGTCCGGTCCGTTCCAGTAGCTATCAGTACGGGAAATTCTGGCCCGACCGAACTTGCAAGTCCGGTCGCAAGTTCGGTCCGTTCCAGTAGCTCGCATTACGGAAATTTTTTCTGGCCGACCGAACTTGCAAGTCCGGTCGCAAGTTCGGTCCATTCCAGAAGGTTTCTGACGGGAGAATTTTCTGGTCCGACCGAACTTGCAAGTCCGGTCGCAAGTCCGGTCGATTCCAGAAGCTTTCCCGTCTTTGTAAATCTGGGCTCGACCGAACTTGCAAGTCCGGTCGCAAGTCCGGTCCGGCCCAGTACTTCAGTTTTAAAATCTGTTTTTGGGTGTTTTCTTTACCCATTGTTTCCCCAATCTTTACCAATACTTTCCCACATGATTTGGCACTAATTAAGCCCTCTAAATCACCTTGGTTCATCCTCCAAACTTACTACTCAATCCCTACATTCACTTACACCTTCTTCCTCATTTCAATCCAACACTTATACTAGTTGTATTTCACTAATGCTACAGATTTTGCTCTTTCCTCAAATGCTACAGATTTTTACTCAAACTTCTATCCTCCATTACTTCCTCAACTAATGTCACCTTGGCATCTTAAATACACTAGTCCACTTCTAGTTACATTCCCTTAACATACTCATTCTCCAATTCTGTTACAAGCTAATGACATCCCTTTTAAACTTCTCCAAATACTTCCTCTTCTTAAACAACTTAAGTCCTCTCATTTCTACACAAAATTTGACATAGTCTCCCCTAGAATTCTTACTTTGCTCACACACTATTTCAGCTCACAATTTCACATTCTCACAACCTGTTTACACAATACATTATACTCACAATTCCAACACTACTACAACAAGATAAATTCCTGCACACATACACATTCACTACCCAATGTTTTCCCAAGTTTTAACATCATTTAAAAACTTCAAAAACTGTTACATTCTCTTCTCCAATACACTACTACATTACTACTACTCATTACTCAATTTCATTACTCATTTTACTTACTCAAAAACTGTTACACTACACAATACAAACTAGTTCAAGGTAAGAGACTTTACCTTGTTCTTTCTAGTTTTCTTTCTTCTTTTTCCTTCTCCTTCCCTCCTTTGTTCTCGGTCCCAATGGGATTCACACACACACAAGTGCTACAGCACATAACACATACACCACCACTTAGCATTCATTTTATACTTAACCCTAGGATTTAGGTTTTAGGGTTTAGAAAAGGGTGTTACCTTCCAATGAGTGGATGAGATTCTTGAATGGCAAGAGAACAATATTTCTAGCCCAGTAAGGAGCCAAAATCGGCTGAAGCAACAAGGAGCCAAGAGTTCAAAAACATGGAAAATCTTATAATGCTAATGAGAGTTAGAAACGATGGATTTTCGAACTTCTTTTTACCTCAAGATGATAAGGAGGTGAAGGTGATTCTAATGGTGGCTTCAAATCTCCAAATGGTGAATACCCTCAAAAACGAAAATGGCCTTTTTCGATTTTTGGAAAGATGGAAGTGCTCTCCTTGCCAAGGGGATTCTAGTGGTGTAATTTTTATTGCATTTGGAGAGATTTGGGTACTCAAAGAGAGGAGAGAAGTGAGGAGTTAAATGGGGGCTTCATTCTTCCATGGTTGTCGCAGGAGCAAGGGGAGAATTCAGAGAAGGAAGAAAGAGAGGGGGCCAATACGTGAGAGAGCAAGAGGGGGAGTAGGAGAGAGACTCCTTTTTGCCTTTTACTTATTTGTTTTGTCCACTAGTGAATTAGGAATAATAAAGAGAGGGGGAGGGCTAATAAAATCGGCCCACACACACTCATCCTACAGATTTTTAACTTTTATTTACAAAAGTGGACACACTAAGTTTCTTTATTTGCATACTCACCCCACAACTTACCGGTTGTTACAGTTCTTACTAACCGGTACCCGTTTTCCGGAATTTCCTCGTTTAATTAATTTTATTGGTTCTAAAGCTTGACTAACATTAATTAGTGGCTATTTAGTTCACCAAAATTGTTACGAGTCTATTTAACCCCGCTTAAAGTCACGTTTTCCCAGTTTCCTCGAAAAACGTGCTTTAAGGTTCGTTTATGCTTTTAACCCATTTTAAAGGTCCGTTTTCTTCGGGATTTGTTCCCTCATATTTATTTAAGTGTAATTAAGCCTTTAAAAATATAATTAGCCTAATTAATCACTGTTTTTAATTACGGGGTATTTCAATCTACCCCCCTTAAGAAACTTTGCCCTCAAAGTTGCTCAAGGTTTACGGTTTACTACTTCTCTATTTGGCAATCAATTGCCATAATGCATACTACTATCACCTTACAAGGTGTTCACAATTCTTACACTACCAGCATACACAATCCAGATACTATGCACCATACTCGATTCAATTACCATATACAATACTCAATTCAAATACCATGTACTATACTTACTTCGAATACCATATACATACACAATTCATACACAATACACAATCCATTGTCATTCGTGTTGTATACCGTACAACACCAATGCATTACTCATTGCGCACATACCATACACATACCATACTCATTACTACTAGCACTGCTTTGTGCCAATAAAATACAATTAGCACTACATGTGCCAACCAAAGTACAATTACAATACATACATACTACGCAATGCTAACCCGAAGCAATGCAGTACACGTTACAATCCCGCAGGCACTCAGGTCATCTAGACACAGGACTCTTCTCTGTCCCGCTGCCCTTGGAATAATACAATACGATACTCTACTACCTTCTCAGGCATACGCTTCTAGCAAATCCTTTATCTTCAGGCTAAGAAAAATTCTTTCCCAACTACTACTTAGAAATTCTCCAAAGCATACAACTCCCAATTCCAGTTCGTATTTATTGCTTCTACCATATGCGTGATTCTTGTGACCACTTGAGGGGAGCTTCAAGAATCGTTCGACCCTGATGTGATCAGCACCAGTGTCGAACTATCTTTCCACCCCATTTGTGTTCGGCTTCCCTTGATCTGATCAGGATCAAGTTCGACTTCCCACATCCGTTTCAAACAACAGATAATTCAATCATTTTCGTTTTTACCTTTTTACTCTTCCTAGTCATAATTACAATTTCACAACTCCAAAGGATGGAATTCAGTCCATCAACATTCTCAATCTATTCCCAAATACTTTCCTCAGAATTCGATGCCTAAGTGCTCATTTCATCAATCTTCTCTACTTCCTTCCATTACCCTCTATTATCTCTACTATTCTGACTAGGGAATACATTACTTATGAAATTCCGCTGTCCTCAATTTACTTCCAATAACATACTTACGAATACACCACTCGTGGGTTACATTCCTCTACTACTCATAGTTAACCCGTACTACTTCTTTAAGAATACAATACTTGTGGAGCTCCGTCCACTACTCATTCTCAATTGTCTCAAGACAATCACCTAGGGAACTCGATTTCCTCTAGGTTATACATTGGTTTTATACCGACTCAAGCATCGTAATGCCATGTCTAACTTCAGATAGGCACACACTACCGGGATTATCGTTTCCCCAAGAGTTAGTATACTCCTCTTTACTAATACTTTTACACTAGGGTTACAAGATGGTTATATTCATCCAATGGTATTCGCACCTCTTGTGCCTAATTACCGCAATTACAATATGAATGAATACTTATGTTTATCTGACATAAGTACTAATCATCAACTCGATTCTCATTTGTGCTATGCACATTATAGTTTCTGTGTTTTATTCATGAAACTTTCGTTAAGCGGTTTTCGCTCTACCCCCCTTAAAAGGGATTACGCCCACGTAATCTACCATATGTTACTCTTAAACATTGGTTCACTCGATTGGGGCAATCTGAAGCGTTTAGCTTCACTACAATACACTATACAATATGCTCTGGTCAAAGGGTCTTAACCATACCAATGGTTTAGTCTTTGCACCGAGGATTCCTATATGAGTTTATTTAACTCATAATTAATTCAGTTCTAGCCTATTAGGCTTCAAGGCATTAATAGCCATTCTTTCATACTTACTAGGTGTCTAGCTAGGGCCCACTAGCTTCTGCTGTGCGACCCCGATAACTTGGGTTACTCACCCTTCATGTTATCCTTAATGTGCTATACATCACCTTTTTATCCCTCTATTGTGGAAATAAGGTTTACCAACAGTGTGGTATTCTTTTACCGCTGTTTGAACTCAATGAGTTTTTAGATTGTAACCAGCTCTCTGGTAATCTATTACACGTACTATTCGTACTCCCACGATTATTCCCTACGTTCCTCCGACTTGTTGTCGGGCGAGGTTAAGTCACTACCTAGTTGCAGTGCTTCCTCTGTTGTCACTAGCTTCTGAATAATACCAGTTCTTCTGGTTCAGTACAAGTGTTCTTTGCTTGTATGACCTTGCATTCTCAACGCGTCGGTCCAAGTGACTTTCTTCGGTCATCTTTCACCTTTTATTCCGATGGAATTCACATCTTGTGATTGTTAGTGTGCTTACACTCTCCGTGCTTCTTTGGCCTTAGGCCGCACGGTTTGTTGCTAAGCTTGCTTGACTGGCCTATGCCATGTTGTTGGTGAAAGAAGGGTTTACTGCGGTTTACATTTCCCATATTCCTAGCTATCGCATTAGATCATTACTGCGCGAGTGCAATACCAAAACACTCAGTCATACAGAGTGCAGAGGCGTAAACGCTTGGCAGTAAATCACTTATGTGATAGGGATGAATATTTCTGCTTGTTATCTCATACTTATACTTCGTGTCATTGTCCAACTACTTCTCCTCATTCCGGTCGCTTGTTGCGCACTGTATTCTTACTCACTATACAACATCGTTTTTACGGTCTCCGTTACTGTGGTAGCTTACCTTTATTCCTTGCCATTATCGTTGGCACCATTTCCTTATGGTGTACAAACACTAGGAGGTTCCTAGTCATATGTATGACGGTTGTCGTAGCATACCGCAATACTATTATCTTCCCATTGTGGGGATGTTTTATTTCAATTTAGGTTTCATGTGTAGGTTAGCTTACCTCACATTACTTCCTCATTCATGATATAGTTTGTCAAATATCCTAGTTGACCAAGGATGAAGTGGTTTATCGTGTTGCAAGCTCTCTTGAGCGTTGGTCATTCATGGTGTGTAATGTGCACACTCATCGATTGTTTTTGACAATTATTGTCTCCATAGTGCTGAGCATTGATCATAGGCTCCAGCTATGCGGTTTTACTTTTGCATGTACATTACCGGGACATCCCAAGAAGCTTCAAGGGTTTTCTGGTCCCGTTCTCTAATTAAAGGGTATTCTATCACTGGTAGGTGAAAGTTCTCGTTGAGGGGTGTGTTTCCACTCATATGTCTCATGACAAGGTTTACCATGCAAGTATTTACACAATGGTTCGCCACATGTTTGGGTGCATAAGGAGTATACTTACTCCTTCGAGCTTCGATGCTCTGAAGCGATGTGCTTCTACCGTCTACAGCCTCTTGTAGGCGTAGTGGTTTGGAAATCTCATTTCCTTATTCGTTGTCCCTTGGCAATATCTGTATGCACAAGTTTTGTTGTTATGGTAGACGGAAGCCTATTTCTAAGGTTTCACCTCATCACCGCATTGGTGGTCTTTGGCTAACGAGGGGTTCATTCCCTTGGGTTTCTCGTAGTGTCCAAGAGGGGACTAGGCCAATGTTGGCATTATCATGATTCTTATGTCTCTGTGTACCATTGCTACAGAAGGCATGAAGGTGATTAAAAGCTTGTCAACTGTATGCTAGACTGGTGCACTAGTGACAGTGATACTGAGTTGACCAATACACCAAGTCACTCAGGACGTTGGGTTTGAATTGATGGTCCAGTTGTTGATTTCTTGTCGTATGTGATAGCATTTCTTGCAAGTCTTGTTGGTAAATGGTGCCGGTTTTGCAACCGTTCAAGTTTACATAACGTAGTTGGTAAGTGGCTTTCAAGCCTTATTGCGGCGAGCTATGCTCTCTGCAAGCTGCTTATACACGTTTCCATCCTTTGCGTACCCCTTAGGTTGGAGGTATTTACTGGCTCCATGGTAAGTCGTGACATCACGCTTCCATTCATAGGAGGCCCTTTAGGCAATCCGGCTGCTAATCGGTGCATTCTTGTGGTTGAGGGTATTTCCTGTTAAGTGAAATCCCTTCGGCGTCCTAACCGAATATTCGTTCTGGTTATCGTGCTCTTATCATGATGCTTTGTTCGATTGGTGTTATCCCTGACACCCTTCCAGGATTGCTCCTGGGTGTTATTAGGTATGTCGTTACATCCGGCCAATGTTTATGATATGTTGTGTCTGCTACACCACCTTGTGGTATTGTACTTGAGCTAGTCCCTTTAGGGTTATAGCGCCTCCCGTTCTTGGGTAGACTGTTTATACTTGCTCATAGTGCTTAAGACTAGGTTTAATATTCTCTTTGAGGGTGGATTATACCTTGCGGTAGTCTTGGGGTTGCTATTGGGAGTTGTGTCCCGTTTGTTGAGCATTGTGGTGTTCACGTTAGGCGATTGGCTTACTGTGTGTGGGCTGGGTATACTTTCCAGCTATCATGTATTTCTTTGGTGTCCTTCAGACATATCCAATGTCTATACCTACTAGTCTGTGCTCTTGCACTTTCTAATTCTTATTCTTACTTTCAGATGAGTTCTCTGAATTCCTTTATACTTGATTGTCTGAGGTGTCCAGCTGTTCTGATCTGAACTCCCTGATGGTCCGTAGAACGGAGTTGACTACTTCCCGTGTGTCGTACACTACATGTATACATACGTGGGGTACCATGTTGATACGTTACCACTTACCCAACTATATGTCAGGCCCGCAAGCTCCTTCGGAGTGCGGTTGTCCCACATCCCGTAATGGGTACACTCGTAGTGTTCGTCACACGCCTAGGTGAAGTATTCTGTTGCCAACTCCTCTTGTATCATTCTATGATACTCACCGTAATTCTGTTGGTTTGGTTTTAAAATCCAAGGTTTTAAAGAAAGGTTGCGGTTTGAAAGGAAAATTTTTGGGTTTTAAAATATGGTTCGGTGTTAAAGAAGTCTCTCATGGCATAGCCATGTTTGAGGTCTTGACCAAGTCTAGCTTCTCGCTGACCGGTATATTCTAGATACGGTGGTCGGGCCGTTAGGCCTTTCCAAGGTTCCATACTCCTAGTCGTTTGGATGTGTGATCCTGTAGTTGTTCTGTCACGGCCACAGTACATCCCTATGTACTTGTGGTGTGTTAGGGTTCCTCTACATGTCTCTGTCCTTACTGCACTTGCCGTGGCAAGTGCGTGGTGCTGGTGGTTTTTGAGTAATCCTATACCGATCACGGTATGGTTTCCACTCGCATTTGGTAGTCTTGTTGACTCTTCCCTTGATCTTATTGATCTACAATTGGTATACTCGATCCTTTAGGTAGCTTCTCGGTGGTCTAGACATGGCTGTCGTAGATCTCGGTACTTCTCCACTCCTTGGAGGTTCCCGTTCTACTTGGTCTAGTGTCGTTCCTTGTGGCTCGCTCCCACACCCTTGGGGTGGTTACTGAGCCTTCCTTGTTTAGGTACTACGCTTGTAGTCCTATTAGATTGTATCTCATGGTTGTTCTTGTATTTGTCTGAGCTATATTGGCCAGGTATTGCAACCTTAATGGCGTCGTGGTTTTGGAGTCAGTCACTCCCGACTATGTCCTTAGCCAGCTAGCTCACCGTTGGTGGTGTTGCTTGGCTATTACTGTTGTCCCGCAGACTTGTGTCTCGGGTTTCATTACTGCTCCCGTTTCCATTTCGTTGCACGGTTAGTGCTTCTTTCCTGTTGTTGGTTGACTAGCTAGGTTTCGCGACTGCTAAGCACGTCGCCCCATGCTGTTGTAAGTTGCTGCCTCCTCGTGGTTGGAGTGCTCATCCTACCGCTATTAAGTGCGGGTGTTGTGGTTCAACCGGGATCCATCTCCGGGACTTCCAGTTCTTGGAATCTACTACATGTCAGTTCTTGTTTACTGTGTGATGACCTCACAACTGCCAGATCGGGTTTTCCCCGAGTATGAGAGCTTTTCTTCTCTCTGGCGTCCTTTCACAAGTTATACAATGGGGATTGCGGTGGGCGGGACTGGTGTTGTAGGTATCCGGTACTCACCGGGAGTTCCTAACTAGCATATCTCTGATGCTAACACTCAGCCCTTAGCCCTAAGCTTCTAATTCCTAACTCGGTATTCCTAGACTCGGTATTTCCAGTCATCAGAGCGATACTTCGCTCTGATACCACTTTTTGTAACACCCCTACCGCTATACCGTCATTACCGTCCATCTCCTATACAATACAGATCCACGCAGCGGATCTTACATACTCAACGGTGGGTACACTGCCGTTAGTCACCCACGTGACCAACAAGCTACTACACACAGCATCGGTCTGATGACCGGAATATCCGAGTACTACAAATACAATACATACTCTCATTACTCGCGAGTACTACAATACTCCATTCGATACAATACTTCACCAATACAATACTCCATAATTCATACACAGATAATACAACACATACCGAGTTTACTAAGTTCCCGATACAAGCACGATGCTTCTTCCAAGTTCATACATACTCTTTTAAAGCCTAATCACTACCCCTTTCTCACAACTACATACTTTCCTCTTACGTATAGTGTACCCCTTGGTACACTTCTACATTCCAGGCTACAAGTCTTATACCATTTACTGCAATCTACATTTCCTTCCTAGTAAACTAGGCACGTCCACCGGTCTCTTCTGTGACCAGGTCTGCTTCGGGTACCTGCACACTAAAAATGTTCCCCCGAGGGGGTCAGCTTTCGCTGAATATGATACCGCATACCCCGTACTAGCGAGGGTACGCCGACCATTTGGTCGAATACATGCATTTCATTTTGCAATACATACATGCATTCATACTTACATACATACATACTTTCATTCACGATGCTACAATACTACACAAGGTATACATACATACGTACAGTACAATACATGCTTGGAAGACAATACAAGTCAACCAATACTTACTTACCATCCTTCAGAATACACATACACAATACATACTCATTACATATTCAATACGAGATACGGAGACACACTTCTCCAATTCATACAGAAGGCTGTTAGCTTCTTTACACACCCGGGTTAGTCGGGTGTTCAATACTTTTACTCCGGGTCAATGACTTACAATAGTCAAGACCAATACAAATGCAATACTTACTTCTCACACTACTTTACTTCCAGTTAAGTCGGTATGACCTCCGGGCAGGGATTACTACATCCCACCACCGGGCTTTAGGGTGGCCCACTGATCCAGGATGCTACCCATACGAAGGGAATTGGTCCAAGGAAAAGATTATAGCCAGGATTCGGTTCCAACCTCTTGTGGTTCCTTATCCTCACGCGTGGCCGAAACTATATCGGGCTTCTACTCATTCCATTTTACTCATTACTCATGTTAGGAGTTAGGTTGTTAGGAATTAGTAGAAGTCCATTCTTACTTCCATACATACATACGATACACAAATACTCATACTTACTTCACATACACTTCATTTCCATTCATTCATTTCATGAATTATACAAACTAAATGTTCAAGAGCAATAAACAAGAACAATATAGTTTCAAACACAATTATGTGCAATATAAATCCGATTCGTGCATTTATCTTGTTGGTGATCACATAAGCACACAAATCGGGGTAACCAAGTTAGGATACAGGGCATGAAGAAATCATACCGTTCACCGTCGTATTCGTACTACCGGTTCCTTTGGAGCTCAACTATTTGATTCCTATACATACATGAAGTTGTATGATCAATGGTCTATTATTGATCCAACTTATTCCTTCATTAACACTCCTAATATACCTACTACTCCTTTACATTCATACTTGATTATTCTACCATTCTTTCTTTTCTCATTACCTCTTATTCTTGCTTCCTTACCTTTACTACTTCATTTATAATTTACTACCACATATATATGCATATAGGTATATAGGCATATATATGTATATATACATATACATATGATTGTTATAATCATATGGTAAAAATACTCTCTTTTTTTTTTTTTTTTTTTTTTTTTTTTTAAGGCCCGACCGGACTTGCGACCGACCTTGCAAGTCCGGTCCGTTCCAGTAGCTATCAGTACGGGAAATTCTGGCCCGACCGAACTTGCAAGTCCGGTCGCAAGTTCGGTCCGTTCCAGTAGCTCGCATTACGGAAATTTTTTCTGGCCGACCGAACTTGCAAGTCCGGTCGCAAGTTCGGTCCATTCCAGAAGGTTTCTGACGGGAGAATTTTCTGGTCCGACCGAACTTGCAAGTCCGGTCGCAAGTCCGGTCGATTCCAGAAGCTTTCCCGTCTTTGTAAATCTGGGCTCGACCGAACTTGCAAGTCCGGTCGCAAGTCCGGTCCGGCCCAGTACTTCAGTTTTAAAATCTGTTTTTGGGTGTTTTCTTTACCCATTGTTTCCCCAATCTTTACCAATACTTTCCCACATGATTTGGCACTAATTAAGCCCTCTAAATCACCTTGGTTCATCCTCCAAACTTACTACTCAATCCCTACATTCACTTACACCTTCTTCCTCATTTCAATCCAACACTTATACTAGTTTGTATTTCACTAATGCTACAGATTTTGCTCTTTCCTCAAATGCTACAGATTTTTACTCAAACTTCTATCCTCCATTACTTCCTCAACTAATGTCACCCTTGGCATCTTAAATACACTAGTCCACTTCTAGTTACATTCCCTTAACATACTCATTCTCCAATTCTGTTACAAGCTAATGACATCCCTTTTAAACTTCTCCAAATACTTCCTCTTCTTAAACAACTTAAGTCCTCTCATTTCTACACACAAAATTTGACATAGTCTCCCCTAGAATTCTTACTTTGCTCACACACTATTTCAGCTCACAATTTCACATTCTCACAACCTGTTTACACAATACATTATACTCACAATTCCAACACTACTACAACAAGATAAATTCCTGCACACATACACATTCACTACCCAATGTTTTCCCAAGTTTTAACATCATTTAAAAACTTCAAAAACTGTTACATTCTCTTCTCCAATACACTACTACATTACTATACTACTACTCATTACTCAATTTCATTACTCATTTTACTTACTCAAAAACTGTTACACTACACAATACAAACTAGTTCAAGGTAAGAGACTTTACCTTGTTCTTTCTAGTTTTCTTTCTTCTTTTTCCTTCTCCTTCCGTCTCCTTTTTCTCGGTCCCAATGGGATTCACACACACACAAGTGCTACAGCACATAACACATACACAACACCACTTAGCATTCATTTTATACTTAACCCTAGGATTTAGATTTTAGGGTTTAGAAAAGGGTGTTACCTTCCAATGAGTGGATGAGATTCTTGAATGGCAAGAGAACAATATTCTAGCCCAGTAAGGAGCCAAAATCGGCTGAAGCAACAAGGAGCCAAGAGTTCAAAAACATGGAAAATCTTATAATGCTAATGAGAGTTAGAAACGATGGATTTTCGAACTTCTTTTTACCTCAAGATGATAAGGAGGTGAAGGTGATTCTAATGGTGGCTTCAAATCTCCAAATGGTGAATACCCTCAAAAACGAAAATGGCCTTTTTCGATTTTTGGAAAGATGGAAGTGCTCTCCTTGCCAAGGGGATTCTAGTGGTGTAATTTTTATTGCATTTGGAGGAGATTTGGGTACTCAAAGAGAGGAGAGAAGTGAGGAGTTAAATGGGGGCTTCATTCTTCCATGGTTGTCGCAGGAGCAAGGGGAGAATTCAGAGAAGGAAGAAAGAGAGGGGGCCAATACGTGAGAGAGCAAGAGGGGGAGTAGGAGAGAGACTCCTTTTTGCCTTTTACTTATTTGTTTTGTCCACTAGTGAATTAGGAATAATAAAGAGAGGGGGAGGGCTAATAAAATCGGCCCACACACACTCATCCTACAGATTTTTAACTTTTATTTACAAAAGTGGACACACTAAGTTTCTTTTTTGCATACTCACCCCACAACTTACCGGTTGTTACAGTTCTTACTAACCGGTACCGTACCTTTTCCGGAATTTCCTCGTTTAATTAATTTTATTGGTTCTAAAGCTTGACTAACATTAATTAGTGGCTATTTAGTTCACCAAAATTGTTACGAGTCTATTTAACCCGCTTAAAGTCACGTTTTCCCAGTTTCCTCGAAAAACGTGCTTTAAGGTTCGTTTATGCTTTTAACCCATTTTAAAGGTCCGTTTTCTTCGGGATTTGTTCCCTCATATTTATTTAAGTGTAATTAAGCCTTTAAAAAATATAATTAGCCTACTTAATCACTGTTTTTAATTACGGGGTATTTCACAAACATTGAGCATCATGGTTGGTGAGAATCAATGTCAATAATCTCAGGCAGCAAACAGATGACAAGAGAGCCCATCATGTCAATAGTAAAATTTCAAGAAGATATCCATATTCAAAGCACTACATATATATTGTGATTTAAAATTTCAATTCCTGTTAATAAGCAGAGCTCGACCCAAGAAGTGGACAAGGCTGGTCTTATATACTAGCCAGCAAGAGACTGAAAGCAAAACATTAAACAAAGCAATAAGATAACATCATTCCGGACTAGCCACCAATTTGCTCCGATGATGATTGAGGTAGTGCTGATAAAGTTACCTAAATTCTTGACGGACTTCGAACTTCAAATGAGGCAGAAGCAGAGAAACTGATTGAAGCATAAGGGCTGGAGAGGGTAGTAGAGTTAATAATTGTGGAGCTGCTAGAATCGATCTATAAGAATATTTAATCAACCTTGAGCAGTGGAGCCGTACCCACAGCTAACAGGGGCAATAGCTCACATAATGCAGTGTATCTGATAAGTTCATAGAAGAAACAATATATTTCAAATTTGATCAGCAATAAATCAACTAGTAGCCAGAAGTTATAATCAACATATGAAAACGTAACCAAAACGGCAGCAATTATATCAGTAACTAACAACAACAATTCTACCCAAATTCTCAAAAATATTGAAAACTAACAACAACAAATATAACACATCATCAATATATCAGTAACTAGCAATTTTAAGCACAAATTAGCAACCAAACACATGTAATTTCGGTCATTAACATGCAGAATTTCATTTTCCCCAATTTAATTTTTGAAATAAAAAAAAAATTGGATTTTAGAGACATACACCTGTGTGGTCTTCTATTGTCGGTGGTGTACGGTGGTCACTGGTGGTACTTGCAAGTCTTCTCTTGCTGGTAATCTGGTGTTCGGAGCGAATTTTGGTCGCTACAAATTGCCTCTGTCGTGACTGGCAGAGAAAGGATATGAAAGGAGGAAGATGAAGAAGAAGGTCGCAGGTGTGACTAAATTTTACTAAAAATTTAGCGACGGACAACCGTCGCTAAATTAAAAGCAAATGACGGTGTTTTGAGTAGTAAAATTAAACCACGGGCAGTAATAGAAGGCGTCAATATGACGTCATTCGCTTAGCGATGGACTAGTTCCGTTGCTAAGTTTTCTTTTTTCTTGTTTATTTTTTAAAAAGAATAGCGACCGAAAGACGGTCCATCGCTAAAAGAGGCGCCGACACCCAAAAATTTGGCGCCACTGGACCCGCTCAAATTCTATCGCCATTTCGTAGTCATTCCGTCGCCAAATAGTCCATCGTCAATCAGTCTCTATTCCATCATTAATTAGCGACGAAATTTTGTCTGTTGCTAAATCCGTCGCTAAACGTGTGTTTTCTAGTAGTGTAATGTTATGAAAAAAATTGGGAGTACAAATGCAAGGTACTGTGAGCCAAAAATATGAGATGACAAACCCTAAAGGGAGAACACAAAATTTACATGTAAAAGTCTTCTAATGGAGGAAATTGATAAGTGGTGAAAATATGTATTTATTAGGTTTATATTCACCTGCATATTACATTGGTTATAACCTATTTTACCACTTATAGAGTATTCAGTTATTATCATGAACTTACACACTTTGGATATATTTAGGCAAAAGATCATTGGAGCACAATATGATGAAATGAGCTATTTGGATGCTTATACGAGACTTGGAGATGCATGCCACGAGAGTCGAGACCAAGACGGGACCAAACTGGAGAAAAATGGGCATTCTGGTGCATTTTTAGACATATCCGGGTTTACAAACATGAACCAATCCTTTGCTCAACCTTCTGCCAAGTTTTTTACATGGTCCGGGTTTGTGTCCGAGTTTACAAACCCGGACCACACTCTCGCCCAACTCTCTGTCATGATTTTACTATGGTCCGGGTTTGTGTCCGGGTTTACAACAGACCTCATTCAGACGTGATTCTCTGCCACAATTTCACTATGGTCCGGGTTTCCGGGTTTACAAACCCGGACCACTCACAGACGTGCGCCCCAGACTTGTTAAAACGTAGATTTTGAGATTTAAAAATCTCATTCTTCTCTATGACTCTCCAGCCCCGTTCGAGAGCAGACAGAGGTGACAGAAGAAGAGAAAAAAAGAAGAGAAGAGAAGAAAGACTCTCCTCATTCAAGAGATCAGCCACCTCCATTAATGGCTATCTCTTTCTCCTTTCTCGCCTTTGTAGCTCTAATGCTTGAGTAGACTCACTTGTACTCTAGGATGAAGGTTTGACCCTAAATGCCCAAATTTGGCATGTCATATCTATTTCACTTAATTTAGTTTTCTCTCTTGAAGTTATTGAATGTTCTAAGATTGGCCATCTTTATGCATTTGTGGTATTCCTAATGACATATGATTTGAAATTAGGGATTGAGACCAAGAGAGAAACCCTAGTATTTGCGCTCTTTAATTAGTTGGTGAATTATATTGCTATGTTTGGAACTTATGTTTAGTGTTACTTAGTGAGGTTAACCCTAATTGGTATTGAAGGTTAAAATTAACTAAGTAAGATTTGGCTCATCTTGGATTTAGAGGGTCATTATCTTAGTTCTATTAGACAACTAGAGTGAATTAGGATTAAGGCCATGTTTGGGTGTATTTGGGTGATTCCCTCTCTCCCGGAGTACACCTATCCTAGATTAGTTAGATTACTTTTATCGCTTTTCTTAATTTCTTTGACTATCCAAACCAAAACCCGAAAACCCCCAATTTACATTTATGCACTTTTGTTTATACTTTTGCACATTTACTAAGCTGATAGTTAACTAGATAGTTACGAAGTCCCTGTGGATAAGACCATGTTGCACTACAACAACTGGGTTCACTGCCATTAGTTCGCAAGATAGTTTAGCCACTATTTTGCACAACAAGTTTTTGGCGCCATTGCCGGGGAAATTGATGGAATCAATTTCCCTAGTTTCAGTATTTTAGTTTTTATCTAATTTTATAGTTTGTTTTCTTTTATTGTGTTCTTGTTTTTGTTGCTTTTATCTATCTTTGTTTATATTTTCTATTGCTAATTTGTAGTGCTGGTTGTTCTTGTGATTGATTAGGTACCTTGTGTCTCTTCTGTGTATGCCAAGCACTCGGTCTAGTGGCTCCCCGCTTGCTAGTTCGAGCTCCGAACTTAAGCGCACTTTGAGAAGACGCATAAGAGATTTAAACATAGCGGATCAAGAACCACCAGAAATTGAGGATAATAGGCAGCAACAACACCGAGCTCTCTTCGAGTACCACCAGCCAGACACCGAAGGGCGGCCCTCAGCTATAGTTCTCCCGATGTTGACACCGAAGGAAAACAGACAATGGGTTTTTAAAAATCATTTCATCACCGTAGTCTGGGACTTAGGAAAGTTTAGCGGAGCAAATCTAGATGACGCCCCAAACCATCTAAGTCTCTTCCTCGACTTTTATAATTCCTTTGGGAAAACTGGTGCGGTTAATGAGAGAATCCGGCAGCAGCTCTTCCCCCACTCCTTATCTGACACCAGAGCCGGCTAATAGGGTGTGCAAGTGGAGCCACGGCACAGGGCCCCCACTTATCGGGGGCCCCATTTTATAAGGGTCTTGTTATTTTTTAGTAATAATTAATTAATTAATAACTTATATAAAAAATTATAAGTAAAATTATAAAAGAAAATATATATGGTATTTTATTAATGAACTATATTACTGTATATAACATATTCCCTCCTATTCATAATATCTGTCGTTTTAGAAATGAATCAAAACCTAAATGTGTCTAGACTCTTCTCTAAAACAACAGATATTTGAATGGGAGGGAGTATAAAACAATAAAGTAATTAATAGTAAAAAATCTGACATAAATATTACAATATGTACATAAAATTAAATATTATAATTTTGTACAATATTTTTTGTAAGATGAAATATTACCATTAGAATATGGTATTGGTAAATAAATCTTAAAAATTGTTATTCAACCAATGTTTTGTCTTAAATCATGTATAAAAATGAATAAATAATTTTATTTAAAAAAATTGTATCACTTAATAAAATATTTATTATTTTAGATATAATAATTTAAAATGTAGTATCTAAAAAATAATTTTTTATTAGATAATTTATATTAATTAATAAGAACTGATTATTATTTAAATTAATATATAATTTTTTTATAATTTTTTATATGTAAGATAATATCCATATATTTAGACCGGCACAGGGCCCCCAAATTTATTGAGACGGCCCTGTCTGACACTACATCGCGTTGGTTTAGAAGCTTACCTTCCAGATCAATCCACACATGGGCACAAATGGCTCAAAAGTTCCTCGCCAAGTACTACCCGGCTAGTAGGGAAAGGCAACTAATTGGAGAAATCAATACATTCTACCAAGAACCAAGAGAATCCTTGTACGACGCATGGGACCGGTTCAAGGAGATGTTAATGTAACACCCCTACCGCTAATACCGTCATTACCGTCCAAACTCCTCATACTTACGTACCTTCACAACGGATACTTACATACACAACAGTGGGTGATACAATGCCATTAGCCACCCACGTGACTAACTAGGCTTACTACTACATACAACATCGGTCTGATGGACCGGAATCCCGAGTACTACACATCTACAATACATACTCCCATTACCAACTGAGTACTACAATTCTCCATTTCGTACAATAATCCATAAATTACATGCAACATACCGAGTTTACTAAGTTCCAAATACAAATATAAATACAACAATCCTACCAAGTATATACATACTCATTAAGAGTCTAGCTTCTACCCATTCCTCACAAGCTATATACTTTGCAATACATAATGGTGTACCCCTTGGTACACTTCTACATTCAAGGCTACAAGCCCAATACCATTCTTTACTATCTACAATTCCTTTCTAGTTATCTAAATGTAGCTACCGGTCTCTTACTATGAACTTGTCTGCTTCGGTACCTATACAAATAAAAACATTGCCCCTAGGGGCTCAGCTTACACTGCATATGACTTCCGCATACCCCGCGTACTAGCGAGGGTATGCCGACCACTTGGTCGAATACATGCGGTTCATTTTATTCATACATACATGCATACATGCTTTCATACATCATACTACAATACTACACAAAGCATACATACACACATTTCAATACATGCAAGGAAGACAATACAAGTCAACCGATCCATACTTACCTTTACCGAAATACGAATACGCCATACTTACACAATACATACACAATACTCAATACTTGTTAGCTCCGTTTGTCCACCCGGGTTAATCGGGTGGAGATTACTCTTTTACTCGGGGTCAATGACTTACACCAGCCAAGACCATTACTCATACAATACTTTACTTACTTACTACTTACTCAAGTCAAGTCGTCGGGACCTCCGGGCAGGGACTACACCGTCCCACCACCGGGCTTTACTTGGCTCACTAATCCAGGATGCTACCCATTTAAGGGGTTTGGGCCGTGGAAAAGTTTAAGAGCCAGGAATCAGATCCAACCTCTTGTGTCTCCTCATCCTCACGCGTGGCCGAAACTATATCGGACTCTACTCATTCCAGTTTACTCAATACTTACGTTAGAAGTTAGGTAGTTAGGAATTAGTAGAAGTCAACACGTCCAACCACACAAAGATGCACTACACACATACACTTCCATACCAAGGTACAATACAATACACCAGTACACTACAAGGTACATATACACATCCATTCTCATTCATTCATTTCATGAATTATACAAACTAGATGTTCAAGTCACTATAGCAAGAACAAATATAAAACAAGCACAAGTAAGTGCATTTAAGTCCGATTCATGCATTTATCTTATTTAGGTGATCAAATAAGCACACAAATTGGGGTAACCAGGTTAGGATACAGAGCATGAAGAAATCATACCTTTTACTGGAATTTACTTTACTGGGTGCTCCCTTGTTCCTTTGGTTCACTCTCGTTCCTCGGTCCTTACTCTCGAACCAATGACTACATGCCAAATGGTTCTATTATTACTAAGCATTACAATACATACATAATTACTACTCTCGTACTTACCTCGTTGTCCCGTTATTTCGGTTTAACTTAATGTCCTTAAACTTACAACTTGTTTAATCCCTTCTCATACTTGTTTACACTCCTTAGGGCCTTTAAAGGTCTCCAAACAAGGCCTTAACAACTTCTAAAACCATTACCCATCAATCCCCCATCATTTAAACCCTAAATATCACATTCTGCAAGTTTTTGGGGGTGGTCCGGGACTTGGTCCGAACCCAAGGTCCCGGACCATGCACTTAAGTAACTCTCGGCCTATTTTTAATTGTGGTCCGGGACTTGGTCCTGGACCTAGGTCCCGGACCAATACTAGTTTTTGCTCTCGGGGTGTTTTTAAGTGTGGTCCGGGACTTGGTACATATCCTAGGTCCCGGACCCTGCTAAAAACTGCTACTAAGAGGATTTTTCAACCCCTAATCAACCTTTGATCCACCTCCAATCATTCCATAATCTTTCCACATGTTTTGTACATGTTTAAACACACTTAAACACTCCCTAAAACTCCTTAAATCCATGGTCCAATACCTACTCAACTTCTTGCTCAATTTCTACAAATTTTCCATTCTCATTTTCACACTTTGCACATTTGTGCATTCCTGCACTTCTCTTTGCATTTGCATATTGTCCTAACTTCATTTTACCATTCCAATTCCTTTCCAATCAACTACACTACCTATACCCAAGTCCAACTCTCTTTTTACCAAATCTCGCACACTAATTTTTTCCTAGTTTCTACAAAGCATCTCAACACTCTTTGCTACAGATTTTACACTCTTTTACCCTCATACTACAACTACCATTCCATGGTTACTAAACATCCTTACTCAATCCTATGCACACCCTGGTTCTCCCATTCACCAAGTCATCCAATAATGCACAATTCCTACTAAAATTTTGCCATAGTTTACCTACAATTCTAACTTCTCCACATACATACTTTTTCATCAAATTCATTCCTAATCTAGCCACACCTTTACAAGGGTCCTACCAGCACTCAAAGTAATCTCAATCCATCAATACTCCATCAAACAACAATACCAATACACATATACCATTAGTTGGCTACAAGGCCTACAATGCAATTACTAGCTCACAAATACTCAAACTTCCATAACTACAATACTACTACAATATTTTGGGTTCTTTAATTAGTCTACCCATTCCCATTACTCTAATGCATTAAAATTTAGCATTAAGAAAGAGCTCTTACCTTGAGCTTATAATTCCTTCACTCTTTTCCAATTCTCCTTCTTCTCTCTTTCTTGCACAAATCGGCCATATGGGAAATGGAGTTGCCAAACTCCATTCCCATCACCCGAAGCACACAAAACAAGTGTAATTAAAATACTAACCATTAGATTTATACTAATTCATTGAAGTGTTTAAAACACAAATTCTAGGGTTTACCTTTGGAGTGTTTTAGGAGGGGTTTTAGCCCTTGGTTCAAGAAGATGATTCCTTCACCATTGCAAGGTTGGAATTATGCTCAAGAGAGAGAGAGAGAGAGAGAGAGAGAGAGAATAGAGTATTACATAGGGCAAAAACCGGCTACAAAGGAAGATGAAGAAAACATGAGTTTTTCATGTAGATTTTTACCTTAATGGAGAGGGGAGACTCCAAGCTACCCATTGATGCTATTTTCTCTTTGAATGGGGAAAACCCATGGAGATGAACTTCCTCATTTTGAAATTTTGAAAAGAGGGAAGTGTAGAGAATGATGAGGGGAGTAAGAATATGCAATTATTTTTGCATTTGGAGTTCAAATGAAGATGGAGCATGCAAGAGAAGAAGGGAAGCCATTGCTGTTATTTGGGGGCTTCAAAAATCGCCAACCAGCCAGAGAGAGAGGAGCAAATCAGCTGGGAAGGGAGGAAGAAGAAAGAGAAAAGAGAAATGAGAGAGTGAGGTGAGAGAAAAGGTGGGAACCTTTTTACTTTATCCACCTTTTTGCTTTTTGCCCCCCTTATTTAATTAGCTAGTATGTGAGTGTGTGTAACACCCTGGATTTTTACCTCAAAACACAGCTTATGAAAATACAAATCTAATGGCGCAAACGGCATCAAAAACGGACTTCAAACGAGTCCTATAAGAGCAAAACAGAGTTGGTCCGAACTTGTGTCCGGACATGGTAAGTTCGGACACAAGCCAAAGAGAAATAGACTGCGGAAATCCAAACGTCCGAACTTGTGTCCGGACATTGATGTTCGGACACAAGTCGAGAGTTAAAAGGTCTGAAAACCAAAGGCGTCCGAACTTGTGTCCGGACTTTGAAGTTCGGACACAAGTAAGTTTGAAAAGTCCGAGAAATTTAATGTGGCGTGTCCGAACATCAAAGTTCGGACCAAAGTTCGGACACGCCTAAACATAGAACTCTAAAACATTCGGGGCCTGTCCGAACATCGATGTCCGGACGGACGTTCAGACAGGTCCTTCAGTGCAGTTCAGAGAACGTAAACAGGACCCAAAACCATTAAAAACTCTTTATATAAAACACAATAACCATATGAGGAACCTTGGAACAGATAAAATCATTGTCAAGTACTCAATACAAAGCTCAAACTTAATAAAACTGTTTCATAAATACTAGCAAACTCAGTTAATCAAAACTGGAATGAACATAACCTTAACATAGCAGCGGATCTCAAAACGTCCAGGGCATTACCGCCACACCCAATTCCCATGGGTGCTCAGGCTAAAGAACTACATAACACTGGAACAAAAGTTATCCTTCAAATCACGCGGAAACAAATAAACATTTAATGTATGGAAACTTTGAGCACAAAACAACATCTCTCAAATACTGAAAATCCAGAACATCGCCTTATTGATATGTGGTCCCTAAACTATGTGATTCGCCGTCCCGATCCCCACAGTTAGTCATCCATACCTGCGATCATAAAACATAGACAGAAACACAGAAAGGATCGCACAAATCAGAAAAACTGAGTAAATTCTACCTCAAACTGTAAAATACATTTCAGAACACATTTGCCTTTAACAATCAGATGAGGAGATTAGCTGAACAGTTGAAGAATTTCTAGAAAAACATATAAATACCGAAACCGCAGTAGGGAGCTTTCAACAGGAAGCAATAATCACAATTCCGAACACGGGGTCACCTATGGGACCCCAAACCACAATTCCAGGACAGTCACCTATGGGACCGTCAAACAACCACCTCACCCTAAGTCCTTAAGTGTGCACACCCCCTATGAAACAGCAGTAACATAGAGTAGATCATAGAGCTTAACTGCAACAATGTGTGCAGCGCAAATAATTAATAATCATGGGGAGCACCTATGGGCTCCCAAACAACCAAAATACAACCTGTGAAAGACTCCCAAAACCACAATTGAAACACCACAATCTCAATTTAATTCCTCAATTCCAAAACGTGGGGAATAATCCCAAATCTCCAAACCATAACCAAGATAAAACACAACGAACCCTTTTCCAATATTTCGCAAAACCACAATCAAAACCATTGAGCATAGAATTTACCTGGAACAACCAAAACCCTCAAGAGCCCAACTGCTCCGGACTATTGATAGCACTCGTCGATGTAATCGGCGTCTAGGTAATCAAAATCAGCAATCAGAATTTACCGAACAACGAATAAACAACTAAGTAGAATACATTACCCGACAACCTACCAACTGGACACCAGGGAATAATCAACCTCGACGGACACAGCGAGAAAACACCAAGGGTTTGAAGAGGAAGAAGAACGTGAAAATAAAGAGCAGAGCGTAGACGCAAGAACGGCGTATTGAGGATGGGGAAAATAGTGAAGAGATATCAGCCCTTAAATAGAATTGTTTGTATAATAAAAGAGAATAATAATTAAAAGATTTACACAAAAGGAAATACAAATAAATAATATAATTAGGAAAGAGTTCCAACTATTGGGATTTAAAACATCTCTAAAGGATAAAACTCGATAAATTAGGGAGATCAGTAAAAGAAAACTGATGGAGAAATTCAAGATAGAATAAATCAGAATGAGAAAACAAAATCAAGAATCAATTAATAAACATTTTTTGAAAGGAGATAATTTAGAAAAGAAAAGATATGTGTAAATAATTTAAAGGGTTTACAAGGAAAAGAACAACTCGTAAGAAGAATAAAAGATAATAACAGTAAAACAATTACTCAGAGAAGAATAAGGAGAGTTAACAAAATAATATTTTGAGTAGTCAAATAGAATTCGAACTCTGAATACTTAAAATAAGTTGGAAATAATATTCTGGAATAGTACTTCGGAGTTTAAATAACTTAGAAATTAAGAGAGGGAATTTAATACTATATCATATAGCGTTGGAAATATAATTAAATCCATCAAAGCAACGTTACTAATATTCAGAAATACTTTAAGAAGAAAGATTAATTCCCTGGGCCACCTAACCTCAGACATGTCACTCATACCATATACTATATTATTCCTAGCTGGGAATTTCCTGGGTATTTCAGTGTGTGTGAGAGCTTATTTAGCTCTTAAAAAACCGGCCCCCACATGTATTACTAGTTGGAGCGTTTTTCGTCTTTTACAGAAAACACTCGTTTATTTACCCGGTTTAGCACTATTCACTAACCGGGCCCATTTTCTGGAATTTTCTCGTTTCTTTAATTTTATTGGTTATTAAGCTTCCATTAATGCTTAATTATTGTTATTTAATGATTTATAATTTTTTCAGGTTTGTTTGACCACTTAAAATCACGTTTTCGGGTTTTCTCGAAAAACGTGCGCTAAAGCTCTATTAGCGTTTTAATACATTTTTTGGATCCGTTTTCTTTGGGAGTTGTTCCCATATATTATTTTGGCCTTATTAAGCCTTAAGAATCCATATGATACGCTAACCGAGGTCTCATACCTCCTATGGTTATTTAATGCTTATTTAGCGTTTTTCGCTTTTTAAGCGTATCTTCCTTTCTTTTGGGATTATTTTTCCTTACCAAAATTACTAAGACACTATTAAGCCCTTAAATACCTATTAGGATAATTTTAATCCCTATATTTAAGTTTGGGGTATTTCAGTTAATGAATTACTCCCACCATGGGTTGGATGATCAATCGTCATGCCTATCCTTCTTTAATGGGCTTGACGATAGCAACCGATTGCTTGTGAATTCGTCCGTGAGAGGTAGCCTCATGACCAAGTCTCCTCAAGAAGGAATGGAACTTCTTGTTGTTGTTGTTGTTGTTGTAACAACATCTGAATTATTATTTGTTAGTTGGCAGAATTCAGTTTGTAGATGAAAAAAAAAAAGAAAACACACGCTAGGGAGGTAACTCAGGGAAGCAATGATTATATCACGATTTCTTGCTTACTATGTAGGTGCTAATCTCACCAACCTAGATTAGAAAAAGAAGACGGGAAAAAGAAGCAACCGGTCTACACGGGAGAGACACGAGAAAGAAATCAAATCGCGTCATTTGTTTCTTCCCCGCTTCTAAAGTTTGAACAAGGAAGAAAAATATCCTACCTTTTCCCTTAAAAGAATTTAAAAGGATGGGGCAAAAAAAAGAAAAAGCGAATAATAAAAGAATAAAGCCGCATCAAGACAAGGAAAAAAGAAATAGCACAATTGTCAAATGCCGCGTGGCAACCCTCCGGCCGCGGTCTTCACTTGCAGACGTTCGTTGGTTCTTGTCGTCGTCCCCCACTTTGAATCATATTTCACTCTTCTCTTCTGTTTGTTTTTTTTTTTTAAAACTATTCACTCGTCTCTTCAAACAGCCAGCGCGGCCTGTTCCTCTCTCCTGCCGGCTTCTGTGCGTGACCACTACTTCCACCACCCTATCTTTCCCTTCCGGTCACTCTACATCTCTTCGTTCACCTCCGTTAACCTTGCCGGCTGTTCATTAACCACCATAACGGACTCCACACTGCCGAATTAATTAGTTACTACGAGATAGTTGGCCGAAGAGATATTCTCCTACCACGCTGCTGCTCCATCCATCCTCACGTTTAGAACGGATAGATTCCGTTGAATCGAGATCTCAAAGGGATCTATCTCGCCTCTCCTCTCCGCGCACTGTAATCGACAGGCTTCTCCTGCAGCGCATTTTTCCGTGTCCAAGTTTGTTATGAGGAGAATATTTTACTACTTTATTTAGCCACATTTGTTGACTATCTCGAGACTTTCGCCGAGAGAGTTCGTGAATCTGATCGTTCAACCAGACTCAGAAACTCAATTTTGGAACTCCCGCTTCATCATCTTCCCGATTTTTCCTGCTAAGTCTGCTGCATTTCAGGCGAGTAGGGCTGATCCTGCAATTCGTGAACGGACTGACTGGTTGTAGTGGTTTTACAATCCTGCGTGTCTTTTAGGGTATGAGAGGATTGGTACTTGGCGGATACCCGATTGTTTAGCGGCTTGTACATCCAAGATAGCCGCTGCGGATCCCATGCCTTCATCCTCGTCGAAGGTGGTTCATGAAGGATGGATGGTTCGGTATGGGCGGAGAAAGATCGGTCGATCTTTTATCCATATGCGATATTTCATTCTCGAACATGGACTTTTAGCGTACTACAAGCGTCAACCTCAGGATAATCAGGCGAGGATCGCCCTTTACCATTTTATATATTGTTTATTTGAACTTTGGTAGTTTAAGTTTCACAATTGACTCTGAAATTACGATTCTCTTTAAAAAAAAACTGAACATGTTTATCTCTTCATTTGTCTGATATGCAGAAGGTTCCAGTGAAATCGCTACTCATTGATGGCAACTGTAGGGTTGAAGACCGTGGTGTGAAAACCCATCATGGACATGTGAGCAATCTATCCAATCTACATGCCTTCGCATATGGTTTAAATTGGACATAATTCAAACAAGTTGCCTGAATATTTTGCCTATGTTAATTATGCACTGATCCACGGGTTTGTGATGGGAATTCTCTGATTAGAGGGTTTGCTTATAATTGATCTTCGTTCATAGGATATACATGATTGCTGGTAGCTGTTTACTTGCTATTAAGTGGAAGAAATACTACAGGTTGTTTGGTTGTTTTTTTTGGTATCATAAATGTTTTAGTGGTGAAAATGGTGAAACTTTGTACACACTTGTAATGCTGAATACACTAAAACCTCTGACCAACCAAGGAGCGTGTCTACTGTATCTTCATTTTTTTGGGAGGAGGGGGGGCGGGCTTGGGGGGGGGGGGGGGGGGGGGGGGGGTGAATGGCGGGGTTTGAGAAGAGGAATGTTAGTAGTTAGCAATTTTATTGAGAGTTTGTAGTTGGATGATACTGAAGTAATTTTTATTTTCTTTCTGTGTGTTATTGTCACCCCAAACGTGGAATTTTCAATTGTCGAGGAGAACATAAAGGGTTTGTTGTTCTTCATGACCCAATGACATTTTTATTACTGTGTTTGGCACTATGCTACTACAAAAGGTGTATCACTTCTCTCAGTATCTTAGCTGTTTCAGACGCCTTCCTCTCATTATTCACTGAGTCATGGATCTGGCTGCTAATTATGGTGGTTCTATAAGCAGATGGTTTATGTTCTCGCAGTTTACAACAAGAAGGAGAAGTACCATGGGATCACGGTGTGTGCAAAATTTTATAAAACATCTTATTAGTGCTTTCTTTTGCTTCATTTTCTACTTGGCTCTTGCCCTTTGATGTATATCAACGGAAGGTCATCTCTTTCTAATTATTTTATGTCCAGTGAAAACTAACTTACTAATTTGACTGTACGCTAGTTTCCAGGAAAAAAAGAGAGGACAACAAACACTAAAATGCTGAAATTCATACCTTTTATGCTTCCATCCCTGACAGAAAATGCTTGATTCTTATCTAGATGGCAGCATTTAACATTCAAGATGCGTTAACCTGGAAAGACAAGATTGAACAAGTCATTGATCAGGTTTATTTTTGTTGCTTTTGCTGCTCGAAACAGTTCAAAAAGAGGATCTATATGTAGCTTTTTTGAAGCATCTTTGATTTTATTTTTTCATCTTACAGCATCAGGATTCACGGGTTGCTAATGGCGATAGATATGTGTCCTTTGAATATAAGTCTGGGACAGATAGGAATGCGTCATCATCAGATCGTGAAAGTCTGTAAGTTGCTCAAGATCTAGAAAGTTTATTTTACTGCCTTGAACATACAGCGATGGTAATATAGCATCACAGATTATCTCAACATAATATCCGGTGGATCAAAAACATTTGTTGCAAAAACCGAGCTAATGTGATACTTATTCTGTGAATTGTTTACTGTTCAAGTCTTTTCATGTAAATGGCATAGTTATTTTTTGGAGCAATTCTAATGGCATTGTGTTTATGCAGTCTTAGTGCACAGGAAGATGACGATGATGCTTCAGGTTTGTTAAGGAGAACTACAATAGGAAACGGTTAGTGTCTTTAACTTCTTAAAACAGAGGCGACATTTTTGCATTCTTACTTGATTTTATTGGTATTCAAAATTTTCAGGCCCTCCTCCAGCGATTTTGGACTGGACAAGGGAGCTTGACTCGGATTTGTCATACCAGAACACCAATAATCAAGCTTTCTCCAGAAAGCACTGGCGTCTTCTCCAATGCCAGAATGGTATTTTCAGTGTTCAGTTGTATTTGCTTTTAATTGTTTGGAATATTCTGATACTGCCTCGGTAATAAGCGGGTGAATTTTGCATGTTGAGATTTGCAGGGCTACGCATTTTTGAAGAGCTATCTGATGTTGATTACCTTGTATGTCATTCTATCAACTATCCATTTTGTGGTAAACAATTAGTGCTGTTTTATTCAAGCTGCAGTACTTAAGTTGGCCATAATTTTTTTGCTTTTCAGCCGAGGAGCTGTAGCAGAGCAATGAAGGCAGTTGGTGTTGTTGAGGCTACATGTGAAGATATATTTGAGCTTGTAATGGGCATGGATGGTACCCGTTTTGAGTAAGTGAAGTTCTGCATTGGCTTAAAATACTGGAATCAAATCCTTTTGATCTGTAATTGATTGTATGATGAGTTTGACTTTCTATTGGCTGTAGTTTTTTCTTCATTCATAATATGACGTCTGAATCATATGTTGTTAACAATGGTTACTGTTTAGATGGGACAGCACCTTCCAGTATGGTAGCTTAGTTGAAGAAGTAGATGGGCACACTGCTGTATTATATCACAGGCTTCAACTTGACTGGTTTTCCATGTAAGCCCCTTTTGTCTCATTAGTAACTATGAGAGGGATGCATTTCTTATAGTCATGTGGTTCGTGAAAGAGTTAAAGCATGTACTAGCTATCAGTTTTTGCGGCATTGATTTGTCATGCTATCATGTTATTGGAACAAGAATCGCTCTATACTGTTGATTCGCTTTGTAACTTTTGCTCTTGGGGTAAATCCTAGCCCTGCCTAGATATGTCCTCTGACAGAGTATATTGAGCATTTGAATCTGTTTGTGGCTTGACAGCACCTGTTGGACACAAATCTAAGTTTCTTTTGTTTAAACCCTCTAGCTTCTGGCTGTTCTTTTCTGATTTTATCATTTTTCTAGCCATCTGTAGTTGTGGTGTTCTCTGATTTAAACATCTTGAACACTCTTTGTTTTCCCTACTTTGATGTGCTGGCACATTCAGGAAAAGTATTTTCAATTTACTAAAACATTATGTTCAACAGGCTTATATGGCCCCGTGATCTTTGTTATGTGCGCTATTGGCGTAGAAATGATGATGGAAGCTATGGTGAGTGTGCCTATATTCCAGTTTCATATGTTTTCTTTTTCCTTTCTAATGTCCGCTTTCTCATATCTCCCTCTCTCTTTGCAGTTGTCTTGTTCCGTTCCAGGGAGCATGAGAACTGTGGCCCACAGCCTGGATTTGTACGGGCCCATCTTGAGAGTATCCTCCATTTCCTTTCCTACAGTTCAATATGTGATTCGCTCATTCTATTTTGGCAGCATCATTGAAGGTTGCTCAAACTTTATGGAACATTACACTGATGCAATTCTAGGTGGTGGATTCAACATCTCTCCCTTGAAGTTTCGAAATGGCAGGCCTCGGACCCAGGTGCAACATCTTATGCAACTTGATTTGAAAGGATGGGGTGTAGGTTACATGTCATCGTTTCAGCAATATTGTCTCATTCAGATGTTGAACAGTGTTGCTGGTGAGTTCTTATGTCCTTCCTAAATAGTTCTTGATGTGTACTAAGTCGCCCTTTTTTGTGTTCCATATTTACTTTCTTTTTTCACATAAAAATCGTTTTTCTAAAATGATCTATCTTGTTCAGTTTATTTTCTTGATCTGGAGAGCTTAATCAGGGAAATGTCATATACCTAAGTTCCCTTTCTAAAATTTGTGCCCAGAAGTTGTCTTTCAGTGAGTATGGATTTCTGTTTGTTCCTTATATGTTATGGAGCTCTTGGGTATTACTTGGGCAAGGCAGATTTATTGAGCTGCAAATACAACTTCAGAAAGAAACTTGTGAGGTGTTTGGGTTGCAGTTGACAAAAACAGTGATTGTGTGGATGACTACATAATTTTGTTACCTGTATGCATTTGTTTTGCCATCCAATAATGACTTATTTCGGTTATTGTAGGATTGCGTGAGTACTTTTCTCAAACTGATGAAAGGACTATAACACCGATGATACCAGTTATGGTGAACATGAAATCGACCTCTTTTTCATCTAGAAAAGATTCAAAGCTTCCGGTGTCATCCTCTAGTGCACTGGATCAGATAAATGTTCAGGACAGAACTTCTGTCACGCTGGATGAGTACTCTGATGAGGATGAGGATGGTCAGATACCTGAAGAAGATGAAGAGGTTAGCCCTACAAAACCCCCTTCTTTCACTTGCTGTGGAACTATCATGATATATATCCTTTTTTTCTTTACTTGCTTCAGGGTTATGTGTCAACACTTGAGGATGAAGATACAAAAGCAGGTAGGGGGTCCTATTTATCTTTCTTTTCTTTTTCAGAGCAATGTAGTCATATGTATGTATATATATGTGTGTGTGTTTACCTGGAAGTTGATAAAGCCTTACAATTACCCTTTTTGGCCATTGACGAAAGATGTTGAAGAGCCAAAAGCTCAAATTGATCTTTCCTGTTTCACGGGTATCTTACGACGGAATGACAATGAAAAAGCTCGTAACTGCTGGACATTATCTGATGGAAACAACTTTAAAGTCCGCAGTAAGAGGTACTCCTATGACAAGTCAAAAATTCAGGCTGGAAATCATATGATGGATCTTGTAGCAGTTGATTGGCTTAAAGATACAAAGCGAATAGATCATGTTGCTCGGCGTAATGGCTGTGCAGTACAAGTAAGACCTTACTCATGACTAGCATATTCCTTGCCTATCGTTTACTGGAATTGCAAAAACAAAATCCCATAAAGGAGAAAGTTGGTATGCATATATACAGGATATTAGGAACAGGAATGCAAAATGTATATTAAATATGCCTTAGTTTCATCTCATACTGAATTATTATACTTTGGCTTACAGTTAAGAGACTGTCACATGGTTTCCTGCTTTTTTGTTATATCTTCTGACTCAGCTAAATTTGGGTTTTACCTCATCTTGTAGGTTGCCTCTGAGAAAGGATTATTCTCTTTCGTAATCAATCTCCAGGTTAGTTGCATGATGACTTACAACTGTTGTAAATTCCTATATGATATGGAGACAGTGCATAATGGTGCACTTTCAGGTCCCGGGGTCAACCCATTACAGCATGGTGTTCTACCATGTGATGAAAAAATTGGTACCTGGATCATTGTTGCAACGATTTGTGGATGGTGATGATGAGTTTCGCAACAGCAGGCTTAAGTTGATCCCTTTAGTTCCAAAGGTAAAAATTTGTCAAAGGTTTGTATATTCTCATTTTGATGTTTTTGAACTGTAAGAGCTGACTTCTTGCTACGCTAAAATGTATTTTGTGTTTACCTGAAATGCTCATACATCTGGATGCAGGGCTCTTGGATAGTCCGCCAAAGTGTGGGGAGTACGCCTTGTTTGCTGGGAAAAGCTGTGGACTGCACCTACATCCGGGGTCCTGATTATTTAGAAGTGAGTTCTAATTTCTGCCGCTGTTAAAGTTAAATTATCCTATTTCTTTCTTTTATTCTGTGATGATATTTCTTCTGTCCTGTAGATTGATGTTGATATTGGTTCTTCAACTGTGGCCAATGGAGTTTTGGGGCTAGTGCTTGGAGTGATCACGTCATTGGTTGTTGATATGGCTTTCCTTGTACAGGTAACATTTAGAGTCTTGACTTGTGAAATCATGTGGGGTTAGTAACATCAACATCAAATCCTGAAAAATGTCTCTTGATCAAAAGAACGATGATGGGCGAAAAGATTGAATTTCCAATAAAACCTGAGTTTAGGATGAAATTATGCTTGTGTTTTCACGCTATGACCTGATTTTGAACTTGTAGGCATTTGCCCTTGATTGTGAAGTGGGGGATGTTACTTGCAACTTCTTGCATTTCTTGCCTATTTTCACGTTTTCTATTAAAAAAAATGATCATGGGTCTTTTATTCTGCCGCTACAGGCAAATACAGAAGATGAGTTGCCAGAGCGATTAATTGGTGCGGTGCGTGTTTCTCATATCGAGCTCTCGGCTGCAATTGTTCCCGAGTTAGAGTCAGATACATCAGATCAATGAAAATCGTTAACCCACCTCTGGGTACCTATAAAAAAATTGATTGGCATTTGGCATTGACCGAACAGTAGATGTATACTCTTGCTTCTATGAATACAAGGGGATTATCATCTTGATTTTGGTGAAATAGAAAGTAAAAATGAGATGTATACTCTTGCTTCTATGAATATAAGGGGATTATCATCTACACTGAATTTTGTTTGTTGAAGAGTAAATGAGATGTGGGCTCAGTTTGAAATGTCTGCGCAAAATCATTTGCCCGTTTTGACCATCGGTCTTCCAAAGTTGAGAGAACTAGTGGAACACTAATTTTGGTCGTCTTGTGAGCAACTGTTTTTTTATTGTCAGATATAATTAACAATTATACCATTAAAAACATTTAAGAAAAATTATCAAAAATTAAAAATCCTTAACCCAACATAATTCAATTTAAGTTCTTCAAGAAAGACTTAATAACGATAGAGGGTCACTACACTCAGTTGGAATTCTAATTCGTTCAGTCGGAAAATGATAATTTTGTCGCTGCTTCAATATTAAGCGAACATTATCATATTTACCCATAATTTGTGATATATTACGAGGTGCGTTCAAATTTCATTACAACTGCATGAAGTGAAAACACGACTGAACGTACGAATTTAAATTTCTTCTTAAATAGGAAAACAACGTACTTAAGAAGAAATAACACATATATCACTCAAATTATCAGCAAATTATATTATAACAAAGTAGACGAAAAGACGAACGTGTCGGCGCAAACGGATCGACAAATGGAGCTATAACGAAGAAGATATAGTGATTTTATGACCAAAACCCGACACCGGCGCCAGCGCCGGTAAAGGAGCGGGCACCCCCCTCTTCCTTATCGGCACTGGCGCCAGCCCTTCTCTGTTGGCGCTGGCGCCGGGTTACGGTCTTAAAATCGCTATATCTTCTTTGTTATAGCTCTGTTTGTCGACCCGTTTGCATCGACACGTTCGTCTTTTCGTGTACTTTGTTATGATATACTTTACTGATAATTTGCCTGATATATGTGTTATTTATTCTTAAGTATGTTGTTTTCCCATTTACGAGTAGTATCACGTGACTAAACAGAACTATTGATTGTTTATGCTTAGGGTGAAAATGATGGTGAATTCGATGATGAATCAGTTAACATAGACACATTATGCATCTATGTACACTCCACGACGTGAGCACTGGCTACAGTTGTTTCCTCTGACCGAACCGGGTGCTGGCATTCATTCATCTACCAGATGATTGAGTTGTATTGTTTGTTGGGAATTTTTTGTACATGTAGTTGTAAATATTCTAATTAACATGATTTAAACATCGATCTAGGTGGTTAAATGTGTCGACACTAACACCATCGACTTTCAGTGATATTCACTTTCTTTTCAAAAGTCATTTTTGAGCTATCTCCATCGACAAACCAATCTCATTCACCATTTTAGATTGTTTACCAGTGATCACAGTGCGAGAAGAGAAACCTTATCCTTTGCTTATAATCAGAGTTCTCATCTAGTCAAGCCAAGCTTTAGTATGAGATTGACTGGCACACGTCTGTGATATTAACTTTGTCTTCGAAAGTCATTTTTTGAGCTATCTTCATCGGCAAATCAATCTCATTCACCCTTTTATATTGTTCACTAGTGATCACAGTACGAGAAGAGAAATCCTATCCTTTGACATTTACATATACATAGTTCTTACTGAGAGCACTATCTCAATCAACGTAAAGTGCACAAGTTGCAATCTGTTTGACATTTACATATACATAGTTCTTACTGAGAGCGCTGATCTCAATCAACGTAAAGTGCACAAGCTGCAATCTGTTTGATATTTACATATACATACTTCTTGTTCAATAGTAAAACCATCAAGCTTGTTTTATTTTATTAAAGTTATCGTCATTGACTATCATCTGCACTAATTTCATGACCGTCGAAGACGAATATATTTGAAAGTTATCGAAATCGTCTATCATTTCCACTACTTTCACATCTGTTGAACAAGAATCTATTTGAAAATTTTCAGAATTGTCCATCTTTGCAACTAATTTCATGATTATTGAAGAAGAATCTATTTAAAAGTCATCAAAACTGTCTATCATTTCCACCAATTTCAACAAATTCCCATCGTATACATATTGTCTATTTGTTCAATATCAATTTCATGTCCATTGAATGTTTTGTAAATAGAATCTACGAGAATAATGATATACTAAAGGGCTATCCATAATGCAGTTGGATATGTACGAACTGTAACACCCTGGATTTTGCCTTAAAAGAAAGAGCACGTCTCCACAAATCTAACACCGTAGACGGTTTTGAAAACGGACTTGAAACGAGTTCTAAAGCTGCAAAACAACCTTTGTCCGAACTTGTGTCCGGACATTGATGTTCGGACACAAGCCGAGAAGAAAACGTACTGTAAAAACCCAAGTGTCCAAACATTGGTCCGAACTTGTAAGTTCGGACATGAGTCAAGACTTACAAGTTGGATTCGTCCTTGCATGATGTCCGAACATTGAAGTTCGGACAGATGTTCGGACACGGCTAAAGACAGAAAAATAAAATGCGTTTCGGGATATGTCCGAACATGTATGTCCGAACGGAAATTTGGACAGGTCCATACTTGCGAGAATCAGTTCGAAAACAGAGTTAGAAAGATATGAATATAATCACAAGTTGTTAACAAATGATAGAAAAATGTTTCAGTTAACATATATAGCAATAGATACTAAAGAAACACAGCGGAAACAACATTTAAAATCAATGTATGATAAACACAATTTATAAATGTCAAAGAACATTGTCTTGAACATAATAACTGATAGTTTAACTTGAATAACACCGGAAATAAAGTGTCCAGGGCGTTACCACCACACTCAATACCCATTGAGTGCTCAGGCTTTAATCAACCAAAAATAAATTCTAAAACATTGTAATTCAAAAGAATTCATTACTAATCATTGTATCTCACTTTAACATTCAAAACAACTCCAAATTCCTAAACTATGTGATAGTGTATCCCGGTTCCCAACTGTTGGGTAAAAACCTAACGGCAAGTATACCGGTCGATTATAGCAAGTTTTCCTAGAAGTGTCCCTCCAGGTTATCGAATCCAAGGGAGGCAGCGTTTTAGTTTAATTGATATTTAAGAACAAACTAGTAAAATAACTCAAGTAACAGGGGGTTTTGTTTGTTGAATTACTACAGTACAAAACAAGAATGTAAATAAGAGCAAAGGTAATAAATGCAAGACAGTGAGCAAAATAATGATATTTTTGATTTAATAAAAAGGGAAATTCCGGTTTACTAATCCTCCAAATTCTTCGGTTCCTTTTTCAGTGTGTTTACCAAAATTCAGATTAAAATCCTAGAACAGAAATATTCCACGTTCGGTCTCCCGCTCGGTGGAATCTAATTAACAGCTAATAAATTTTAACTCTCGTTACAAATTTACTAATTGCTAACAGCTTTAAGAATAATCCAGTTTAATGATCAGTTAATATCTTCGAGGAATTACCGTCTCTAAATTAACCGGTGCTGTTCCTGTTGTCTATTATCTACCGCAGTTCTCACTTATAAGCAGATAAACTGATAAAATCCAGTAATTGGCCAAATCACAAGATTTATAAAAATAAATAAGGAACAACACTTTAATCTGTTAAACTGGTAAATCACAACGATAATGGAACCTTGAATTTGGATTACATAGTAAACCGAAATTTATAAAAACTACTCAGCCATGGAAATGAAAATACTGTAAAAATATGTAAACAACATTAAGGAGGAAGAGAAGAAGAAACTCTGATTAAAGACTCTTTAATGGAGTCTCGATGTGTGGCCAGTGCTTTCTTCTGCTCTTTCTCTAGGAAATGGTGGAGTCTCCAGCTACTTGTGTACTCCAGATTTATGTGGACGTGTGAATGGTGTTTTATGAAAAATGAATGATATGAATGGAACGTGATATGTGAAATGGAGATGGAAGGAGTTGTGGTATTTTGCTCTCCAGAAATTGTGTCCTTAAAATGAGTGAGATTGAGTTCTATTTATAGAGCTCATTTGATGAGTACGTAGCAGGAGCAGCTGGTGGTGGACAGTAATGCTGGACTTTGTGAGTGGAAAGGTGAGTGTTTAAGTGGGTGATGAGCTGAATTTAGGGAGATAATTGGATTAGTGGGAGGATGATTGAAAGTAGCAGTGGAAGGGACAAAAACGAGTGTGGAAGACAAAGCTGGAAAGGAGATCGGTGCTGTGTAGTTTAATATGAAGAGAATAGAATTCTCTTTTCGTTCGCGGTGCTACAGACGTCCGGTTCAAAGATATGGTCCGGGACTTAAATCTTGTATGAAGTCCCGGACCATGGTACAGAAACAAGTCGAGGATGCTGCTATGGTGTGGTCCGGGACTTAAGCCATGTATAAAGTCCCGGACCATGCTTGAAATCTGGTCGAGAGATATGCCTCATTGTGGTCCGGGACTTAGGCTGTGTATAAGGTCCCGGACCCTGTCTGAAATTGATTCGAGAGTTTGAGCAACATTGTGGTCCGGGACTTAGCTCCAGCATCAAGTCCCGGACCAAGCTTGAATTTAGGTCGAGGGTGAATTTCTCGATTCCATTTAGCTTGTTTGATTTGCCATGTGTTCTAACAATAATAGGAATGTGTTTCCTTGAGATTAAAACCTGAAAAGGCACACAAAAACGATAAAAGAAGACAATTGCAACAAAAACATAAAATTGCTCATAAGACAGGAATTTAACAGTAAATGATAACAAATTAGGTATCAAAAGACCCTGTAAAAATAGGTAAATTCCTGACTTATCAACATCCCCACACTTAACCTTTGCTTGTCCTCAAGAAATTACTGCAATCAAAATGTATCAGAATTTCCAAAAGCGGGGATTTATCAGGTCAGGAAAATGTACAAGGAAATCTAATGCTGAAAAACAGTCATAAGAGACAACGACTAGTACTGCAAGTTTTCTTAAACAGTGAAGCTAGAGTGTTTGACAAATGCATGAGACTATCATCATAACTATTTAATCCAAACTGTACTCAGGGCTTTACTTTCCGTTTGCTTTCCACAATTCATTGGACGACAAGGGGCAAGAAGTAATGTCATATTCCACATTACCTTTCATTGCCACATACTCATAATCAAGGAAGAATTTGCAATAAACTATTTAGCATGAAAGAACTTTCCTTCCAATTTTTCTGAGTAAGCATTATTCATTTCATCCCCTCAGACTTTTTCTCCCCATCCTTGTAGCGGCGTTGGGCCTTCTATCCCAGATCAGATGATCTTAGGTAGATAAGTGATGAAGCACTCCATGAGCTTAATTACCGAATGGGAGAGGTCTGTTCTGGTTCAGAATAGATTAGAGGAGTATCTTGCCTTTGTCCTTTCCTTCCATTCATTCCAAAACTTTCCCAAAGCCCCAAGTTAGTTCAAACAAAATAGTCACAAAATGGTCTCACCTTTTATTGACGGAAATAGATGAAAATTTTAACCAAAACTGACAATCCAAGCAGTATAACCAAAGTTCTTATGACCGAAGTTTCAGATTAAATCTCAAAAATTTTCACTACTCGTACGTTATTCCCGACTGATGCATCTGACCACAAATGAAAACCAAGTATGTCGAATTAAAAAAAAAATTTTGTGGAGGGTCATCAAAGGTTAGTGAAGGGAGAATAAGTCTTGTCAGGAGCCACAGAAAACAAACAATTAGATGTGCAACCCCCTTACTACTTCCCCACACTTAGATAATAATAATGCCCTCATTGCTACTAAAATGTGATTATAGTGCAAAAGAAAGAATAGGACTCCCCTGAATAATCGGTGAAGATGATGTCCCCACACTTATGAAAAGGAACGGGAGACTTAAGGAGGGTTGTGGAAATTTCGGCAGAGTCTCCTTTGTTTTCTTTCAATATCGCACACAAAAATGGCAGTCCTGTTTGAATATCACAAAGCAGCAGACAGCTCGTTGCAACAAAAGAGATTAAGCATAACCAAATATTCGGGAATAACCAAAGTACCAAATCAAAAACAATCCAAATAGAAAAAGAAAGGTACCAGAAGTAGCAACCTACTAATCTAAAATACATCAAAATAGCCAGAGTTAGGAAATAAGAGAATCCGAAACAGTAATAACAAGATAGAGAGTCTGAAAAGAACAGATCATAAACCATCATGAGATCTACTGAGGTGGTGGGTGATCCTGAGGCAGACGCCAGGACTCCAGCTGAGCGAAGCGGGCGTCATAATCAGTAAAGCGTGCCTCATAGCGAGCCGCATACTCCGTAAACCGTGCGTCCTGTCCAGCTGTATACTCTGCATACCGTGCCTCCTGCATAGCCTCATACTCACTCTGTCGGGTCTCCAAAGCTGAGATCCGTGCTCCATAATCGTACAGGGTCGTACTCATCCCGTCTACACGAATGTCCATCTGAGTCATATGAGCAGCAAGACCATCGACCCGTGCAGTGATCATCCCCTGCCAATCAGTAAACTGATGAAACATCTCGTCATATCCCGGTGTAGGAGCAGTGGTCATCGGTACGTCTGGGATGTCACCACCAGCGGCAGCAGCAGGGGGCTCAACCTCAGCGGCGTCATCAGGTCTGGGGGCTCATGCACCCGGCTGTGCGCGTCGGCGCTTCACCCACTGATCATCTATCTTCTCCCACTAATAAAAGCGCATCATCGTCATGTCTATGGGAGACCGGGGGTACTGGGGTTGCTCATCTGAACAATCCACTCCAGCGGCAGCAAAGAAGGACTACAGTAGGTGTGGGAAGGGAAGGGAGGAGCTACTGTCTACATCAATCACCCAAAGCATCGACTGAAAAAGTAATCCATACAGGGCAATGGGGAATGCTGCCTGGGCAAGCTCGTCATCCAGGAGGAAGCGCAGAACATAGCAGTCGATTGCATTCAGGTCCGCACACTCCCGGGTCGGACATTATACATTATAATCCCCAGGATCAGACGCTCAAGCGGTGTTGGAAGCTTATCACCGGTAACCACCTGCTTATCCCGGTGGTTGCACCTCTGGCGGTTCTGAAACAGTAGGATCATTCACGATCAAATTTATATAATGCTCCTTAGCTTGTCTCTCACGGAGTTCTTGATTCTCCCAGCCCGGCTCAGTCGGGACCCTAGCCCGATTAGGTATATTCAGAGCACGTCTAATACGGGCGGGATCGACTATAATATCCTTCCCCTTAATCCTTGACCTAATTTCCTTACTATCAGCACGCACCGCATCATTAGCATAGATAATTTAACCAGTCGCAATAAATGTGCCACCTCGGTTAGCAAACACACCCAACCTCTGTCGCTAAATATCCTTTCTAAATCAAATTCAGATATTAATGAAGGACAAACTGACCTTTCAGGAATTATTTTGCGTTCCTTAGCCTGGAACCAATCCCAAGCAGCGTCAGTTAGAAATTCCGAACGATCCGTCTCGCGTACCCGAAGTGGGGCAGCTGCTGAGGAGGAAGAGGCGCCGGCAGTGGTAGGTTGTCGAACACGTTTGGGTGCCATCGGGTTTTTGGATTTAAGGATCGGGGATTAAGGTGGCGCTTGGTGAATGCGGTGGGTAGGTGGTTGGAATTGTGGTGCTTCGGGTGACGGGCAGAGTGGGGTGGATGTCGGGTGGTACTGGAACAAGATGGAGCTGGTGACAGAAGGAAGGGCGCAAAGGTCGGGTGTGGTGGTACAGTTTGATAGTGCACAGTGTTTGGAGGGTAGGAAATTGGGGCTGGTGATATTGTGGTTGCGACGGGTTTGGGAACACAGAGGTGCGAGATGGAGCCAATGTGTTGGTGGTGGTTGTGTTTGGCGTCGGGTTGATGTTGTGGTGCGCGAAGGGTTAGGGCGGAGCGGTTGGATTATGACTGGAGGAGGGTCGAGTGGTGGCGGTGACAATGTGGAGCAGGCGAGGCTGGTGAGTGTAACAGAGGGGAAGAGTGAGGTCGGAGGTGGTAGCGATGGTGGTTTGGAGTTGTGGTTGTCGTAGGTGCGACGGTGGAGTCGGGTGGTGCGTGGTGCGATGGGGGTGATGTCGGGTTAGGGTTGAGAATTGGGGATTTCAGAATTGAGAGGAACGGAGGTGGAAGACGGGTTAAATTTTTTTTTTTTAACAGCGATAGATGGTCCGGGACCTAGGGTGTGGTTGAAGTCCCGGACCAAGGTCTAAATCGGGCCGAGAATTTTCATCACATGTGGTCCGGGACTTAGGCTGGGTTTGAGGTCCCGGACCACCCTTAGTTTTGTTTCGAGGATTTCTTTTGAATGCGGTCCGGGACTTAGGGTATGGTTTAAGTCCCGGACCAAGGTTTTTTTAATTGGCCGAGAATTTTCAGTGATAATGAGCCGGGACTTAGGGTAGGGTTGAAGTCCCGGACCAACTCTATTTTTGTTTCGAGACTTGGTTGCTCCTCTGGTCTGGGACTTAAGTGTTGTAACAGGTCCCGGACCACCCCCTTGAATCTGGCCGTGAGTTTGCTTCCTAGCACTCTGTTCTTCTTCCTTCACCAAACCTACATTTTAACAGAACCAACCAAAGAAAAATTGCTAGCAAAAGGATTAGAACAAGTAAAAACTTGAATTAAAACGAAAAACAAGAAGATAAAAGAAAGGAGATTGGGTTGCCTCCCAATGAGCTGCCCGTCTTTTCGGTCTTTGGCTAGACCATGTTTTTGTTTCTCTTCTCTCAAGAAATTCCAGAAGATTGAGCTGTCTTTGAAACCTGGTGACATGAACTCCGAGAAGCTTCCAAAACATTTTTAGAAGACATGCCAGCATAAAACAGTAGTTGCTCACTTTCTGCATTCAAAGTGATCGTACCATGAGCAACTTTGATTCGAGCGTCGGCTGTTGCTAGGAAGGGTCTTCCAAGGATAATAGGGACCGTTGGATCTGTAGCCATGTCGAGTACGACAAAGTCGCAGGGGAAATACAGATGCTCCACCTTAACCATCACATCCTTTGCAATTCCACAAGGGTAACCATTGGCGTCTGCTAGCTGAAGCGTCATTCGTGTAGGCTGTAAGTCTCTAATTCCAAGCTTTTCAAATAAAGCGTATGGCATGAGACTAATCGATGCTCCTAAGTCAGCAAGACAGTGGTCGAAGTTGATGTCTCCTATTCTACATGGAATTGTGAAGCTTCCAGGATCTTTGCATTTTTCTAGTAAGCGCTTCTGTATGATCGCTGAACAAGTCTCTGTGAGCTGATCAGTTCCTGTCTCAACTAACTTTGCCTTATTAGATAAAAGCTTCCTTAAATACTTGGCATAGTTAGGCACCTTCGCAACTAAATCAACAAAGGGGATATCAACAGATAGTTGCCGAAGTAAAGTAAGGAACTTATCAAACTCACTATCCTCCTTGGAACGCTTGGTTTTGTTTGGAAATGGAACTGGGGGAGTAACTTCAACTGTAGGTGATGTAGGTGAAGGAGATTTGGTAACTTCATAATTCTGCTCATTCTCCAGCACCGGTAGCTCTATGCTCACCTCAGGTTCAGTAGCTTTACCTTTACTACTCCTAGTAGTTACCTTCTTCGCTGTTTCCTTTTCCTGCAAAGGACATTTGTTAGCCAAGATATCATCCACCAGTGTAGCATAATTTGGCATTAATTTAAGCATATCAGAAAAAGGAATATCTTTAGTTGATTTCTTAAAAATATTAAGAAACTTTCCAAGTTGTTCATCAAGATCCCTTTTCTTTAACCTGTCAGGAAAAGGAATAGGTTCTTCAAATTTGCGATTGGAAACAGAAGAGTAAGAAGGTTGAGTTTCAGGAGACTCCTTCTCCTTGGGTTTTTCAAAAATTTTAATGGAACCCTTAACCTCTTGTTGAACAGGTAATACTGCAGCGACAAGTGGAGTATCTTCTTCCACAGTAAAAACAGCTTTAGCATACTCTCTTGGATTCATCTCTGGTTGACTAGGCAAAGACCCTGCAGGTCTCTCTGAAAGCTTCTGACTAATTTGAGCCAATTGAGTTTCCATTCTCTTATTGTAAGCTTTTTGTTCTAGCATGAATGCCTTGTGGTTGTTGTTGATTTCATCTTGCTCATTGAATCTGGCTTTTGTTGATGTAATGAATTCACTCATCATAGCTTCCAAGTTTGAGGAACTACTAGCTCCTTGACCTTGCATTTGTTGGTTCTGATAGGACTGATTATATTGCTGTGGTGCCTTCTGATTGTAGTTGTTGCTCTGAAATCTTTGCTGCTGATATCCCTGATTGCTTTGGTTGTTATAGAAATTTCCTTGTCTGTTCCCCAGGTAATTTACTTCTTCACTTGGTGGAGATGTACATTGACACAAGTTTAAGTTTCTACCACAATATTCACAAGGTGGATTAGATCCTCAGGAGAGATGCTGCTGCATTGACTGCGGGTTCATCACTGCACACATTCGCTTCAAACTGCTTTGACATCGCTTCCATTGGCAGCCAGAAAAGTATTCGATCTACTTCATAAACTCCAGCAGTTTTCTCTTTGGTGCAGCTTCTCCGTTCTCGCACCTCCCCATTGATTGGATGCATTGGCAATGGTCTCCAATAAATTCCTTTGATTCTAGCTATTGTAGCTCCATGAGCTTCCTCCTGCACAAGTGTCTACCAACAATGACTTGAATGATCCAAATCTTTGTAAAAGGACTGTAAAATTACCTCCTCTCCCAAGCCATGGTGTGGTACTTTGCGCAATCCCTTTGAACGCTCCCAAGCCTCAGATAATGTCTCACCGGTGAACTGCTTAAAGTTGGGTAATGTAACACCCCATCAAACATTAACACACTTCAATAAACTGTAGCGGAAATACAAAACCTCAGCACATACTTAACTCGTTGGTGTTACACGCCGTTAGCCACCCACGTGGCTAACAAGGCTAATTATATACATTGTACCGGTCTATGGGCTAAATTCCCGAGCAAACTACACATTATTATCCCTTTCCATTAACAACACAACAACATACACCTTTCAACTATACCGAGTATTATAACTAATGCGATAACAATTCGGTCTTACTACACCTATGTATATACAACATAACGATTACCCATGTACAACGACTACCCCGTCCTACTCTCGAACGGCTTCCAGCTCCTTGTACCTGAAATAGGAAAAGAAGAGAAAGGGTGGCCCCCAAGGGGCTCAGCACCTTTGCTGGTATGGTAATCCCGCAGCCCCCATGCTACCGGGCCACGCACAACTAATTGTCGTCTTAGCATGCGGTTGATTATTTTTAAATCATGCATGCAACTGTAAACACACAACACATAATCATTTCGCCTCACGGCTCAACAAACGGATAATATATCCTTATTAATAAGTCACTCATGGTATTCATTATCCCTAGAGTGTTCCTCTCTAATGGAGCTACTTCCTTAATAGACGACACTTACCCTTAAATCGGGTTATCCTTAAACGCCTCTTTTCTCAAACTGGGATTCATATCCATGATCCACATACTCCACATTATACATCATATAACATACACTACATAACAACACATAACAACACTTTGCACGTTTCCACGTGCACAACATAACACCGCATAGATATTGCATCACAACAAAATACATAACATAACGGGAATGGTTCTCTTAGGAACCGACCCAAACATAGTTAATTCACTGGTGAGCCTAGAGAATGGTGTCACTCTCATGGTAAGCTCGTTATACAATAACAACAACACTCATTACCGTCCTAATAGTCGGACGAGTAACTTAAGTTAAGATGGGTTCGGGTTTGGAGCCCGAACAATCACACAAACACATGTTCCCCCTAAACCGATCATAAGTCAGAATAGCTAAGCTTTGGAGTGAGCTATGGGAGATCATAACCCGTGAGGGAAACACCATAACAAAGAGAAGGGTAAGGCTAAGAAGGATACCCTCTCCCAAACAACGCGCCGGACCCAAACCGGATTCCTCACTACTGTTAGTACATACTTACTTTTAGATATTAGTTAGAACCCCACTATGGAGTCTATCATAACTACACTCATACAGTATTAGAACTGGGTTAAACATACAAGGGAGATCCCTACATTCACTTACACAACATCACATAATCAACTCACGCATAGCCGTGGTTAGAACGCCCCATGGTTCGGGTCGTTTAATCCGAATACCGAACTCTCATGTGATCCTAGACTCAGTTAACTAAGGTTAACACTGCCGAGGTTAAATGGTATCGGAGTTGAACACACCACATATATGAATTACTGTAAACTCATTACATGTTTTATCTTACAACGTGGCAAACATACAGAAAAACACATTGGCATACAAGCCGGTGTAATCCGGTAGGACACAGGTTGCAAGAAAACCATACCTGTCACCGGAGTCCACTTTACCACGTCCACTTATGTTCCTCGAGCAATTCTCGAACAACTGACAACATTACATGTACCTTTATTAACATTGGGGTAACTTGTTTGTTTAAAGTCTAATGCTTATAACTTTTCCCCGTTAACTTGGTTAAATAACTTTACATTTTTAACATGTTTCACTCTTTCATTTTACTTCAACTTTTCACCCACCAAGTTGTGACTATAACTCACCTAACATGTCCTACACAACCTTATACATCATTATCCATCAATCCCCATCATTAGACATCTTTTAATAACCTAAAACAATGTTTTTACAGTGGTCCGGGACTTGGTCCTCTTCTTAAGTCCCGGACCATATGCTAACTCAAGTCTCGGCCTTTTAAAATGGGGTGGTCCGGGACCTTATACAAAGCCTAAGTCCCGGACCACATCCTTATGTGACTCTCGGCCTATTTTACACCCCTGGTCCGGGACTTGAACCATGACCTAGGTCCCGGACCAAAGCTACAGACTTGGAAAAATTGCATTTTTCAAACCTTGTTGCATTATTTCTCCACCTCCATTAATTACCCAAACTTCATACATGAACTTAGGCATATTCTAATACCAAAATATCACTTTGATTCTCCTTACAACATGTCTTTTTTTTTTTTTTGCATATATTTGGGCCGTCCGACCCACCGTCCGACCCACAGCTGGGTCGGACCATTCCAGAAACTTTTCCCGTCTGCTAAATACTCATGTCCGACCCATGTCCGACCCAACCATCTGGGTCGGACCATTCCAAGACTTAGAGCACACATGTCCGACCATGTCCGACCCAACCATCTGGGTCGGACCATTCCAGAAACATCAACGGGTAACTTAACAGAGGCTGTCCGACCCCCCCCACCACTGGGTCGGACAACATCAGAAGTTGTCCAAAACTTGTCAACTTTCTCCAAACTTTTCCTCAAGCCTCCTAATGTGTTCTAACATCATTTGGCACCCTTAACCCTTCATATAACATCCATAAAACTCATTTTATAACTCCTAAACACTTACTCTCTCTTACCAAAATTCCTTACACTTATATTGTTTTCTCCTTAAGATTTCTAAGTGGTATTTTACCTATAATGACCACTACCAAGGTGTTTCCTCTACACCTTAACATCTCCTCTAAATCACCTTAATACATGTTTTCTTCCCAAGTAAAACATTTGTTCACCTTTCACACTTCCTAGTTCACCAAAACCATTTAAAACACTTAGAACTTCTTACACATTTTCCCAAATTTGGCCATAGCTTCTCTTGTATATACTCACATCCAAAACACTTAGGTTTTTTTTTACCTTATTTCATTCAAGACACCTAAAATCCATCAAATACATTTTTATACACAAACTTCACACATTTAGCACTACATCACAATATAGTGCATAACTTAAATTGCTTGGCACTTAGGCCCTTAAATAACATGGCTCTAAGGCCCTTAAATTGCATAAACCATAAACACTGAATTTCCCACATAAATAATGCCTTTGACCTGCAAATACACCCAACAAATACATATGCCCTTAATAAACTCCTTGAGAGCATTTCACTAGGTCATTCACCTTGGCTCCTTAGATCATTTTTAACAAGCAATATAAGCTCATTTCTCCTAAGGCATTATACCACATTAGGCTAGTATGTTTACCTCCTTTCCCACACAAACTTCTTTCTTGTTTCCTTATTAAACCGGTAAGGTATTGATTCCTTGTCACTACTAAACAATATACAGAAATGAAATGAGTATACAAGCTTCAAGCTTAAACTCATTGTAAACCCTAGGTTTACATTGTTCCAAAACATTAATGTAGTTGTTTACCTTGATCTTTGAAGAGATGAGTTTGATATCTATGAAGAGAGGACTCCACCTAGTCCATAAGAGATTGGAATGAAGCTAGAACAAAGTCACACAAAGAGCTCCATCAATGAGTATTTTCGGTCAATAACAAAACATAAAGGAAACTCGATTTTTCTTTGAGATTCCTTACCTAGAAGCAAAGGAGATCAATAATATGTGGAAAGACAAGCTCAAGCTCCTTCAATGGTGGAACTCCATGGCACCGAAATGGGGCTCTTGAAGTTTTGAGAAGATAGAAATGAAGAGCTTGATGAGAGGAAGAGATTGGTGGTGTTGTTTTGATTTGGATAAGTGAGCTAGATTTTACAAGAGATTAAAGATGGACTTCCATGGTGGTGGTGCTGTATTACCGTGAGAGAACAGCAAGAAGGGAGGAAGGAGAAGGTTGGAACCGTGTGAAATGAGAAAGGAAGGGAGAATGAAGATAGACTTGCTTTTTAGAAGATATTTGTAACTTATAAAGCAAATAGTACCTTAACTGTCATTCTTTACTTATTTGATATGTTAACAAGAGTGGTGAGTCACCACACTTAAAAACCGGCCCCCTTTTTTTAGAAGGGTATAATAGTCTTTGTTGACCAATTTAATTACTTATAACAATATATGTTACAAACTAGCTTATAAAAATCACTATTCACAAAACAAGGCACATAGAAGTGAAATTTTTGATTTCCCATTGATATAGACTTCCAAATGTGATACTATATAGTACACATGTTAATTAAAGAGTAATGATGGACATTTAGCCATTCAAAACTCATTTACAAGACAATTTTTCAAAAACGTGCTTTAAGACTCCTTAAAGCACATTTTGTGTTTTAACTTGTTTTCAAGCTTGGTTTCTTTGGTAATTGATTTAATATGTTCATTAACATATTTATAAGGTATGGGTATGACCATTAGGTCTTTTACAAATTTATCCCAAGCTTAGAGCACATTTGCTCTTATTGACTTTAAGGTATTTTCTTGTGTTTTGTTTGGTTTTATTATCTACCAAGGTTTCCTAAGGGCTTGATTAGCCTTATAAAGTCATAATTAAATATTATTAAGTCTTGGTAGGCTCTTTGGGTCCTAACCAAGTTCATCATAGCTTAGAGCATGTTTTTGCTCAAACTGTATCTTAGCATTTTATTGCATTTACTATGGTTTAAATTGTTCATGATGTTTCTAAGGCACTTTTAGCCTTTATATAACATAGTTTGATATTTAAACCACATATCAAGGTTTGGGGTATTTCAATCTACCCCCCTTAAAAGAACTTCGTCCTCGAAGTTTACACTTCCCTCACATCTTGGATTAGAATACGGGGATTACTTATAGAGATAAAACTTCCATAACCAAATACACTTTACATCACAACCTCGGACTTAATGGTCGGGCAACACATTCACATCCATACATAACATAACATATTCACATGATAACTTCGGGCTCAATGGTCCGGGTATCTAACAACACTTACACATACATAACAACCCCTTTGACTCACTGGTCTTGGGTAACATAACAACATTTAGACACATAGGTCTATGTAACACAACACATTTAGAATCATAGGTCTTGATAGCATACACTTTAGGAGATCAAAGTCAAAATAACATTTATCACACATACCAAAACATGTCATAGCATGTATTGCAATCAAAAATATCTTTGGTATACACTGTGATCCCGCAGAACCCGGTCGCGATGGACACCTTCCGTCCCCGTGTCCTTGGGAGATCAAAACAATCACTTAAGTTTAAAATTTCCTTGTGAGGTTAAGTAAGAGAACTTTAATTATGTAAAGTATCTATCAACGTTTATAAATACCAATTGAAAATCCTTTTGAAAACACACACAACTCCAAGTCCAACTTAAGTTCTTTGCTTCTTTTATTAGCGTGGTTATTTGTGACCACTTATAGGGAGCTTCAAGAATCATCCAACCCTGATGTGATCAGCATTAGTGTAGAAACTATCCTTCCACTCCAATTTGTGTTCGGCTTCCCTTGATCACATGCAAATCAAGTTCCACTTCCCACTTCATTTTCAAGCATCAAATAAATCACTCATTTCCAATTTTCTATCTTTTAAATCATTCTAATCATGATCATAACATCTCCAAAGGATAGAACTCCGTCTATCAGTTACCTCCATTCACTTTAATCCTGTTGCCTAGGGAATCTTATTCTCACTAGGTTCTATGTCGGTATCATGCCCTTTCTTGAATCACTATATAGTATATATATATACACATATATTTATCAAAATACAACACACAATTTCACATTTATACACTGTCGGGGTTTGTTCCCCCGGGAGTTCTCTACTCCCACACTTGTACTATCACTCACAACTGTTAATAAATCAACACACTTATCACAATGGTATTCACATCTTCTGTGCGCAATTACCACAATTAAACCCTGAATGAATGCGTATGTTTACGTAACACACACACAATCATCAAAACAAATTATTTTGTGCTATGCACAACATAAATCACGTACACTTGTACGGTAATACACACTAAGTGGTTTGCGCTCTACCCCCCTTAAAAGGGATTACGCCCACGTAATCAATCACTAAACATCGGTTTTAAGGTTCTACCGTCGTGAAGTGTTTTAACTTTCACGCGGTCGATTATACAATGGATTCTGATTAGTGGATCTTAACCATATTGGCGGTTTAGTCCCTAAACCAAGAATTCTCATTGGAGTTTATTTAAACTCTTAGTTAGTTTCGATTCTGGCCTGTTAGGCTTCTAGGCGTTAATAATTAGCCATTCACTCGTGTTCACCATGTACATTCAACACTTGAATCACTGGCTCACTAGTTTCTGCTACGAAACTCTAGTAACTGTAGAGCTTAATTGCCCCATTTGTTATTCTTACTGTATTGTACATCCCCAATTATCACCTTATCTTGGTGACAACGGTTTCTCAACCGATGTGTGGTATTTCTGACCTTGAGCAAATTTGGTGAGTTTCAAAACTTCCTATCCACTTCCATAACAATTTACTGTGTATACAGCTGTGTATTTCACAATGATTGACTTGTTCCCTTCTGACTTACTGTCGGTTGAGATTGAGCTACTACCTAGTGTGTAGTGCTCTCTCAGCTATATAACATTTGGGGTATATTCCATACCGATATTTGACAGTTAGTTACTGTAGTCACTTACTGTTAATCATGTCTCCACATTTGGTTTTGTACAAGTACTCCTTTATTGGTGCGGTCTTGCATTTCCTATGCATCGGCCATTATAGCATTATTGCTCCACAATTAACATGTTCCCAATTCCTAGCTATCCCACTCGATCATTACTGTGCAAGTGCAATACCAAAACACTTAGTCATACAGAGTGCATAGGCGTAAACTCTTGACAGTAAATCTCTTATGCGATTCGCCATGGAATTCACACTGAGTTCCTCATCACATAGTACCTACCACTGGCTTATTGCCCAGTCTGTTTAACATCGATTACCTTGCATCTCCACTGAGTTTAACTCATAACTGGTCTTATCTGCCACAACACTTATACAACGGTCGCTTACTGCGCACCGTGCTTATTGTATAACACTAACTTACATCGTATTTACTGTCACATTAACTTCCACGCATATACTTATATCATTCGTATTATGGTTCATCACTCATTTGGATGACTACTGAATGCTCCTTGAGCATCGATCATTCGAGTCACAAGCCGGCATTATTCAGCTCGGTGTTTCACTTTATACACACGTACTACTAAGCTAACTGCTCTCTTTCAATAACAATATGGTCAATCCTTAACATATTTCTTGGGCTTGATACACATAACTACCGCTCCTGCGGTCTCACAATATCGAGAGGTATCCCCACTCTTAATGCAGTGGTTCGTTTACCACTCTATTTACTCATATAACATAAACTTTTGCAGTCAATCTAACTTTCATAACACATTTTATTTGTGGCTTATAAGCCTTACTGCTTTGAGCTGCGCTCATTGTAGGCTGTCCACACATATGTACTTCTCTGTACAACATTACATGGTTGGGATTTACATTGGGCTCCATGACAGGTCGTTACATTCCGTTTCCTTTCATGGGACGCCCCTTAGGTTTGTCAGTCCGTCTCCTGACAACTTATGTCTAAACTGGGTGTTAGTTTCAACCCTTATGCTTCTGTTATGCATTTCGTGCAACAATTACTGATGCAAACACCCTTTAAGGATTGCTCCTGGGTGTTGCTAAGTCATGCCCTTACATCTGGTTCACAGTTATTGGTACATTCAGTTAGCCACGCCTTTTGCGTTCTTAACTGGTTATTATCATTATCTTCTTCTATGAAGATCAACATTTCCTGATAGTGTAGGTACTCATTCTGGGAGTTTCATCCCGTTCATTGCACATTAATGTGTCCACATTAGGCATCTGCTTTGCCATGTACAGGCTGGGTCACCATTCCAGCTATAATGTTTATCCCTGAGGATCCTTAAGTCATATACAATGTCTTTACATTCAGTTAGTGCACTTCGCACCTCCTGACTCTTAAACATTTCCTTGGAAGGAATTCACTAATCCTTTTAATCTCGTTAACTTAACTGAGTTCCTTAACTTCAACTATTCCTTGTAATCCTTAGCTCTTGTTTGACTCATACTGCTGACCGTAGACGGAGTCGACTACTTCCCGTGTTTCGGACTCTACTCGTGTACATATGTGGGGTACCATACTGATACATTGCTACTTACCCAACTAACCCCTAAGTAGGTCTGTCAGGCCCACAAGCTCCTATCGGAGTGCGGTCGTCCCACAATTCAGTTGGTACACTCGTAGTGTCCGTCACACGCCTAGGTGAAGTATTCTGTTGTCAACTCCCTTATATTGTCCCGTGACAATATTCGTTCCTTGCTTCCCGAACTTAATCGAGGGAAAGTTTATCCACTGTTGTATCTTTATCAACTGCCCTTGGGTTTTTACTGGTTTGGTTTAAAAGAAGGTTAGAAAGAAGTGTTGGTTTGAAAGAAATTTTGGTTTTGAAAAGAAAAGGGTTTGAATAAATCTGGGTTTAAAAGAAAATTTTCATGGTTTCACAACATCTTCTTACCTTAACCATGTCTAGCTTCTTGCTGACTGGTATACTTACAATTACAGGGGTTAGGCTAACAGGCCTTTCCACTGTTATGTCAATCACATTTAACTTTCTAGTACTTTACTAAGTACTTGTAGTGGTTATACATTTCTCGAACAGCCCTGTTATAGCAGCACTTGCTATAGCAAGTGCGCCATGCTAACTGGCTATTGGTTTAACACATACCGGTTGTGGTATTGTTTTTACCCGCACTGTCATCAGTGGCCTTGTTGGCCCTCACTGATCTTACTGTCTTATAACAACTCCTCTAGGTGACTTCTCACTGTCTTCACATGACGGTCATCAACTAGGGTGTTTCCCATTCTGGGAGACCCCTTTTTCTTAGTATTGTATTCTCTTTGTAGCCCGTTCCACGTATTTGGGCACTACGTTGTAGTCTCCCTTGTCGGTTGGTATACCGTTGGTGTATTATTTATCAATTGTGGTTCCGTAGACACTCGTCTCGGGTTTCATGTATCCCCTTCTTGCCTGTTGCACGGTCGGTGCGTTGCAAGCTGGTTATTCTCGACTGCTCTGCATGTCGACCCAGGTTGCCGGAAATTCCATTCTCTTTGTAACACCCCTACAACGCACTTACCATCTATTGAAATTCGCAGCGGAATTAAACAACTAAACAACAACTAAACACTATGGTGCTACAACGCCGTTAACCACCCACGTGGTTAACTAGGCAGAATAAATACAAGAGTACCGGTCTGATGATCAGACTCCTGAGCATAGGTCCTAACATCCATACATAAACATAACCAAACCATACCGAGTTATTTTTACATACCAACTGTAACCTTAAACACCTGTCACTGTAAACAACAGTACCAACATAAACAACACTACGGGAGCACAGGCGCATCCCGGTTTATCTTACAAGATCCAAAAGTATTCCACAGCCTAGGATCTAGAGCCACTCCGTCTTCGATCCTCATCCTGCAGAAAAAATATGGAGCCCCCAGAGGGGGTCAGCAACCTTTTGCTGGTATGGTTAACGCGCAGCCCATCGGCTACCGGGATACGCGCAACCAATTGTCATGATAACATGACATTCATTTTAAACATCCAACACATATATAACATAGCTTAGCAAGGGAAATTGCGTAGCACAACAATAACACATAACACCATAAATCGGTTCACACAAGGAACCTCCACCATAGTTAGTATACATTGAGCCTAGAGATTATTGCCAATCCCATGTTAAGCTCGTTACCAACCTCGTTAGTCCAGTTACATCGAACGGTTAACTTAAGCCCAAGGCGTGTCGATATAGTAATCCCAAGCACACCGAAAACAACATTCGTATGCCCCTGTGGCCCGACGTGAGTCAGTAAACTAGCTTTGAATAAGCTAAGGGAAAGTTGAAACCAAATTGGAATACAACCTATACATACACCAAGAGAGTCGAACCGGATAGACATCGACTCCCATCCATCACACGCGTGGCCGGAACATGACCGGACTCCTCACTTCCCCGGTTAGCACTTGTTAGTGATCATACAAATAAACTTGTTAAGTCACACGCAAACAAGTGTTTAGGTCTTGTTAGACACACCAAGGAAAGGAGTCATAACAATACAACATCATAATAATAACAACTGTAAACCCTTTTCATGCCTTAGTCTTATAAGGTCGTAAACACAGAAAAGCAAACAACACCCAAGCCGGTGTAAACCGGTAGGCAACAGACTGCAAGAAAACCATACCTTGGTCCTTGCTCCGACTGGTTCCCACCTTGAGAGAATCCTAAACACATTTAGTAACGTCGGTCAATTAACGTACTAGTTCACCGTTAACATTAACTACTTCACATTTCTAGTTATTTCTTTTCCACATTGTTTTAACTTCCCACCTTTTAAAATGTCATAATAACTCTCCTAACATGTCTTATATAACTCTATAACATCACCTCTAACTTATCCCCATCTTTAGACATCGTTTAATAACTTAGAACCAAATTTATGTAGTGGTCCGGGACTTGGTCCCTTACTTAGGTCCCGGACCTATACTAAACGAATCCCTCGGTTACTTTTAATGGGGTGGTCCGGGACTTCACCCAAGTCCTAAGTCCCGGACCATTCTAAGCAAATTCTCTCGGACAGTTTTAAGGGATTGGTCCGGGTCCTTGGACAAGAACCAAGTCCCGGACCTATCTCTATGTACAACTCTCGGTAATTTTTGCACTCATGGTCCGGGACTTGTCCCATGACTTAGGTCCGGACCCAATATACAAAAGCGACGTACTGGAATTTTTCATGTTCTGCTGCGCAAGTTCTCTACACCTATCAGATATATAAACTTACCAGTACGCTCTTATACTCAAAACTTCACCCAAATATACACCACATAACAACGTAGTGCACAATTTAAATTGCATAAATCTTAAACACTGAATTTCCCAAATATTTGCCTTTCACCTGCAAATACAAACAGCAGTACGTATGTCCCTTACTAGTCTCTTTGAGATCATTTTCTAAGTCATTTACCTTTGGCTCTTTAGGTAGTTTCAACAGACAACGTAAGTTTATTTCCAAAGGAATTTTAAGCTACCTTTGGTTAACATAAAACATGGAGGAAACACCATCTTTCTTTGAGTTTCCTTACCTTGAAGCAAAGGAGAATAATAATACGTGAAAAGATGGACTCAAGCTCTTCCCATGGAGATTCCTCTTGGCACCAAAATGGAGCTCTTGAAGATTTGAAGGGACTAAGTCGAAGAGCTTGATGAAACTAAGAGATCGGTGGTCTCGGTTTTAGATTTGGACAAGTGAGCAAGAAGTTACAAGGATCTGAAGTTGTATGTTTGTGGTGTGCTGTTCGATCGTGAAAGAGAGAAAGGCAGAGGATAGTCTACGTGAGACAGCAAGGAGGAAATGAAGGGATTAAGAGAATCACTGATTGTAGTTGCTTTTTAAGGATATTTGATTATGTAAAGCAAATAGTGCTTTTTCAATTAACACTTATCTACTCAATTAGCTAGTACGGGTGGTGATTCACCACATGCAAACCGACCCCCATTTTACAAAAGGGGTTAATTAGTCTTTATTGCTCAATTAATTTACATAACTTAACATATATTACAAACTAGCTTATTTTAGTTACTATTCATAATAACAAGGCACTTTGAAGCGAAATTCTTGATTTCTTATTAATTTAAACTTCCAAATGTGATACTAAATAGTACACATATAATTAAAGAGTAATGATGGACATTTAGCCATTCAAAACTCATTTACAAGACAATTTTCATTTTTGGCAATTAATTGTATTTACTATTTATTAAATTGTTTACTAATATTTCTAAGACTCTTTTTAGTCTTATAAATTTACTATTTAATATTTAAACCACTTATTAAGGTTTGGGGTATTTCACTCTTATACACAAAATCCTTCATTCTTCGCTATTAAATGCGGTTAACATTGTTCAGATGGAGACCGTCTCCGGGATTCCCAATTTTCGGGATCTACCGTATGACAGGTTCTCCGTACCCTAAAGGTATTTAATAACAGCCAGATCGGGTATTCCCGAGTATGAGAGGACCTTCATCTCTCTCTGGCATTGTTTCCCAAGTTATATAACAGGGATTGTGGAGGGTGGGATGGATATTGTAGGTTTCCAGTACACACTGGTAATACCTAACTAGCGTATCTCTCACGCTATCACTCAACCCTTACCCAAAGTACTAAAATCCTAACTCGGTACTTCCTGAGCTCGGTAATTCAGTCATCAGAGCGATACTTCGCTCTGATACCACTTTTTGTAACACCCCATCCAACATTAACACACTTACAATAAACTGCAGCGGAAATACAAACCTCAGCACATTACTTAACTCGTTGGTGTTACACGCCGTTAGCCACCCACGTGGCTAACAAGGCTAATTCATATACATTGTACCGGTCTGATGGGCTAAATTCCCGAGCAACTACACATTATTATCCCTTTCCATTAACAACAACAACAACATACACCTTTCAACTATACCGAGTATTTATAACTAATGCCGATAACAATTCGGTCTTACTACACCTACTGTATATATACAACATAACGATTACCCATGTACAACGACTACCCCGTCCTACTCTCGAACGGCTTCCAGCTCCTTGTACCTGAAATAGGAAAAGAAGAGAAAGGGTGGCCCCCAAGGGGCTCAGCACCTTTGCTGGTATGGTAATCCCGCAGCCCCCATGCTACCGGGCCACGCACAACTAATTGTCGTCTTAGCATGCGGTTGATTATTTTTAAATCATGCATGCAACTGTAAACACACAACACATAATCATTTCGCCTCAACGGCTCAACAAACGGATAATATATCCTTACTTAATAAGTCACTCATGGTATTCATTATCCCTAGAGTGTTCCTCCTCTAATGGAGCTACTTACTTCCGTATAGACGGACACTTTACCCCCTTAAATCGGTTATCCTTAAACGCCTCTTTTCTCAAACTGGGATTCATATCCATGATCCACATACTCCACATTATACATCATATAACATACACTACATAACAACACATAACAACACTTTGCACGTTTCCACGTGCACAACATAACACCGCAATAGATATTGCATCACAACAAAATACATAACATAACGGGAATGGTTCTCTTAGGAACCGACCCAAACATAGTTAATTCACTGGTGAGCCTAGAGAATGGTGTCACTCTCATGGTAAGCTCGTTATACAATAATAACAACACTCATTACCGTCCTAATAGTCGGACGAGTAACTTAAGTTAAGATGGTTCGGGTTTGGAGGCCCGAACACATCACACAAACACATGTTCCCCCTAAACCGATCATAAGTCAGAATAGCTAAGCTTTGGAGTGAGCTATGGGAGATCATAACCCGTGAGGGAAACAACCATAACAAAGAGAAGGGTAAGGCTAAGAAGGATACCCTCTCCCAAACAACGCGGACCGGCCAAACCGGATTCCTCACTACTGTTAGTACATACTTACTTTTAGATATTAGTTAGAACCCCACTATGGAGTCTATCATAACTACACTCATACAGTATTAGAACTGGGTTAAACATACAAGGGAGATCCCTACATTCACTTACACAACATCACATAATCAACTCACGCATAGCCGTGGTTAGAACGCCCCATGGTTCGGGTCGTTTAATCCTAATACCGAACTCTCATGTGATCCTAGACTCAGTTAACTAAGGTTAACACTGCCGAGGTTAAATGGTATCGGAGTTGAACACACCACATATATGAATTACTGTAAACTCATTACATGTTTTATCTTACAACGTGGCAAACATACAGAAAAACACATTGGCATACAAGCCGGTGTAATCCGGTAGGACACAGGTTGCAAGAAAACCATACCTGTCACCGGAGTCCACTTTACCACGTCCACTTATGTTCCTCGAGCAATTCTCGAACAACTGACAACATTACATGTACCTTTATTAACATTGGGGTAACTTGTTTGTTTAAAGTCTAATTCTTATAACTTTTCCCCGTTAACTTGGTTAAATAACTTTACATTTTTAACATGTTTCACTCTTTCATTTTACTTCAACTTTTCACCCACCAAGTTGTGACTATAACTCACCTAACATGTCCTACACAACCTTATAACATCATTATCCATCAATCCCCATCATTAGACATCTTTTAATAACCTAAAACAATGTTTTTACAGTGGTCCGGGACTTGGTCCTCTTCTTAAGTCCCGGACCATATGCTAACTCAAGTCTCGGCCTTTTAAAATGGGGTGGTCCGGGACCTTATACAAAGCCTAAGTCCCGGACCACATCCTTATGTGACTCTCGGCCTATTTTACACCCCTGGTCCGGGACTTGAACCATGACCTAGGTCCCGGACCAAAGCTACAGACTTGGAAAAATTGCATTTTTCAAACCTTGTTGCATTATTTCTCCACCTCCATTAATTACCCAAACTTCATACATGAACTTAGGCATATTCTAATACCAAAATATCACTTTGATTCTCCTTACAACATTGTCTTTCTTTTTTTTTTTTGCATAATTTTGGGCCGTCCGACCCACCGTCCGACCCACAGCTGGGTCGGACCGTTCCAGAAACTTTTCCCGTCTGCTAAATACTCATGTCCGACCCATGTCCGACCCAACCATCTGGGTCGGACCATTCCAGAGACTTAGAGCACACATGTCCGACCCATGTCCGACCCAACCATCTGGGTCGGACCATTCCAGAAACATCAACGGGTAACTTAACAGAGGCTGTCCGACCCACCCTGGGTCGGACCACTGGGTCGGACAACATCAGAAGTTGTCCAAAACTTGTCAAACTTTCTCCAAACTTTTCCTCAAGCCTCCTAATGTGTTCTAACATCATTTGGCACCCTTAACCCTTCATATAACATCCATAAAACTCATTTTATAACTCCTTAAACACTTACTCTCTTCTTACCAAAATTCCTTACACTTATATTGTTTTCTCCTTAAGATTTCTAAGTGGTATTTTACCTATAATGACCACTATACCAAGGTGTTTCCTCTACACCTTAACATCTCCTCTAAATCACCTTAATACATGTTTTCTTCCCAAGTAAAACATTTGTTCACCTTTCACACTTCCTAGTTCACCAAAACCATTTAAAACACTTAGAACTTCTTACACATTTTCCCAAATTTGGCCATAGCTTCTCTTGTATATACTCACATCCAAACACTTAGGTTTTTTTTTTTACCTTATTTCATTCAAGACACCTAAAATCCATCAAACACATTTTTATACACAAACTTCACACATTTAGCACTACATCACAATATAGTGCATAACTTAAATTGCTTGGCACTTAGGCCCTTAAATAACATGGCTCTAAGGCCCTTAAATTGCATAAACCATAAACACTGAATTTCCCACATAAATAATGCCTTTGACCTGCAAATACACCCAACAATACATATGCCCTTAATAAACTCCTTGAGAGCATTTCACTAGGTCATTCACCTTTGGCTCCTTAGATCATTTTTAATAAGCAATATAAGCTCATTTCTCCTAAGGCATTATACCACATTAGGTTAGTATGTTTACCTCCTTTCCCACACAAACTTCTTTCTTGTTTCCTTATAAAACCGGTAAGGTATTTGATTCCTTGTCAACTACTAAACAATATACAAGAAATGAAATGAGTATACAAGCTTCAAGCTTAAACTCATTGTAAACCCTAGGTTTACATTGTTCCAAAAACATTAATGTAGTTGTTTTACCTTGATCTTTGAAGAGAGGACTCCACCTAGTCCATAAGAGATTGGAATGAAGCTAGAACAAAGTCACACAAAGAGCTCCATCAATGAGTATTTTCGGTCAATAACAAAACATGGAGGAAACTCGATTTTTCTTTGAGATTCCTTACCTAGAAGCAAAGGAGATCAATAATATGTGGAAATACAAGCTCAAGCTCCTTCAATGGTGGAACTCCAAATGGGGCTCTTGAAGTTTTGAGAAGATAGAAATGAAGAGCTTGATGAGAGGAAGAGATTGGTGGTGTTTGTTTTTGATTTGGATAAGTGAGCTAGATTTTACAAGAGATTAAAGATGGACTTCCATGGTGGTGGTGCTGTATTACCGTGAGAGAACAGCAAGAAGGGAGGAAGGAGAAGGTTGGAACCGTGTGAAATGAGAAAGGAAGGGAGAATGAAGATAGACTTGCTTTTTAGAAGATATTTGTAACTTATAAAGCAAATAGTACCTTAACTAGTCATTCTTTACTTATTTGATATGTTAACAAGAGTGGTGAGTCACCACACTTAAAAACCGGCCCCCCTTTTTTTAGAAGGGTATAATAGTCTTTGTTGACCAATTTAATTACTTATAACAATATATGTTACAAACTAGCTTATAAAAATCACTATTCACAAAACAAGGCACATAGAAGTGAAATTTTTGATTTCCCATTGATATAGACTTCCAAATGTGATACTATATTACACATGTTAATTAAAGAGTAATCTATACACAAAAAAGAAACAAATTAAAAACTCATTTACAAGACAATTTTTCAAAAACGTGCTTTAAGACTCCTTAAAGCACATTTTGTGTTTTAACTTGTTTTCAAGCTTGGTTTTCTTTGGTAATTGATTTAATATGTTCATTAACATATTTATAAGGTATGGGTATGACCATTAGGTCTTTTACAAATTTATCCCAAGCTTAGAGCACATTTTGCTCTTATTGACTTTAAGGTATTTTCTTGTGTTTTGTTTGGTTTTATTATCTACCAAGGTTTCCTGAGGGCTTGATTAGCCTTATAAAGTCATAATTAAATATTATTAAGTCTTGGTAGGCTCTTTGGGTCCTAACCAAGTTCACTCATAGCTTAGAGCATGTTTTTGCTCAAACTGTATCTTAGCGTTTTATTGCATTTACTATGATTTAAATTGTTCACTGATGTTTCTAAGGCACTTTTTAGCCTTTATATAACATAGTTTGATATTTAAACCACATATCAAGGTTTGGGGTATTTCAGGTAATCTCTCATCTCATAATCAGCATTCAAGAAGGAGGGAAATATTTTGCCAAAAATGCATTTGCTAACTCCGTCCAGGTAGTGATACTGTTGGGTGTCAATGAGTTTAGCCATTCTGCAGCTCTATCTCTTAGGGAGAATGGGAAGAGAGTCAATCTAGCAACCTCTTGTGAAGCTGATGTAGAACAAGCTCCTACTAATCTCAAGAAAGTGGTGAGATGGACATTGGGATCTTCGGTGATTGTTCCGCTGAACTGAGGTGCATTCATGACCATAGTAACATAGTGTGTCTTGAACTGCCAATGCTCTCCTGGTGGTAATGCAGGAATTACTATTGGTGAGATAAGCCCTTCAACGCTTGGGCGGGTGTAATCCCTCATGTGCCTCTCCGGATTGGTATTCTCCATATTAGTTTCTAGGGGGTTGTTTAGAATCCCTTCTTCAACAATTCCTTCTGTTGGTGAATCTTTTAGGAACACCTCCTGCTCAATTGGAGGATCCAGCACTAACCTTTTTCGAATCCTTCTTGTTACTCTGTCTATCTCTGGTTCAATTTCGAATTCAGGGTTTCCTTCAGAACGAGTTTTAACCATAAACCAAAATCAGATAACTGACAGTAATGTAGTTGTAAAAGAACAGAATAAAATAAAACAAGGGTAAACTAAAAAGAACAAAAACAAAACAAAACTTAGTAAAATAAAATAAAAATTAAACTAAGCAACCGTGCCTCCCCGGCAACGGCGCCATTAACTTGTTGGGTAAAAACCTAACGGCAAGTATACCGGTTGATTATAGCAAGTTTTCCTAGAAGTGTCCCTCCAGGTTATCGAATCCAAGGGAGGCAGCGTTTTAGTTTAATTGATATTTAAGAACAAACTAGTAAAATAACTCAAGTAATAGGGGGGTTTTGTTTGTTGAATTACTACAGTACAAAACAAGAATGTAAATAAGAGCAAAGGTAATAAATGCAAGACAGTGAGCAAAATAATGATATTTTTGATTTAATAAAAAGGGAAATTCCGGTTTACTAATCCTCCAAATTCTTCGGTTCCTTTTTCAGTGTGTTTACCAAAATTCAGATTAAAATCCTAGAACAGAAATATTCCACGTTTGGTCTCCCGCTCGGTGGAATCTAATTAACAGCTAATAAATTTTAACTCTCGTTACAAATTTACTAATTGCTAACAGCTTTAAGAATAATCCAGTTTAATGATCAGTTAATATCTTAGAGGAATTACCGTCTCTAAATTAACCGGTGCTGTTCCTGTTGTCTATTATCTACCGTAGTTCTCACTTATAAGCAGATAAACTGATAAAATTCAGTAATTGGCCAAATCACAAGATTTATAAAAATAAATAAGGAACAACACTTTAATCTGTTAAACTGGTAAATCACAACGATAATGGAACCTTGAATTTGGATTACATAGTAAACCGAAATTTATAAAAACTACTCAGCCATGGAAATGAAAATACTGTAAAAATATGTAAACAACATTAAGGAGGAAGAGAAGAAGAAACTCTGATTAAAGACTCTTTAATGGAGTCTCGATGTGTGACCAGTGCTTTCTTCTGCTCTTTCTCCAGGAAATGGTGGAGTCTTCAGCTGCTTGTGTACTCCAGATTTATGTTGACGTGTGAATGGTGTTTTATGAAAAATGAATGATATGAATGGAACGTGATATGTGAAATGGAGATGAAAGGAGTTGTGGTATTTTGCTCTCCAGAAATTGTGTCCTTACAATGAGTGAGATTGAGTTCTATTTATAGAGCTCATTTGATGAGTACGTAGAAGGAGCAACTGGTGGTGGACAGTAATGCTGGACTTTGTGAGTGGAAAGGTGAGTGTTTAAGTGGGTGATGAGCTAAATTTAGGGAGATAATTGGATTAGTGGGAGGATGATTGAAAGTAGCAGTGGAAGGGACAACAACGAGTGTGGAAGACAAAGCTGGAAAGGAGATTGGTGCTGTGTAGTTTAATATAAAGAGAATAGAATTCTCTTTTCGTTCGCGGTGCTACAGACGTCCGGTTCAAAGATATGGTCCGGGACTTAAATCTTGTATGAAGTCCCGGACCATGGTACAGAAACAAGTCGAGGATGCTGCTATGGTGTGGTCCGGGACTTAAGCCATGTATAAAGTCCCGGACCATGCTTGAAATCTGGTCGAGAGATATGCCTCATTGTGGTATGGGACTTAGGCTGTGTATAAGGTCCCGGACCCTGTCTGAAATTGATTCGAGAGTTTGAGCAACATTGTGGTCCGGGACTTAGCTCCAGCATCAAGTCCCGAACCAAGCTTGAATTTAGGTCGAGGGTGAATTTCTCGATTCCATTTAGCTTGTTTGATTTGCCATGTGTTCTAACAATAATAGGAATGTGTTTCCTTGAGATTAAAACCTGAAAAAGCACACAAAAACGATAAAAGAAGACAATTGTAACAAAAACATAAAATTGCTCATAAGACAGGAATTTAATAGTAAATGATAACAAATTAGGTATCAAAAGACCCTGTAAAAATAGGTAAATTCCTGACTTATTACCAACTTCAGCAACCATTACCTGCGATCATAAAACAATATACAAAAACACGAAGGGACCGCTGTAACACCCCTACCGCTAATCTCATGATTACTGTCTAATCACCTCGTACTTCCATACTTACGCAGCTGATAATCCATACACATCGGCGGGTGATACAATGCTGTTAGCCACCCACGTGACTAACAAGGCCTACTTCCACTACAGCATCGGTCTGATGGACCGGAATACCCGAGTACAAACAATACACTTCACACTTCAATTTCCAAACCGAGTATACATAATTCTCCATTCAATACAATACTCAACGCTTACAATCCGATATACCGAGTCTACTAATTTACAATCCCAATTACAATATTCTTCATAAGTCTATACAACCGTCTATGAGTTCAACATCTAACTCTATCTATCAAGATCTACTTAAATTCAAATACTACCTCGTATACTACGTGGCACACCGGCCATTCAAAGGGCTACAAGTCCGCATACAAATCAATACATCACCCAAGCAATGGAAGACAATCACAATCAACCATTCATACCGACCAAGGCACTGAGATACACTTCTTAAGTTCATCCACAATACTTGTTAGTTACTTACCCATCCGGGTTAATCGGATGTACTTTACTCTTTTACTCGAGATCGTTTGACTTACACCAGTCATGATCTTACTTGGCCAATTACTTTTCTTAGTTTAATACTCAAGTCAAGTCGGTGTGACCTCCAGGCAAGGACTACGATATCCCACCATCGGGCATTAGGTTGGCTCACTTATCCAGGTTGCTACCCATTTAAGGGATTTGGACCGTGGATAAGATTAAGGCCAGGATTCGGTTAACAATCTCTCTTGTTACCTCATCCTCACGCGTGACCGAAACTATATCGGGCTTCTCAAATACTCAAAATTACTCAATTCTCAAAGTTAGAGGGTTAGATTGTTAGGGAGTTAGTGAGAGGCCCACAATCATCAAATCAATCAAGGTTGTCACAACCAATCAATCAACACTTCACCTTCAATCAGCACTTTCCAATTCAGCCACAATTCAACCAGGGCATAATATTCTCAAGATAGTGAGAAGTGCACATTCAATAAGTCAAGGGTAGCACCCTTGCACATTCAACATCTAAATACTTCATCCACAATCACACATTTTATGAATTATACAAACTTCAAGTTCAAATACAATCCAACAAGGAACAATACATTACAAGCACAAGAAAGTGCAATAAACCCGATTCGGGTATTTTATCTTGTTTAGGTGATAACACATAACACAAACACACAAATCAGAGTAACCATAGTAGCATACATTGCATGAGAAAATCATACCGTTCACTGTAGCTCTCGGCTTACCGACTCTCCTCCGGAGTCCAACTATTCCATTCCTATAACATACATGGAATCGGGCGGTTAATTACCTATAATTAACCTAACCCACTTCATCTTTAGTGTTTCCCAGTTTACAATTACTAACTCCCCGTAATTCAAACTCATTTACATAAGTTACTTACTTCAAATTACTTCTTAAGCTTGTTTACACTCCTAATGACCTTTATATGTCATTAATCAAGTCCTAAAAATCTTATAATATCATTACCATTCAATTCCCCACCTTTAAATTGCTTAAAAACACTTTATGGGAAGATTTTAGGGTGGTTCGGGTTACAAACCCGGACCAAACCTAGAATAAACGTTCTGCCGCATTTTCACAATGGTCCAGGTTTTTGTACTGGAATATAAACCCGGTCCATACTCTGGTGTGTGTTTCTGGCGTGTTTTTGGGGTGGTCCGGGTATATGTACCGTTTTGTAAACCCGGACCAGCCCTGTTACACTTTATTTTGCAGTTCTTCAGTCTCTTTTCAACCCCTATTTCATACTCAATCCTTTCCTAATCTTTCCACATGTAATCTAGCATGTTTTTACACCAAGTAGATACGTTAAACTTCACCAAATCATTTACTAAACTCATTACTCATTTCATGTAAAATTTACACAATTTTCTCACTTTCATTTCAGCACTTGCACTAGCTTTCTAAGTTCTTCTAAGTTATAGATTTTTGCTCTCATTCTTACTCCTCAATGTTTCCTCAACTAATGCCATTACTAGAGTTCAACTTGCATTATTCTCATTACTAGTTCAACCCCAATTACACAATTCTCTTCAAACCAAAGCCAAGGTGATTAGCCACTCAAGTTTACTCCTACAACACCTAGTTAATTCTAGGTTCTCTTCTCCTCAACTAAAACACCTAAGTCATCTAATTTCTAGGACAATTTTGACCGAGTCTCCCCTAGAATTTTAACATTGCCCACACACAATTCAGCCCACCTACTCAATTTCCAATATCCACATTGTTCCAACCACTAACAACACATTAAACTCCTGCACCTTATATAAATTCCACACCTTAAACAACTTGGCTTTTAAGGCCCTTTACTCATCATATACACTACACTAGTATAACCCCATTTCTTGTTTACCTTTAAAATAGCATTAACCACTACTAAACCATATATTTCCCATACTACAAGACATTCAAAATCTATTCAAGGTAAGCTTATTACCTTTAGTTTTCTTGGTTTCTTTTCCTCCTTTTCCTTCTTCCTTTCTTGTTCTTCCTTTCCTCTTTTTCTTTCTTTCTTCCTTTCTTGATTTCAAATTGGCCAAGCTACAGCCCATGTTCAAAGGTACACACAACCACACTACTAAATACTTAATTCTAGAATTTAACCCTAGAATTTCAAGAGAAGGTTTGAAGCTCAAAATGAGGAATTTCCTTCAAATCTCTAGATGGAGTGCTTGGCTAGTAAAGCAACAAGATTCCAGCTCCCAAAATGAAGCCAAAACCAGCTGGAACAAGGGCAATAATGGGGCTCAAAATCTAGAAATTTTGGTAGTCAAAGAAAGGCTAGACAATGAGGGTTTTTGAACTATTTTCTTACCTTAAACAACAAAGGAGTTGAAGGAGCTCATGAAATAACCCAAACCTTAATATATTAATGAACTATCTAATTAGGATATACTAAGGCTAGAATGTGCCTTAGAAATATTAGAAGATGTGTTAAACAACAATTTACACCAAAACATGTTTTAAGAACAATTAGAGAAAAAAGTGTTTTAAAGAGCACAAATAAATTAGGGAACTACCAATAAGTTCCCAAGAGATTTAAAATGTGAAATACCCCTAAGAATAGTAATACACATTAAGCGTAATTAGCGTTTAAACTGAAAACGCACCTTAGAGCACAAAAATGTGCTTTAAAGAAAAATGTGCTTTAAGCATCTATACATGGAACGAAAAGGCTAATGAGCCTAAATACCATAAAGAAATAAGGGAACAACAAAGAAATGGTCATAGGAGCCATTACGTATACACACAAATTAAGTATACAAAGTCCACAGTAAAACAGGTACTAAACTGACGAAAGTCAAGAAGAAACCACTAAACGACTTGGTTTAAACTGGAATGAGCAACATGATATTTCATGAACAAAGTATCTAAAGGTTGTAAATATACTAAGGACACATTTAAACTAGCCAAAACAAATTGCATAATCAATGTGAACCCGGAAGCACATAAAATAGTGTTTTAAGGCATTTTTAGCTATGTAACATACCTAACACATGGTATAAGTCATTATGAACGAGATTCATACATCTAATATTACCTAAATACAAGGAGGAATGGGAAAAAAATCGAAGCCAGCAAGGCATACAGCTGCCGACATGGGTGGTGAGTCAAAAGCTCACAAAATGTCTTTTTTCTTACTATTTCACCTACCATGACTTTCCATGTGTGCCTTGTCACATTGTCTCCTGATTAATTGATCAATCAGACACTCATTCATCATTCCTAGAGCTCCTGAACTCGTGGCTCCTCCTCCCTTTGAAGATACATCCCAAAAGCTTCATTGTTCTTAGATTAGAACCTTAAAGAACACCTTGTCTTGCATAGATCATAACTTTCTCATCTTAAGTCCAAATTCCAAGCTTGATAGCTCGTTGGAATCCTATTTCGAATATATTTCCATCCATAGCTCACGAGTCCCCAAAATCTGAGGAAAAACCGTGAAGAAGTGCCTTTGATTCTCAAGGTAAAACATTGTCTTCTTGGAAACTCTTTGTTCTTTGATTTTCATCAAGGCCGAGTGCCTAGGGTTACTAACCCTCCTTATTCTTCATCTTATACTATGATTTTGGAGCCAATTTCTCTAGAAAATTGCTGTCAAAATTTCTAAGGAAATCAAGCTTAAATATTAAGCTAATGGTTAGTATACAAGGTAAATCCTACAACTACCTATTTCAAGGTTCTAATTGTTGATCTAAATATGATCTAACATATTGTTCATCTTGTTTATTATTGCTAAAATTATAAGTGTGTTAAATTTAATTTTTGACCCATTAAATGTTAATATTTTGTAAATCTAAAATTAGATTATTACTCCTTATGATATAAGCTTCAATATAAGATATCATAATATACAAGAAAAATTCATATACTATGAATTTTCAATATGGCCGAAAATTAAGGGGTTATTAATGGGTTAGAAAAATTATCTAACTTGGTTAAATTAAAGGAGTTAGAGTAATTAAGAGTAATATGTAAAATTCAAGAAGTTTTGGTACCTAATGACGATTGCCAAAAATTAATGGGGTCAATATGGAATTTTTGAGAGTTTAGGTGATGAGAAAATAATTGTAGAATTAAGTTTACAATTTATAAAGAGTTTATAAGTATTATAAGGAATTTATAAGGTTTTTGGTATATTTAAAAGTTAATAAAGGATGGTATATATATACTATAACATTAGATAATTAAATCTGGTGATTTAGAGATGTTTAAAATGATTTTTGATGTTCAAAAATCTATAGGTAAATTAATTACGAAATTAGAAATTAATTGGAGTTAAATTGGTTAATAAAGGAAAGAATAGACCACAAGGGTAAAATGGTGATTTTACTGGTCAAACATGGTCAAACGTGGTCAAACATGGTCAATGCCAGTTTATAAAATATTAGGATGAGTTAGAATAAAATTTATACCAAAAGATTAGGTATTAAAATGTTTAAGGAATAAAAGGTTAAGTTAAATTAACTTTAGGGGTAATATTGTAATTCTGGAAAGTTAGGGGGTTTGACCATAAAAGGCTGGTCAAACTTGTGTATGTTTTGGTAATTGACCAAAAGTATAGAAGAAATTAATTAAGAAAGACTTTGGAAGAAATTAGAAATAAAAATAACAAGTTTAGAACTTATTATAAGTAAAATAGAAATTAAAAGAAAACTATGGGTAAGGAATGTAAATAACACATTTTTATGTGTTTAGAAGGTTAAGGAAATTAAATAAAGAATTTAGAAACAAGTTGTAAAAGAAACAGAGTTAAGACGGGGTTAAATGAGACCCGTATATAACTTAAGGTATACGAGGGGTATACCCGTAATTTAATAAGTATAGGAGAAATCAATACTTAAAGTGAAATACCCCAAACCTTAATATGTTAATTAATTATGTGATTATAATTTTCTAAGGCTAATTAAGTCCTTAAGATCATTGGTGAAGAAATGAAAACCAAAAAGAAAAAGAAAATGCGTAAAAGTCACAAAACGTGAAAATACGTATTTAATTATTTTAGGAGGTATATAACTTTGACTAGGGTTATAAATATATTTTTATACCCTAATTACATACTAAGAACATGTGGGAAAATTCCGGAAGAAAACGGATTCAAATAATGCGTTAAAGCGCTAACGGAGTCTAAAGCGTGTTTTTCGAGAAAACCCGAAAACGTGACTTTAAACAGTCAAAGGACCCCGTAAAAAAAATATAGTTTATCATATAACTATAAATAAATATTAATGGGTGTATAATAACCATTAAAATTTAAGAAACGAGAAAATTCCGGAAAACGGGCCCGATTAGTGAATAGTGCTAAAACCGGGTAAATAAATGAGCGTTTTCTGTAAAAAACGAAAAACGCTCCAGCTGGTCTACTTATATGGGGCCGGTTTTAAAGGGGGAGCCAGCTCTCTCTCACACACTAAGTAAATAAAGAAAGAATGAAAAAGAAAGAAAGGAAGGAAAAAGTACAAAAGCAAAAAATACCTCTCTCCTCTCATTTCCCTCCCCTCTCTCTTCTTCTTTTTCCTTTCCCCATCGTGAGCCCTCTTCTTCCTCCCCTTCCTGCTGGCGATTTTGAGCTTCACCAAACAGCCATGGCTTCTCCACTTGTCTCCCTTGTACAAGCTCCGTTGAAGCTCCAAATTCAAAATAAACTACATATTCTTCATCCCCTCATCATCCTCTATCACCCTCTCTTTTCAAAATTAAAAAAGGATGAGTTTCATTTTCGTGGGTGTTGGCCATTTGAAGAGAAAAGCACACCATTTTGAAGCTTGAAGCTTCCTCTTTCTATCAAGGTAAAAATATCCATGAAAAAGTCATGTTTTCTCCATTTTCCCACCTTGGCCGATTTTGGCTCTTATAATGACTAGCTTTTCCTCCTTGTTTGAGATATTCTCCAAGCTTTAAATGGTGGTGGGAGTCCCTCTTAAGATTCAAGAGTTGAAAACCATTCAAAAATCTCCAAAGGTAAAACCCTAACTTGTGCTCTAAGCCCTTTTGTTGAATTGAGATGTCATAAGGTTAGATGATTAATGGAATGTATTTTGTGTTTCTTGAATGTTGGAATGGAGTTTGGAAACTCCAATTCCATCTTGACCGATTTTGAGGAGATGAGGAACAAGAGGAGACTTAATGTGAGACTTGTAAATTAAGGTAAGGAATCTACCTTAAATGCCTATATTATTTGTTTTAGAATTGGGTTTGGGAAAAACAAAAGATGAAATAAAATCTGGAGCAATGATGTGCTTGATTGTGGTTAGTTGGATTATGTGAAATGTTGGTTTGATTTAAGGGCCTAAGTGCCAAAGGATTTGAGAGTTGAGTTATGTTGTTGTTTGGATAATTATGAGAATACATTATGTGCTGGTAGGACCCTTTTGAGGGTGTGGCTAGACTAGGAATGAAATTGGTGAGATTTGATGATTGGGAGTATGTAGATTTATGGGGAGGTCATGGCAAAATTTCGGTAGAAATGTAGAAGCTTGGATGGTGATGTGAGCTGGAAGGGTTTAAGTGTTTAACTAGGTGTTGTTGGGAATTGATTTGAGTTAGTAGACCACTTGGGGAATGCTTGTTTAAGTACAGAAGGTTTGTGCAAAAATCTGTAGCAAAAGATGTTGTTTAAGTGCCTTAGGAGTTTTGGGAACAAAGAGGATTTAAGACTTTAAGAATGAGGCATGAATCTAGGTAAGAGAAGTGCATTGTCTTAGAGGATTTGGAATGGTCAAATGGAGTAGAACAAATGCAAATTGCCAAGAGGTAAAAATCTGTAGCACTAGTGTGCATAAGTGTAACAGAGAAAGGAAAATTCATGAATTTGAGCAAGAATTTGAGTAGGGATTAAACCTATGTTTTGAAGAGCTTTAGAGCATGATTTAGTGTGTTTAAACATGTAGGAAACATGTGGAAACATTAGGAGAAGGTTAGGCTTTGTTTGGAGGTTGAAAAGTGGCAAGAAAAATAATGTTCTGGACTAATACTGGAGTGTTCCGGGTTTGCAACCAGAACCTAAACCCGGAACACCCCAAAAATAGACCCGAGAGGCAAGTATGTATGTGGTCCGGGTTTGTAAACCCGGATACAAACCCGGACCAGGTGAAAAATTGGGCAGAAAGGTTTACGACGGTGTGTTCCGGGTTTGTAAACTCGGACACAAACCCGGACCACCCTAAAAATGCACCAGAGAGTGTTATTAAGTGTGTTTAAGATGGGGAAATGAATGATAATGGTTTTAGATGTTGATTAGGCCTTGTTTGGTGAGTTTTAAAGGCCTTAGATGGTGTAAACAAGTGTTAGGTTGGATGTGAGAAAATTGTGAGTTTAAGTACACAAAGTTAAAAACCGAAACAACGGGATAACAGGTTAAGTACGGGAGTATAGTGTTACATACCGTAATGCTTCGATGTTAATGAAAACATTTGAATGTTATCAGTTGAACAAGTGTGAACCAAGGAACGGGAGATCACCCGGTAAAGATAAACCCATGGTGTAAGGTATGGTTTTCTTGCAACCTGTGTCCTACCGGATTACACCGGCTTGTATGCCAATGTGTTTTTCTGTGTGTTTGCCACCTTGCAAGATAAAGCATGAAATGAGTTTACAGTAATTCATTATTGTGGCGTAATTAATTCCGATACCGCTTAACCTTAGTTATGTGTTAAATAATAGTTAACCGACTTTAGGTTCACATAAGAGATCGGTATTCGGAATAAACGTCCCAACCCATGGGAACGTTCTAACTACGGCTATCCGTGCGTTAGTGTATGTTGTGATTATGTGTGATGTTTGTGGCTTGTTGGATATGTTGTTGTTGTTATTGGATACAGTTATCCATGTTTGTCAAAAGGGATATTACACCCCTTGTGTGTCTAACCGAGTTAGTAACACTATGTGAAGTGTGTATGCGATAAGTTCCATAAGGGAATCTCTAACTAATAAGTATATGTTATGTATGGAGAGGAATCCGGTTGTTCCGGTCGCGCGTGTTGTTTGGGAGTTAATACATATATGAGAATTAACTCCCATCCTGTTATGTTAGGGTTGTTTTCCTTCATTGGATTTCGACCTCCCACTAGCTTAGCCAAAGCTTACCTACCCGACCTCCACATCGGGCTAGGAGGGAAATTATGTATAATGTTTGGTAGGGTGTCGATGCCTAAGTTTGCTTCGACTCCCTCTTTGTTATGTTACGGTTGTTCTTCCTCCTGGAATTACAACCACCCACAAGCTTAACCAAGGCTTACCTACCTCATCACTATTGGAGTTAGGGGGAAATTATGTATGTTGTGATCGGTCCTATATGAGGCCGCCACTCAAGTAAAGAAAATGTATGTATGTTGTGCTCGGGCTTATATCACCCCGGCACTCCCTAGGTGAAGTTCATGTACTCTAAGAAGAGTGAAATTAAGTTGTGTATGTTATAAAGTAAAGTGTGTTGCTATGTTGAGTGTGCTAACCTTGTGCCTGTATTCTATTAATGGATGTTTGCTTATAAGCATGATATGTGTGTGAGTTTGTGCATGTTTGAAATAAATCAACCACATGCTAAGACGACAAATAGTTGTGCGTGGCCCGGTAGCATGCGGGCTGCGGGATTACCATACCAGCAAAGGTGCTGACCCCCTCTGGGGGCTCCCATTACTTTACAGGTACAAAGGAGCTGGAAGCCATTCGAGAGTAGGACGGGTAGTTGTTGTACATGGGTAGACATTTAAATTGAACATGTATTGTAGGTGTAGTAAGACCGAAATTGTATCGGCGTTAATTAGTAAGTACTCGGTACAGCTGTAATGTAAGTGTATAATGATTGTTGGACATGGAACGGGATTAATGTGTAGTTGCTTGGCAGTTTAGTCCATCAGACCGGTACGATGTATGTATGTTAGCCTTGTTAGCCACGTGGGTGGCTAACAGCGTGTAACACCAAAGAGTCGAGTTATGTTGTGAGATGTGATTTCCGCTGCAAAGTATTGTTAAGGGTGTTATTTGTAGTTGGGGTGTTACATAAAGTATTTTAAAGAAAATACAAGTTATATTGGAAAAAGAAATAAATACGTATGATACACAGACGTATACAAATTTTTTTGGTATACATGAATAGTACTCGTATACGTGAATAATATCCGTATACATGAATAGTACTCGTATATGTGAATAGTACTCGTATACGTGAATAGTATCCGTATACATGAATAGGAAATACATATACATGAACAGTAAAATATGAGGCTGTATAAATGAATAGTAGAATACGAGGCTGTATAAATGAATAGTAGAATACGAGACCGTATAAATGAATAGTGAAATACAGATGAATAGTGAAAAATACGAAAACCTAGTACAAGGTCCGTATAAGTCTAAAGTTGCTAACTGTGCAACTAAGTAACTGCTAACAGCGTTAGCAAGTTAATGAATTAGAATTGAGTTTGAAAACGCTCCTAAATGAACGAACCCGTTTAACGATAAACTATTACACCCGGGTTAACCTAGAAAAAGGTTTAAGTTGAAAAGAGAACCAAATTAGTTCTAAGACACAGGATACTAATCCTAGTTCTGGTTACAGATCTAGATAGTCGGAGGCGTTCGGCGGATTAGGCGAACGTGGTATTAAGAGCTAGCCAATCTCCGGTGTACGGTATGGTTTTCTTGTAGCCTGCTTGCTAACGAGGTGTCCCTCGGCTTGTGTGCTATTTGTTTATGTGTGCTGACTAAACAAGATAAAGCATGCAACCGGAATATTATGTTTGTTGTGTGATTGTGATGCACTAACACAACTTTACCTTGAGAACTTACTAACAATGTTTAGTAAAGTGTTATGTGAGAATAAAGAACACACCCTAATATTGTTTTATTAGTAACCGAAAGAGGTTAACTAACAAACATTGACTTTGAGACTTCTACTAACTGGAACTTGGGAGTGAGGAATCTGGGACTGATTCCGGTCATGCATGTTAAGGAAGGAGGTCTGCATCGACATCAGATCCGTCTTCCGTTTGACTTGTCTTATGACTCGTCGCCTAGAGTCAACAAATAGACTCGACCACCACGGATGAACAGCTCGAGGTGGGAGGCAAATCCAGTTGGCTCAGGAGGGTCAAGCCTACACCCCTCATGATTTAAGAAGTATTGTTTATTTAAACTAGTGGAGTTGATAACTCACTAGCTAGGGTTAATAACAACCCGACAAAAATAAACAACGAACTAAGGTACAATCAGTTCTAATTAAAGAACGGTTGTCTTAATTGAGATAAGATTTGAGATAAGGATTAAGATTGAGGTAAGATAAGAATGGACTAAGATTAAGAGAAATCATATCTTAAGGAGTTAAATTATTAACTCACTTATTAAGGGAACACTTTTAAGTCGTTCATTTTGTGTGAACTATGTTTGTTCATATGTGGCTTGTTGTTTATTGCACTTCTTACTTATGTTGTGTATCTAATCAACTCCATGCTATCGACAATTAGTCGTCGTAGTCCCGTTAGCTTGGGGGCTATAGGGGAATCGTACCAGCAAAGGCGCTGACCCCCTCAGGGGCTACTGTTTATTTTACAGGTGAATAGCAGAAGACGTCCGTCCTGAGAGTAGGAACGGGTAGAGTTCTTCGGGTTGCTTTTACATTTGTTACACGAGTTGTGCATGTACACTCGTTTAGTAAACGGATGAGATCTTAGTATGATGTATTAGGATATGAGATACTCGGTATAAGTTGTGGTTTATGGATTGTATTTTATAGATGCTAGAGTAATTATCCGGTTAGTCAGACCGTGACTTGTAAGAGAATAGGCCTAGTTAGTTACGTGGGTGACTAACGGCGGTAACACCAATTTAGTAGAACTTTTCCGCCACGTTGTTAATGAACGAGATGGACTTAGGGCGACGATCACTGTATTTGGAGATGGGGTGTTACAACTCACAATGGTGTTATTCAAGCCTTCAATGAGCTTCATCTATGGAGATGAAAGTTGTGGTTTTTGATTTTTGAAAAGATAGAAATGTGCTCCAAGATGAGGGGAATCTAGTGGTGTAATTTTTTTGTTTGTTTGGAGTGTGTTTAAGCCTTCAAAAATGAAGAAGAAGAGAGGGATGTGTGGAGGGAATGGAAATCGCCATTACTGGCTTGGAGGAGGAAGAAGGGTCTGGTGAGAGAGGGAGCCAATCGTGAGAAATGAGGGAGTGAAGAGGAGAGAGACTCCAAAACTCCTTTTTGTACTTTGTTACTTTTTCCTTTATTTGTTTTGTCTTCTAGTGCATAAGAGAGGGGGAAAAGGCTGAAGAAAACGTGGGCATACCCACACAATTAAGAATTCTAGCTTTTATTTACAAAGGGGAGGAGTATTTTGGTCTATTTACAATTAATACCCCGTAAGTCCCCGTTTTTACACTATTCACTAACCGGAGCCCGTTTTCTGGAATTTTCTCATTTAATTAATTTTAATGGCTCCAGACCTTCACTAATGTTTAATTATAGATATTTGATTAACTATAATTTTTATGAGTCTATCAAACCCGCTTAAAGTCATGTTTTCCCAGTTTTCTCGAAAAACGTGCTTTAAGGTTTGTTTGCAGTTTTTAATCCATTTTATGGATCCGTGTTCTTCGGAAATTGTTTCTACCTATTATTTAGACATAATTAAGCATTAGGAACCCATCTAGGATCCTAGTCGTGGTCACATACCTCCTATGGTTATGTAACACTCATTTTTCCGTTTTTCACTTTTTAAGCGTTTTCTTTTTTCTTTTGGTTTTATTTTCTTCACCAATATTCTTTAGGCACTATTAGGCCCTTAAATACCATATTAGAATGATTTAATCACCATAGTTAAGTTCGGGGATTTTAACCTCGCAAATCAGTGAAACTGAGTAAACACTGCCTCGTGTAAAATAAATTTTGAAACTCATTTTGTATTTGCAAACCAACAACACATAAAACAACACTTCCCAGTCAAAGCCATTTCCAATAATCACATTCACCATAATATTTCGGGGGAGAACTTTCACTAGGATTTCAATCATCAATATACACGGACGGACACCCAAAATGGGGCCGCAACAATAAACTTCACCTCACCCTAAGTCCTTAAGTGTGCACACCCTCCAGAAGGTACTTTTGACCTAAAGGAGTAGATCATAGAGCTTAATTGCAAGTAATGTCTGCAGACAAAAATTCAATGGGTACATCGTACCAATAATTTCACGGAGCACCATAAAGGTACCAACAATTTACATGGAGCACCATAAAGGTACCAATAATTTACACGGTGCACCATAAAGGTACCAACAATACAAATGATTCATCCAGCGAAAGTCTCCTAAAAACAATAACCAATTACAATTGTAAATAATTCAAAGGGAATCCAAATAGTTAGTGCCAGATAAAACGTAATCTTTAGAAAAAAAAAGAAATAATTATCGTCGCAAGTGGTTAGGAAAATGAATAAAACATTTAGTGTTGTAAATAATTTGAAAGACAAGATAAATAATTAGATTGTAAGTAACTTGGAAGAGGACTAGATTCTATTGATTAGAAATTAAAAAAGTAATTTATTGTTTTGAAATAAAATGAGGAAGAGATAAAGACGAGCACAAATATTTAAGGAGAGGATAAAATATTTATTTTGATATAAGAGGAAATAGAAATAAAATAAATCATTGACTCCAACAAAAAGGGATGTCGTTAAGTTAGTAAGAACTAGATAAATAATAATTTAAATAAATCGGAGGAAAATAAGCATCTTACCAACCTATAATAAATGTAGAAGTAGTAAAACAGGAATTGAACTCTTAGGATTAGAAAGATGTTATAACATCAGTAGAATGTTGAGATAATGATTTAAATAATAATATCGGAGAGAATAAGGAATGTATATAGGTTTATTATCAATTTAGGAAGAGCAAGGAAAATAAGAATAAGATAATCGTTTTTGACTTCCCTAGCCCATTAATCTACTAACCTCGGATTAGCCATTATTATATATTCGTTCTAACATAACGATTAACTTACTTACGTCGACTATACATTATACTTATCTTAACTCTAAATTTATGGGTATTTCATCTCATCCCCCTTAAAAGAAAGCTTCGCCCTCGAAGCTGAACCTAATTTAAAACACACCTCCTCAGAGTTCGTCACTTACAAGAGACAGAAAACTAGAGTAAAAGATCCTGTAAAATCAATAATCACTCACGAATATCCGCGGGCACACCGGTCGAATGAAAAAGGACTGCGTGGTCCTCGGCCCCTTGGGTAACCATTTCAACACACAAACCAAAATTTAAACCAATTTAAACGGTTTGCCACATAGATTGAAGTCCAAAACATTACACAAATCCAACACATAGGACTGATTCGACTAAAGTTCAAATCAACTCAACCATTCCATATTAATCACATCGCATTAATAGCACAACTTCAATCCCAGTACACGTCATATCAATCCACGCATTTACCATGACATCTTCCATTTTAAGTCCACCTATAATATAACGCTTACTATATCCTATGCCTTCCAAGAAATCAGGTACAACACCTTAACATTCATGTATCAAGATCCCAATCCTTTTGCCGAGAATGATAAATAAATTAACTCATTAAACACTAAACACAAGTAAACATTTAAAGGAAACCACAAAACCAATCACTAACTCCTCTTTTAACCACCACAAAATTCATTAAAGATTAAACTCATTCTGAAGACTTTTGTTAACCTTTTTCGGAATTTTTTTTTCCCAAATCTAAATGTCATTTCTCGGACTAGAATTCTAGGTCCCTACTAGTTATACTTTGTAATCTAAAAGATACCATATCTACAACCACTAAAAGGAAGACCTATTCCTAAAGTTTTAAATAAGAGTTTCTATTTTTTTTACCCATTACTCAAAAACAATACATAAGATATCCCATACATCACAAACATCCAATCTCAAACCACGTTTGCAACAAGTCATTTAAAGTCCTACTAACCACCTAAATCAGCAACCTAAGTTCCCGGTGACCAATACTTACCACCAATATTCACAACCGATTCCTATAAGGGCATTCAACCAAGGTTCACACTAGATCGGTTAATCTAATTCCCCATTTCAAAATAAATAGCCATAAACCCCAAAATATCAATTAATAATTTTTTTATACTGACATGGTAAAATCATTGTAACACCCCTACTCTAATCGGCTCCTAATTGTCTTACTTAACATTGTAATCGCAGCGGTAATATAAACAATTGAACTACTGGTGTCACCGTTCTCACTCGCCCATACGAGTAAAAACGTGCTTACTGATATATTCATAAATATTAAACAATTTCCCACAGTGACAACAAGAGATAGATCTAACCTTTCATTCCAATATAAGATACAATCATAGTGAGCATTCTAAGTACCCCAATCCTATACACGTTTCTATGTTCGTATCGAAATGCAACAGTGCATATTTAAACAACTGTGACTAAACTACCCAGCGCGTCCTGCTCTCTGTCGACACCGGAAGCTGCATACCTGCAAAATATTTGTTTGTGGTATGGAATCAGCCCCTGCTAAGTATGTCACTACATGACTGTTATGCCCCCTCAGACCCTCAGTTAATTGGTCAAGAGCATGCAATTCATTCTCATGCAAGTAGTTTAATATAAAAACTGTAAAGCAACAAATATATTACAGTAAACTCATAGAGCAAACAAGCCCCCGGCTTCATACATCACATCGCAATAAACCAACTGAAAGCGTTACAACACATATATGAGTACGAAGACTCCACTCCACCAAACACTTAATAGTTCATAATTGAGTACGGTGACTCACTCGACCAATCAATCCACAATAATCCACACACGAGTACAACGACTCGACTCAACCAGTTCACAAAATAGATATGAGTACAACGACTCAATTAAACCAATTCACAACACACATATGAGTACAACGACTCATTTTAACAAATCCACCAATATACATCACATAACCACATAGCATAACCAACGAACAACAAGGCGAAACAACGAGGATTATAAACAAGTATAGATTCTCGTCCTTGGTATACAAGCCCAAATAATGTTAGCCTACTGTACGAGCTAATATAGTTGTTCGTAATTGTTCAGCCATGCCTAATGACAACGTCTCGTTAAAACGACGTGTCTCTAAGTTACCCATCTCCTATGACGGGTCACCCACGGCAGTAGCCACTCCAGCGGTAGAGTCTCCGACCGACAAACCATCTGTAGTCCGTTGGAAATTTATCTTGATACTTACAGATACCCACACGGCATCCTAGTATCGTTAATTGATCACAATTCACAGCAAGAGCCACATCCTCTTGATTAACTTATCTATACCATCGCATCTTCTTAATATTTTCCTAACACAACAGACTAAGGTCGTTAGTCCAATCCTGAGTATGTCGACTTGGGATCCAGTGTTAGATACGAGAGCGGCGTTAAAAAGGCCAATGCTCATATATATATATATATATATCTTATTATCCTAATGCTACAACGTTTTACTTATGTTCCTTATATTACACATATAAGATAGCATCATTGCCGCTAGTTCGTTTTATAATATGTTCTTATATACGAACAGTACTCTTATCGTACAACAGTAATAATAACAAAGCAGCATTAATACACAACTCAAGCATATTAATTCACTCAAACAGACATTCAATCTTAACACAGATTTTCACAAAATGTCTGAACTGAGGAAATCCTAAGAGACAATCAAGCCACATAATAACATACCGTGCACCGGGATTATAAGACCGTGGAGTATGAATCAGCTAAATCCTTTGGCTATCCTTGAGACGCCTCTAACAATCTATTAATATGCATCACACTATGCATCAGCATCTCATACTAACAATACACTATGGCACCCCGTGTAACACCCCTACTCTAATCGGCTCTTAATCGTCTTACTTAACATTGTAATCGCAGTGGTAATCTAACAATTGAAATACTGGTGTCACCGTTCTCACTCGCCCATACGAGTAATAACGTGCTTACTGATATATTCATAAATACGAAACAATTTCCCACAATGACAACAAGAGATAGATCTAACCTTCAATTCCAATATAAAATACAATCATAGTGAGCATTCTAAGTACCCCAATCCTATACACGTTTCTATGTTCGTATCAAAATACAACAGTGCATATTTAAACAACTGTAACTAAACTACCCAGTGCGTCCCGCTCTTTGTCGACACCGGAAGCTGCATACCTGCAAAATATTTGTTTGTGGTATGGAATCAGCCCCTGCTGAGTATGTTACTACATGATTGTCATGCCCCCTCGGACCCTCAGTTAATTGGTCGAGAGCATGCAATTCATTTTCATGCAAGTAGTTTAATATAAAAACTGTAAAGCAACAAATATATTGCAGTAAACTCAAATAGCAAACAAGCCCCCGGCTTCACACATCACATCGCAATAAACCAACTGAAAGCGTTACAACGCTTATATGAGTACAGAGACTCCACTCCAATAAACACTTAATAGTTCATAATTGAGTACGGCGACTCACTCGACCAAACAATCCACAATAATCCACGCACGAGTACAACGACTCGACTCAACCAGTTCACAACACAGATATAAGTACAACGACTTAATTATACCAATTCACAACACACATATGAGTACAACGACTCAATTAAACTAATTCACAACACACATATGAGTACAACGACTCATTTCAACAAATCCACCAACATACAACACATAACCACATAGCATAACCAATGAGCAACAAGGCGAAACAACGAGGATTATAAACAAGTATAAATTCTCATCTTTGGCATGCAAGCCCAAATAATGTTCGCCTAATGTACGAGCTAATATAGTTGTTCGTAATTGTTCAGTCATGCCTAATGACAACGTCTCGTTAGAACGACGTGTCTCTAAGTTACCCATCTCCTATGCCGGGCACCCACGGCAGTAGCCACTCCAGCGGTAGAGTCTCCGACCGACGAACCATCTGTAGTCCGTTGGAAATTTATCCTGATACTTACGGATACCCACAAGGTATCCTAGTATCATTAATTGATCACAATTCACAGCAAGAGCCACATCCTCTTGATAAACTTATCTATACCATCGCATCGTTTTACTATTTTTCCTAACACAGCAGACTAAGGTCGTTAGTCCAATCTTGAGTATGTCGACTTGGGATCTAGTGTTAGATACGAGAGTGGCGTTAAAAAGGCCAATGCACCGTATATAAGTCTCGGATAATATATATATATATATATATATCTTATCATCCTAATGCTACAACGTTTTACTTACGTTCCTTATATTATACATATAAGATAGCATCATTGCCACTAGTTCGTTTCATAATATGTTCTTATATACGAACAGTACTGTTATCGTATAACAGTAATAATAACAATGCAACATTAATACACAACTCAAGCATATTAATTCATGCAAACAGACATTCAATCTTAACACAGATTTTCACACAATGTCTGAACTGAGGAAATCCTTAGAGACAATCAAGCCACATAAATAACATACCGTGCACTGGGATTATAAAACCGTGGAGTATGAATCAGCTAGATCCGAAGCTCCCCCGAGATGTCTCTAACAGTCTAATAATACATAACGCTACAGATTAGCATCCTGTATAACAACATTACTCTACGGTACCCCGTACCATCACTAATCCCTCTCGGTTCATTCCCCGATATTTACTAACAACGTTTGTCGGGTTTTCGGTGTAACTCGAGATTAGGAAAAACGCTATATTACATGCGTGGTTACGTCGTGTATATTAATATACTTAACTTTAAACGTTTGTTGTCGCATGTAATTTAATACCCATTGTATATCATATAGTTTATCACTATATTGCATGTATAATCTTAGTCATATATCATACATCTCTCCTTAGTATTTATTTCCTAAGGTTAGTTTTTCCAAGTGTAATGTTGTATAATTCATTTTTGAAAATACTTTGAAGTATATAACTCCTTATTATTTCATGAACAACCTAACATTAGAATTTCCTTATCCAATGTTTATAATTCTTTTCTTCTTACTCTATATCATTTTAATTATGATATTATATGGTTATTTGAACCATATTGTATTTTTCACTCCATAACATATATTTATTTATATATACGTATTATGGGACCATTTATTATATGGTAAATCTTTATAATATATTCATTCTCTTTTAATGAATATTTCTTATATTATAAATTTTACAACCCTTATAACATTAAAACCATATTATAAATTCTTATTCTAAAATGCCCATTATTACTGAACAACACTTGTTCTCTTAAATATTTACAAAATCCACCACACAATTTATATAATGTTATATTATAGTTATATAACATATATTATGACATTTATGTCATTAAAACAATTATAACCTATAGTTATAAGTTGTTACAAAATACCAAAGATACCATACTCTTCTCGGTTTTTATTTAATTCCACTATACTTTCAGATTTTACAAATCAACCCCAAATTATATTCCATTGTCACACTTATAATATATACCTTATATTATAATCCTTAAACCTTAATATAATTATAACCTATGGTTATAAAATCCCAAAATAACCGAACAGACCCTAGGTCTGTTCTAAATTAATTTCCAACCCACTAACTTTCCATATTCACCAAATAACTCCATTTTATAGCATATAGTTTCTAATGTCATCAAAACTATATATTATACATATATCTTCATAAAACCTCATATATAATTCCAAAATGACCAAACTATACTAAAAGGTCATAAACATCATTCCTAACCTTATACTCTCCATATTTACAGTTTTTACCACAAATGTTACCTATATGTAACAATGATATAAAATATCATATATTATACTTATATAATCCATATTAACTCCAAATTTAACCAAATAAATTCCTAAAAATTCCTAATAAACCAAGGTCTGTCTAAACCCCATTTGGTACCCAGATCTTTCGGAAATTACCAATCCACCCCATTATTTATATATCTTTTATAATTTAATACCTAGCTTATTATAAGCTAGTATTTAATTCAATAAATTCCCAAATTTGGTCAAAGTCTCCTATAGTCAACCTTGACTTCTAAATTCCAATTTGAGCCCAAACTCTCGGTAATTACAATATATACCCCAAACTTTCCTATAATTACAATTTTGGCTCAAAACTTTATAAAATGTTATAATTTTATTAAATTCATTTAAAAAAACCCAAATTCCTTTTATTTATGCCCACAACTTTATATTTTACTAGTAATTACCATTTGACCCCAAACTTAATGCTATAAGCATAAATTAAATTAAATAAGCTTTTAAACTTAAATTAAAATGGCCTAATGACATGGCCTTATTACAACTTTGCTTTATAACATAAAATTACACATAAATAGCTTAAAATTTACTATAAGCTCTCGGCCTTACTTTAACATTAATTATTTTTGCACATAATGTCATAATTTGACCATTATGTTAATTAAACCACTTAAATGACTAGCTTAATTTATCTAATTCATTTTTTTCCATACTTAGGTTAAAATCACCAATTTAATTAACTCCACTCTCGGCACATACTTTATATGAGCTGAAAAATCATAATAACATAAGTTTAAGGTATTTATACCTTAATTTAGGTGCTTAATGCCCTAATACCCACTCGGCAGCTTGGAGGAAAATTCACCACAACACTTAAACATGTTTAATACACCAAAATAAGATATGGTTACACTCCAAGCATGAGCTAACCATAAGGAACAATTAAATGTAAGATTTATGGCAGAAATCACCTTAAAAAGGAAAGGTAGTCTCAAAGAGGTTTCGACCTGAATCAAGAACACCACATGGTGTTAAATTCACCATAAAAACATGGGGAATAGCTAGACAATAGCAAGGTGCTATGGTAATAGATTTTACCTTGGAAAAATGCCTTAAAGAATGATTTTTCTCTTGGTTTTCAGCCACTCTTTGAAATACCCCTAACCTTTAAATAATTAAATAAAGGTAAATATATATTATTTAAGGGATTATTAAACCCTGAGAGAAGTATATAAACACTTGGGCGTTAAAACACACCTAAACTCCTTAAGGTAAAAAACGAGCGTTAAAGCCAGACCTTAAGATAAACAAGTTATATAAGCTATAAACTTCACATGAAGTTAATCAAGGATCATTATATGACCCTTAGAATACAGGACCTCATCTAAAACTGAGTAAAAATACAAAATGCTCGGGAGTTCCCTTAAAGGCCCTTAAGGCCCGAAAGTCCCGGAAATACATTATAGGATGAAGTAAAGCTTTACACTTCATTCCAAATGCACCATAACAACTTATTAAATAATATATAAGATGAAATTCTCAAGATAAATTCTCAGTTAAACGCAAAGTGCTAAGAGATGCCTTATAGGGGTCCCATAAACCCTCGGGAATGCCCAGGAGGAGTGCCGAGGTGGCACTGAAATACCCCGTAATTAAAAACAGTGATTAATTAGGCTAATTATATTTTTAAAAGCTTAATTACACTAAAATAAATACAAGGGAACAAACCCCGAAGAAAACGGACCTTTAAAATGGGTTAAAAAGCATAAACGAACCTTAAAGCGCGTTTTTCGAGGAAACCGGGAAAACGCGACTTTAAGCGGGTCAAATAGACTCGTAACAATTTTGGTCAACTATATAGTCACTAATAAATATTAGTGAAGCTTTAGAACCAATAAAATTGATTAAACGGGAAAATTCCGGAAAACGGGTACCGGTTAGTGAAAACTGTAACAACCGGTAAGTTGAGGGGTGAGAATGCAAATAAAGAAACTTAGTGTGTCCACTTTTGTAAATAAAAGTTGAAAAATCTGTAGATGGGTGTGTGTGGGCCGATTTATTAAGCCCTCCCCCTCTCTTTATTGTTCCTAATGCACTAGTGGACAAAAGAAATAAACAAAAGCAAATAAAACTCTCTCCCCTCACTCCCCTCACCCTCACTCACGCATATCTCTCTCTCTTTCTCTATTTTCCTCCATTCTCTTCTTCTACCCTGCGACAAGCATGGAGTTTTGAAGCCCCCACTAAACTCTTCACTTCTCTCCTCTCTTAGAGTACCCAAATATCCTCCAAATGCAATAAAAATTACACCACTAGAATCCCCTTGCAAAGGAGAACATTTCCCTCCTTTCAAAAATCCAAAAGCTCCATTTTTGATTTTATGGGTATCCACCATTTGGAGATTTGAAGCCACCATTAGAAGCACCTTCACCTCCTCTTCATCTTGAGGTAAAAAGAATTTCGAAAATCCATCATTCCTAGCTCTCATTAGCATTTTAAGAATTTTTAGTTTTTGAACTCTTGGTTCCTTGTTGCTTCAGCCGATTTTGGCTCTTCCTTGGGCTAGGAATCTTGTTCTTTCACTAGTCAAGAGCTTCATCTACTCATTGGAAGGTAACACTCTTTTCTAAACCCTAAAACTTAAATTCTAGGGCTAGTATAAAATGGATGCTAAATTGGTATTGTGTATTGGTATGGGTTGTAGCACTTGGTGTGTGAACCTCATTGAAACCGAGAACAAGGAGAAAGAAAGAGGAAAAGAAGAAGAGGAAAGGAAAGAAAGAAACTAGCAAGTCAAGGTAATGCTCTTACCTTGGGTTAGTGTGTATTGCATTGTAACAGTTTTTGAGTAAGTAAAATGAGTAATGTAATCGAGTAATGAGTAGTAGTAATGTAGTAGTGTATTAGAGAAGAGAATGTAACAGTTTTTGAAGTTTAAATGATGCTTAAAGCTTGGGAAAACATTGGGTAGTGAATGTGTGTGTGTGCAGAATTTTATGTTGTTGTGGTAGTGTTAGAATTGTGAGTATAATGTATTGTGTAACAGGTTGAGAGAATGAGTATGTGTGAGCTGAAATAGTGTGTGGAGAATGTTAAAAATATAGGGGAGACTATGCCCAAATTTGTGTAGAAAGATGAGGACTTAAGATGTTTAAGAAGAGGAAGTATTTTGGAGAGTTAAGAGGAGTGTTTTTGTAGTTTGCAACAGATTTTGAGGGAAGCTTGTAAATGGGATTAAACTAGAGTGTAGGTAATGCATTCCGGATGCTAGGAATAACATTAGTTGAGGGAGCATTGGAGTATAGGAGTTAAGGTGGAAAATCTGTAGCATAATAGAGGAAACAAAAATCTGTAGCATAATTGAAGAGGAAACTAGCATGAGAGTTGAAATGAAATGAAGAAAATGTGTAAGTGAGTGTAGGTATTGTGTAGTAAGTTTGGGGGATGAATTAAGGTGATTTAGAGTGTTTAATTAGTGCTAAATCATGTGGGGAAGTATTGGTAAAGATTAGGGAAGCAATGGGTGAAATTGGGAAAAGAAAACAAGGCCTGTAGCAAAGTCCTGCTACTGTCCGACCCACAGCTGGATCGGACGCTGGGTCGGACAGGGCCTGAACAAACGAAAATAAACTTTCTGGAACCGTCCGACCCAGAGCCGTGAGTCGGACGTGGGTCGGACGGGCCTTGATAATTGACAAGAAACCTTTCTGGAATGGTCCGACCCAGGGCCGTGAGTCGGACGTGGGTCGGACGGGCGAAAATTTTCTCCATCGAAGTTTCTGACTTCGTCCGACCCAGAGGTTGGATCGGACGTGGGTCGGACATGGCTTGGATGACAAAATCGAAACTTTCTGGAATGGTCCGACCCAGAGGGTATGGGTCGGACGGAATAGTGCTGGGTCGGACGGGAGTGATTTCAGAGGACGAAAACCTACTGGAATGGTCCGACCCAGGGTTGGGTCAGACGGTGGGTCGGACGACCCAAACACTTACAAAAAAAATATTTTAATTATATGATTATAGTAATCATATATACATATATATATGCCTATATACCTATATGCATGTATATGTAGTAATACACCATTGATGAAGTAATAATGGTAAGGAAGTAAGTAAGTGGGTAAGAAAACAAGTTTATGAAGTAGTAAAGAAAAGAATGGTTTTATAACCAAGTATGAAGGTAAAGAAGTAGCAAGTATACATTGAAAGTGTCAATGAAGGAGTAGGTAGATCAAAAATGGATCATTGATCATACTACTTCATGTATGTATAGGACTCCCATAGTTGAGCTCCAAAGGAACCGGTAGTACCCTACGACGGTGAACGGTATGATTTCCTCATGCCCTGTATCCTAACTTGGTTACCCCGATTTGTGTGCTTATGTGATCACCAATAAGATAAATGCATGAACCGGACTTATAATGCACTTAATTGTGTTTGAACTATATTGATCTTGTTTATTGCTCTTGAACACATAGTTTGTATAATTCATGAAATGAATGGATGGAAATGAAGTGTATGTGTAAGTATGAGTACTTGTGTATGTATGTATGTATGGAAGTAAGTATGGACTTCTACTAATTCCTAACAACCTAACTCCTAACATGAGTAATGAGTATAATGGAATGAGTAGAAGCCCGATATAGTTTCGGCCACGCGTGAGGATAAGGAACCACAAGAGGTTGGAACCGAATCCTGGCTATAATCTTTTCCTTGGACCAAATCCCTTGAATGGGTAGCATCCTGGGTTAGTGAGCCACCCTAAAGCCCGGTGGTGGGATGTAGTAATCCCTGCCCGGAGGTCATACCGACTTAACTGGAAGTAAAGTATGTAAGAAGTATTGCATTGTATTGGTCTCGACTATTGTAAGTCATTGACCCGGAGTAAAAGTATTGAACACCCGATTAACCCGGGTGTGTAATAAGGCTAACAAGACCTTGTATGTATTGGAGAATTGTATCTCCGTGATGCGGTGAGTATGATAAGTATGAATGAATGATGTGTGTTGTATCCCTTGTATGTATTGTATGTATGTATGCTTGGTAAAGTAAATGTATTGTATTGAATTGTATAAAGCATGTATGTATGTATGAATGAAAAGAACCGCATGTACTCGACCAAATAGTTGGCGTACCCTCGCTAGTACGCGGGGTATGCGGTTATCATATGCAGCATAAGCTGACCCCCTAGGGGGAATGTTTTTACTCCACAGGTACCCGCGAGGCGTGACGGTAGAGTAAGGACTGGATGCAATTCTTTTGATGTAGTTAGTAGGATTGTGATGGTGTACCGAGTTGTACACGGCTAAGGCCCCTTTTGAGTAGCCGGTGTACCATGTGGTACACCTTTTTGGATATCAAATTCTTGATTGGATAGAAGGGAGTGGTTGTATAAACTCTTCATTTTTGGGAAGTAGTCTTGGAATGTAATTCATATACTTTAGACACTCGGTAATCAAATGTAAGTAAGTATTTGGTATTGTAAAGTAAGTAGTATGTATGTAATCATTCTAATCGTCAGACCGATACGGTAGTAGTAGTAGCCTTGTTAACCTTGGATGGTTAACGGCATTGTATCACCCGCCGGGAGTAGGTAAGTATTCCGCTGCGAGTAAGGTAATTACGGGAAGGATTAGAGGATAATGGAAGGATTAGCGGTTGGGGTGTTACAAAAAGTGGTATCAGAGCGAAGTATCGCTCTGATGATTAGACTCTTAAGTGTAGTGATTACCGAGTTAGGATTTCAACCGTCATAAGACGGATATTTAGAAACCTAACTAGGAACTACCGTTGTTAACAACGGATACCCTTAACGTCTGCAAAGACGATACCATTGTTTGAATGAAGACCATGAGGTCATAGTATCACAACATCTAATGTAATCCACACTTGTTCAGATGTCAGGACGGGGTCGAGGCCGACCTAGAGGAGAGACATCTGACGGACCGGGCGCGCAGACGATAGCCGAGATCGTCGCCGCCACGGTAGCACAGATGCTACTGCAAGTAATAACGGCTGTACAACAAACACAGCAAAACCACCAGCAGCAGCAGCAGCTGCAGCAGCCCGACCCACCTCATCCCCGAGAAACGAATTGGGTAAAAGCTGTCGCCGACCTTCGACCTGCATGCTTTAGAGGCGAGAGCGACCCCGCCAAGCTCGAGGCCTACCTCTCCGAGATGGAGACGGCCTTCGAGACACTTGAGACTCCCGCTGGAGTTCGAGTGAGGATAGCTGCGTACTACCTCAAAGACGCAGCTATGGACTGGTGGAAGCTCGTTAAGGCCGAGCACATAGCTGACCCTGCTTTCGGATGGGAAGCATTCACCTCTCTCCTCCGATCTAAGTACTACCCCGAGCATGTCAAGACCAAGAAAAGGCTTGAGCTCGACGCACTAAAAATGACCGAGAAGATGACGGTTGATGAATATTACCGCACCTTCACCTCTCTTCTCCGACTTCTACCCGACCTTGGGTATACCGGCCAAGTCTTGGTCGACCGCTTCTACGGCGGATTGAGCCATCGACTCCGGTATGGCATGGGCTTCACACGGTTTTCCTCCCTTCAGGTAAACAAGTTGAACCCTTAAAAAGCCATGAGTAATGTGAATTAGTATTCCCGTATGTAAATGTAACCTAACGCCTAAGTAATTCAGGAGTGTTACCACGCTGCATCTCGAGTTGAGATCACCTGCCAGCTGAGAGATGAGGAGCAAGCGCTGAAGCGCAAGGTGAGCGGCAAAGGTAACCCCTCCGATGATCAAAATCAATCCAAACCCTGGAAGAAAAGGAAGGGAAGCATTCCCATCAGAAGAATACATCCGGAGACGGCGGTGCCCATGCTGAGAAGGGCAAGGCAACTGAGCCTTTACAGATTGCCTACACCGCACCAGTGGCAGCGAAGCCACTGAGTCTCAGCCCTACAGGGGTAAGAAACCGAAACCAAATTAGTACACTTGTGAATTTGTATGTATATAGAGTATTGTAAGTGTACCAAACCTTGCTAACTTGAAAGCTATAGGTTCTGGATTTGGCCAAGGAAAGAACCAATCCGATGGCCGCAGCTACATCTGAAATACCCCAAACTTAGATATGGTGTTTAAATGATAAACCAAGATATAAGAAGGCTAAATAATGCCTTAGAAACATTAAGAAACATTTCTAATCAAAGAAAATATAAGGAAACACCAAAAAGAGCAGTTTAAGCAAAAACGTGCTCTAAGCTTGGAGAGACATGGGAGAGTACCCAAATATTGTTCTAAGACCTTAGTAATATCCTAATGGTCATTTTAAGTCAGTTACCAAAGAAAACCAAGCTTGAAAACAAGTTAAAACACAAATGTGCTTTAAGGAGTCTTAAAGCACGTTTTTGAAAAATTGTCTTATAAATGAGTTTTGAATGGCTAAATGTCCATCATTACTCTTTAATTAATATGTGTACTATATAGTATCACATTTGGAGGTCTATATCAATGGGAAATCAAAATTTCACAACAATGTGCCTTGTTTTTGATGAATAGTGAATTTATTAAGCTAGTTTATAACATAAGTCTAATAAGTGAGACATTTGGTCAACAAAGACTAAACTACCCTCATTCACTAAAGGGGGCCGGTTTCTTTAAGTGTGACTCACCACACTTATCTAACTAAGTAAAGAGAAAGCAAATAAGTAAGTTATAAAGTAAAAGTACTATTCACCTTTAAGATAAATATCACACATTTACTTTACCTCTCTCCTCACTTCTTCATTCTCCCTTGTTCACACGGTTTCCTTGCTCTCTTTCTCTTCTCCATTCACGTAGAGCTCACCTCCATGAAAGCCATCTTCCCTTGGCCCATCTTGCTCATTTTAGCTCCAAATCCAAAACAAAATACATATTCTTCTTAGTTAGCTCAAGCTCCTCCTTTCTATCTTTTCAAAACTTCAAGAGCTTCATTTTGGTGCCAAGTCAAACCACCATTAGAGGAGGAAATTCAAGTTTGGAGACTCCATTGGCATCTCCATTCTCTTAAGGTAAAGAAAGTGTAAGAAAATCTAGGTTTCCACCATTTTCTTCACTTGACCGAAAATATATACTCATGGGACTCCATGTTTATGCCTTGTTCTAGCTTGTTTCTACTCTTCAAAGGAGAGAGGAGGTCCTTCTTGCTTCACATCCAAGTTGTCTTGAGAAACCAAGGTAAAACAATCACATTAATACCTTAAAACATATTTTTAAACCTAGGGTTTGTTCCTTAGGGTTAATGTGTTATCTAGTACTCATTGGAGTCATTGGATATTGGTTAGAACATTGGCAAGGAGAATCACATGGTGACCGAGATTGAACAAAGAAAACCTAAGGAGAAAAGCTTTTAAGCTTGTGAGAAAAAAGGTAAATTACTTACCTTAAGGTGTCTTGTTGTTTAAGGGAATGAGATGTGGATATATGATGAGTTTAGTGTAGTTTATATTGGAAGGTGCTATAAACCTAGGAGAAACAATGTCTATACTTGTGAACTTGTGACTAAGGAGCAAATGAGGAAAGAGATAGTTTAAGAATATAAAGGTGAAGTACAAGAAGCATTTTATTTCAATGGGAGCCTTGTTGAGTGTATTCGCAGGTTGAAGGCAAATATATGTGGAAATTCAGTGGTTAAGATTATTGTCATTTAAGGGCCTAAGTGCCAAGCATTTTAAGTTTAAGCACTATATGATGATGTGGTGAAGTTTTAGTGTAGATTGGGTGTTAAGTTGTTGTGATGAGAATTTGTGTGGTATTGGTTGTTTGATGGAGAAAAACCATTTGTTAGGAAGTACTATATACTAGAGAACCCATGGCAAAATTTAAAGGAGAGTTTATGTGTTTGAGATATCCTAAGGGAATTTAATGACTAAGGAAGTACTAGAGTGTTCTATGGGTTGTTGATGAAAAAGGGTGAAGTTAAGGTGTTGTTTAATGACTTATGATGACTTAGGTATCACCATGGAAGATTTAGGAATCAAGAATGTATTCGAGTGTTTAGGACTTAGGCAAATGTTGATGCACAACTAGGAAGGAAAAATGTGATGATGATGGAAGTTTAGACTTGTTAAGGAACCCTAAGTAAATGTTTAAAAGGTTTTGATAGAGAGAGATGCTTGGGAGATGATGTTATAGTGGAGAAGAAAACATTTGGCATAGTGGTTACACTAGGTATGAACCACCATCTAGAAACCTAGAGGAAAACATTACAAGTGTTAGCATTATTACAAGGAAAATGCATAATGACTAAGGTGGATCTTGGTGGATGATTTAAGGTATTTTAAGGAGGGCTTAAGGTGTATTTGAGGTGCCCAAATGAGGTTATAGCATATTAGAATATATGAGGAGAAGTTTGGAATTGAAATAGGCAATTTAAGAGGAAGGTCTGTAGAGGACCGACCCAGGGTCCGACCCAGTGTTGGGTCGGTCGGGCCAAGTTAAGCCAGCCGGAATGCCTCTGGACTGGACCGAACCAGGGGGTTTGGGTCGGTCGGCTTAGCCTTGGGTCGGTCGGGCAAATGTTTAAGTAGGAAAATGGTTCTGTAAGGGACCGACCCAGAGGGTTTGGGTCGGTCGGTCTAGCTCTGGGTCGGTCGGATGGGTTTCAAGAGACGGAAGAGTTTCTGTAATGGACCGACCCAGGGGTTGGGTCGGTCGGTGGGTCGGTCGACCCTTAACACTTAAAAAAAAAAAAGAAGAAGAAATTTGAATATAAGAATTGTAATAGGTAATGAGGTATGCCCTTGGTAGGGTAGTAATGAATGGGACCCTAAGAACTTAAGGAATTAAGTTAAGATTAAGTATAAGTTTTAATGTTTAAAGTTAAGTTTGTAAGACCAAGTGATAAAGACTTGAGAGGTTATTGAATGGAAGTCCTTAGGGACTAAGTGAGTTAAGTAAGGTGCAAATAACTAATAACCTAAAAATGAATGAATGTTTTAGGTTTGTGAATTGGGACCCCGAAGAAGGTTAAAAAAACAACGATCGACGGTGAACGGTACAATCCTTCTTGTGACCTGCTTGCTAACGAGGTGTCCCTCGGCTTGTGTGCTATCTGTTTTTTTTGCTATGACTAAAACAAGATAAAGCATGCAACCGGTTATATTGTTCTCGTTGTGATTGTGTTATATTTACACTAACCCGCGAGACTTGAGATTGCTACTAACCAAGTTTAGTGCTTACTGAGTTAAGGTTGAGAACTAAGTATCGGTGATTGTTGGTTTTACCCGTCAAGGTTTAACTAACACTTGGTAATTAAGGCTTTCACTAACCATAACTTGGGGTGGGAGTGAGGAAATCCGGAATGGTACCGGCACATGTGTATTGGGGGAGGTCGGTATCTGAATCAGATCCGACTTCCAAATAAGACTGGTCATTAGACTCGTCGCCTAGGGTCAACAAATCGACCCGACCACCCGGGCTACTGTTTGAGGTGGGAGGCACATTAAGGAAGGCGCGGGGGGATCAAGCCTACATCCCCAATAATTAAGAAAGGTAGCTTATCGTCGGATAGTGCACTGCTACCGGCTAGGGTTAACCAAGCCCTACAAAGATAAGCAACCAATTAAGGGCTAACCAATCTAATAGTGGGGAGGTTGGCAAGTATAAGATTAAGATTGAGATTGAGATTAGATTAAGGTAAGGTAAGGAACTGAGATTAAGGAAATGAGGACTAAGGAGGGGGTCACTAACCCACTTGATAAGGGAACGCTTGAGTCGTTCTTGTGAATATATTTACTGTGGTGTGTATTGGTTATTGCTTTGTGTATGTAATCAATTTCCATGCTATCGACGATTAGTCGTCGTAGCCCCGTTAGCTTGGGGGCCATGAGAGGGTGTACCAGCATTCGTGCTGACCCCCTCGGGGGCTATTTTTACACTTGCAGGTAAGAGGCCCATGAGGACGCACTACGAGAGTAGGAGCGGTTAGACTTAGGTGGGGACTTTTATTTTGAGTTCGGGTTGCGCCTGTGCACCCGACTGTTTATATTAAACTGATGTAAGTTTGGGATTGTGTATAAGATACTAGTACTCGGTTGGTTGTGGTATTGAGAATGTTGATGTTTAAGTTGGGTAAGTGTTTTTGGATAAGTATTGTAAGTATTTAAGCCGGTATATTCTAACGATCAGACCGTGGCAAGGTCCAAGTGTTGTATATTTCCGCTGCGACGTATTCGATTTGGTGTTCAGATTTCGATAACCACGATAGGCTTTGGATGGGGTGTTACAAAAAGTGGTATCAGAGCGTAGTTACGCTCTGATCAAGAAATACCGGACATGAGTGACCACCGAGTTAGGATATAAGTTAAGGAATAAGTATTGGGTTAAGGGTGTGAGAAGTTAGAGTGAGTAGAGTCAGATGACCACTAATAAGTGTGGATTGTCTCTACCGTCTACGGACGTTATAAATTTACTAACCAAAACAATGGTGAGTACGAATCTAATGTAAGTTATGCTTGTTCAGATGGCAGGACGCCCTAGAGGAGGCCGAGGTCGCGGCCGGGGTGAGGATATTCCAGGGATACCTGGAGGGCAGACGATCGCAGAGATCGTAGCTGCCGCTTTAGGGCACATGGGCTATCAGCCTGGTGTGGGTGCACCACCTCCACCGCCACAACCTAGGGAACCAAATTGGGTGAAGAGTCTGTCAGATCTTCGACCCGCTCACTTCAAGGGGGAGACCGATCCCGCCAAGCTTGAGGCGTACATCTCCGAGCTGGAGACCGCCTTCGAGACCCTTGATGTCCCTGCTGGGATCAAGGTGCGCTTAGCTGCTTTCTACCTGAAGGGGGCGGCGGGTGATTGGTGGAAGCTGGTGAGGGCCGAGCATGTGGCCAACCCAGAGTTCGGCTGGGAGCAGTACACCGCCTTGCTACGGGCAAAGTACTACCCCGCCCATGTCCAGACGAAGAAGCGCTTGCAGTTGGATGCGCTTAAGCAGTCGGACAAGATGACAGTGGATGAGTATTACTCAGAGTTCACTGCCTTGCTCCGTCTTCTGCCGGGTCTAGGGTATTCTGACCAGATCTTGGTGGACCGCTTCTATGGCGGGCTTAGCCATCGACTCCGCTACGGCATGGGGCCGACGAGTTACACTACCTTGCAGGAGTGCTATCATGCCGCTGCTAAGGTTGAGATTACCGTCCAGCTGAGGGACGAGGAGAATGCAAAGCGGAAGAGAGCTGGGAAAAGCTCAGAGAGTCAAGGGCAAGGAGGGTACAAGAAACAAAAGTACCAGCCTCAAGCCCAGAAAAATCAGAACCCGAAGGGAAAGGAGAAGGCTCCGGAAGAGCCATTGAAGCTGACGTATGCTTATGCAGCTACACCCCTGCGCTCTAAGGCGCCAAAGGGTAAGGAATTGGTATTACATAAGTTAAGAAACAACTAGTAACCATTTGGGATGTGAATATTGACATTGTGAATGATCAGGATCTGAGACTGAGAAAGGAGCCGGTGGTGGCTACCATCGACGCTTCATCTGTAGATGGTGTCACAAGGACCACCCCGGGCTCGACTGTAAGGGGAACAAAGTAGAGTGCAACTTTTGCGGAGTACTTGGACACCGAGCATATGAGTGCTACGGGAATCCGGAGAGTAAGAATTTCAGACCCAGTTTTAAGGTTAAGGCCAAGGCTGATCAGGGATCTGGATCTGACGGTCAGAGGAGGGGGCAACCAGCTGCAGACAAGAACCCAAGGGCGACCCAGAAGACGGGGCCCACTCTACACATGGTGGACCGGGACGATGAGCCTGAGCCCTCATCGAGGCCAGGTACCACTATAACCATTTAGTAAAAAACTACCTGCTTACCGCATTATCATGCATGTTTGGTGAAATATATGAGTTAAGTAAAATAAGATGAGATTAGAACCTAAGTAAGATATAACCTACTACCACTTTAGGAAGATTCAACATCTGCTACCCTATACCATCTACATCTAACCCGGAGCACACCGACATCGAAACCATACACTTTCCAACCGAACAATGTCAGGTTATCCGCCCAGGTATGATTTTATTAAGGGGATACCTGACACCCGACGCACAAATAGCCATCATCAGGAGATGCAATCAACTAGGAATGGGACCGGGAGGTTTTTACACACCGGAGTACCCAGGGGGAGCAAGGATGAAATTAAAGATGATGAGCTTGGGCAAGGATTGGAATCCGTATGCCAAGAATTACCAAACCAAGGGAGCAAGATGGAGTCTCACCACCGGGAATACCCGAAGAGTTCCATCCAGTTATTACACAAGTCGTGGAAATCGCTCAGCAGTTGGAGCTGAACCGATTCCAGACACAGCCAGACATTTGCATTGTAAACTTCTACGAAAAAGATGGGAAACTGGGACTACACCAGGATAAGGACGAGACAACGGAGTCTCTCGGAAGAGGGATACCCGTAGTGTCTTGGTCCATTGGAGATGATGCGGAGTTTTTATACGGCGAGCAGAAGCGTGCGGACCGTGCAGATAAGATAGTACTTAAGTCAGGTGATGTATTAATTTTGGGAGGAGAATCAAGGATGTTATACCATGGGATTAAGAGAATCAAGCTGAATACAGCACCGTCAGCAGTAATCAATGCGACGCATATGAGACCAGGAAGATTAAACCTAACCTTTAGACAATATTAGCCATGTAATGTTAGAATGAGATGAGAAATGAGATGTAAGATTGAAGCACATGTTGTAAACAGGATGGTCATGAATAAAATAACAGTGTTGTTCATATAAATTGTTACGACTCTTGTTATACCATCAATACTCATGGAGCTTGTGAACACAATTAGGTTATGGACTCGGTACGGAAGGTGCACTAAGCATACTCACAGAGGCACAGGCCGACGCTAGCGGTACTATCCTCACCGGCACCTTTCCGATCAATGGATTGAGGCATCAGTTCTCTTCGACTCAGGGGCCTCGCATACCTTTGTCTCTGCATCATTTGCGAGCAGGTTGGGGCTAGACGCTGAGGAGCTACCCGACTTCACGGTTACGCTCCCGTCTAAGGAGAAGGTTCGTTGCACTCGTTACTACCGAGGAGCCACCATCAGAATTAAGGGGGAAGACTTCCCAGTCAGTTTCATTGAGTTCAGTAAGCTAGGATTTGATGTTATCTTCGGGATGAACTGGTTGGAGCGGCACAAGGGACGTATCCTCTGCGCCGAGCATAGATTGCTGCTCAGGAGTCCGTCTGGGGTAACAATATCATACCGCCAGAGGCCCAGGGAGCCTTCGACTAAGATCATCACCGCCATGGCAATATAGAGAATTAAGGAGAAAGGAAGAAGTATACCTCTGCTATGTACAGGACATAGAGAGAGACCCTGAGTTCGACCCCGACTTACCGGTAGTGTCGGAGTTCCCCGACTTATTTCCACGGGAACTGCCCGGCATGCCACCCACTCGGGAGGTAGAGTTCACCATTGAGCTGCTACCTGGTACCGGACCGATAGCCAAAGCACCATACCGTATGGCTCCGGCAGAAATGACTGAGTTAAAAGAACAACTGAAAGATTTGTTGGATAAGGGATTCATTAGACCAAGTGTGTCACCATGGGGAGCGCCAGTCCTCTTCGTGAAGAAGAAGGATGGTAGTCTCCGCCTCTGCATCGACTACAGAGAGCTGAATGCAGTGACAGTGAAGAATAAGTACCCACTACCCCGCATTGACGATCTGTTCGATCAGTTGAAGGGAGCATCTGTGTTTTCCAAGATTGATCTCAGATCGGGGTATCATCAGATAGCCATTAAGGAGGGAGATATTGAGAAGACGGCATTCCGGACACGATACGGCCACTATGAGTTTACAGTGATGCCGTTCGGTTTGTCGAACGCGCCAGCGAAGTTTATGGATCTGATGAACCGCTTGTTCCGGGAGCAGCTGGACAAGTCGGTTGTGGTTTTATTGATGATATTCTGATATATTCAAAGTCTAAGGTTGAGCATGAGGAACATTTGAGGAGGGTGTTGGAAATATTAAGGGAGAACCAGCTATATGCTAAGTTCTCCAAGTGTGAGTTTTGGCTTGACCAGGTCTCTTTCCTAGGTCATGTCATCTCAGATGCTGGGATCGCAGTGGATCCAGCAAAGATTGATGCCGTACGTACCTGGCCAAGGCCGAAGACTGTTACCGACATCCGGAGCTTTCTCGGTCTGGCAGGTTACTACAGGATTTGTTAGAGATTTCAGCAAGGTCGCGAAGCCGATGACCAGTCTGATGAAGAAAGATGCACCATTTCTATGGACAGTCGACTGTGAGAGATCATTTCAGCGCTTGAAGGACTCACTGACCACTGCACCGGTACTGACCATTCCAGACGGTACAGAGGGCTTTGAGGTTTATTGTGATGCATCCGGCAGAGGGCTGGGTTGCGTGCTCATGCAACATGGCAAGGTGGTGGCATATGCCTCACGCCAGTTGAAGAAACATGAGGAGAACTACCCCACACATGATTTAGAGCTGGGAGCTGTAGTCTTCGCTTTGAAGATATGGCGCCACTACTTATAGGGTTAGTGTCACGATCTACACCGATCAAAAGTTTGAAATACATATTCACTCAGAAGGAGTTAAATCTTCGACAGAGGAGATGGTTAGAATTTCTGAAAGACTATGACATTGACCTCCAATACAAAGAAGGGAAGGCCAATGTTGTAGCAGATGCCCTGAGCCGTCGAGCACACTCACTCCATTCGCTAGTTTCTTTCTCCAGCTTGGTTGATGAGGTGCGAGAGGCTCAGAGGACTGATGAGTATATGAGAGAGGTCAGACAGAAGCTGACAGATGGTACCTTTGAGAGTCAGAAATACGACTTCAGACTTCATGATGATGATCTGATCAGACTTAAGGGCCGATTATGCATACCACGAGGTAACACGGATCTGAAAGACCGTATACTTAGAGAATCACACTGTTCTTCAGTTTCCATCCATCCGGGAGCCTCTAAAATGTATAAAGACATGAAGAGATACTTCTGGTGGTCGGGGATGAAGACAGATGTTACCGAGTTCGTCTTGAGGTGTCTCACATGCCAGAAGGTGAAATTCGAGCACAGACGACCGGGCGGAATGGTACAGTCGATGCCAGTTCCGGAGTGGAAGTTCCATGATATCTCCATGGACTTCGTAGTTGGGCTTCCACCGCTAGGGGAGGTCTCAACATGATATGGGGTGGTGGATCGCCTTACCAAAGTAGCCCGATTCATACCGATGAAGGATACTTGGAAGGTGACCAAATTAGCTGAGTTATTTGAGAAAGAAATCATGAGACATCACGGCACACCAAAGACCATAGTGTCAGATAGAGATACCAGATTCCTTTCGAGGTACTGGAGAGCTACCAGAGAAGCGTTGGGTACAGAACTCAAACTGAGTACCGCGTTCCATCCTCAGACGATGGTCAGACTGAGCGTACTATTCAGACACTCGAGGACATGCTGAGAGCATGTGCCTTAGACTTCCAGGGCAGTTGGATTGACAGATTGCATCTGATCGAGTTTTCATACAACAACAGCTATCACGCTTCGATCAAGATGGCACCTTTTCAAGCGTTGTACGGTAGACCATGTCGTACACCGCTCTGCTGGGATGAGTCGAGTGAGACGGTCATTATAGGACCAGAGTACTTAGAACAAGTTCAGGCTGAAGTTCAGCAAATCAGGGAGAACATGAGAGCTGCTCAAGATAGGCAGAAGCTGATGATGTTCGACGACGAAACCTAGAGTTCGCAGTGGGCGACCGGGTATTTCTGCGAGTATCACCGATGAAGGGTGTATTCAGGTTTGGGCAGAAGGGCAAACTAAGCCCGAAATTTGTTGGTCCTTATGGGATTACGGAGCGGGTGGGCCCGGTTGCTTACAGGTTGAATTTACCTGCTGAGCTGGGTAAAGTGCATGATGTCTTTCATGTTTCCACGCTAAAGAAATACATGCACCACCCCTCCCATGTGTTAGAACCTGAGAGGTTGACTTTAGAACCAAATATGAGATCCGTGGAGACTCCTCAGAGAATCTTGGACAGAAAGACTAGGGACACTCGCCACAAGTCAGTGCGACTGGTGAAGGTTCTCTAGTCTAACCAGGATGTCGAAGAGGCCACGTGGGAATTAGAGGATAAGATGAGGGCGAAGTACCCTTCTTTATTTACTGACTAGATCGTCGGTATAGGGTACGGGGCGTACCCCTTTTTAAGGGGGGTAGAGCTTCCTCGCTTTTGAGTTAGGAAACGATCATGTTTTCGTTTGTTTGGTTGTTTAAGATGTGGATTTGTGTAAGTTGCTACACTTCGGTGTAAGTTTGAGTTATGTATGATACTTATGTATTGTATTTGAGATTGACCTTTGAGTCTTGAGATGTATGAATGTGAATATAAGATGTGGTATTAAGATTAAGAGAACTGTGTACCGTGAATGGTTAAACACATGTGTGAACTTTGAGGACAAAGTTCTTTTAAGGGGGTAGATTGAAATACCCCAAACTTAGATATGGTGTTTAAATGATAAACCAAGATATAAGAAGGCTAAATAATGCCTTAGAAACATTAAGAAACATTTCTAATCAAAGAAAATAAGGAAACACCAAAAAGAGCAGTTTAAGCAAACGTGCTCTAAGCTTGGAGAGACATGGGAGAGTACCCAAATATTGTTCTAAGACCTTAGTAATATCCTAATGGTCATTTTAAGTCAATTACCAAAGAAAACCAAGCTTGAAAACAAGTTAAAACACAAAATGTGCTTTAAGGAGTCTTAAAGCACGTTTTTGAAAAATTGTCTTATAAATGAGTTTTGAATGGCTAAATGTCCATCATTACTCTTTAATTAATATGTGTACTATATAGTATCACATTTGGAGGTCTATATCAATGGGAAATCAAAATTTCACAACAATGTGCCTTGTTTTGATGAATAGTGAATTTATTAAGCTAGTTATAACATAAGTCTATATAAGTGAGACATTTGGTCAACAAAGACTAAACTACCCTCATTCACTAAAGGGGGCCGGTTTCTTTAAGTGTGACTCACCACACTTATCTAACTAAGTAAAGAGAAAGCAAAATAAGTAAGTTATAAAGTAAAAGTACTATTCACCTTTAAGATAAATATCACACATTTACTTACCTCTCTCCTCACTTCTTCATTCTCCCTTGTTCACACGGTTTCCTTGCTCTCTTTCTCTTCTCCATTCACGTAGAGCTCACCTCCATGAAAGCTCCATCTTCCCTTGGCCATATCTTGCTCATTTTAGCTCCAAATCCAAAACAAAATACATATTCTTCTTAGCTAGCTCAAGCTCCTCCTTTCTATCTTTTCAAAACTTCAAGAGCTTCATTTTGGTGCCAAGTCAAACCACCATTAGAGGAGGAAATTCAAGTTTGGAGACTCCATTGGCATCTCCATTCTCTTAAGGTAAAGAAAGTGTAAGAAAATCTAGGTTTCCACCATTTTCTTCATTGACCGAAAATATATACTCATGGGACTCCATGTTTATGCCTTGTTCTAGCTTGTTTCTACTCTTCAAAGGAGAGAGGAGGTCCTTCTTGCTTCACATCCAAGTTGTCTTGAGAAACCAAGGTAAAACAATCACATTAATACCTTAAAACATATTTTAAACCTAGGGTTTGTTCCTTAGGGTTAATGTGTTATCTAGTACTCATTGGAGTCATTGGATATTGGTTAGAACATTGGCAAGGAGAATCACATTGGTGACCGAGATTGATCAAAGAAAACCTAAGGAGAAAAGCTTTAAGCTTGTGAGAAAACAAGGTAAATTACTTACCTTAAGGTGTCTTGTTGTTTAAGGGAATGAGATGTGGATATATGATGAGTTTAATGTAGAGTTTATATTGGGAAGGTGCTATAAAACCTAGGAGAAACAATGTCTATACTTGTGAACTTGTGACTAAGGAGCAAATGAGAAAAGAGATAGTTTAAGAATATAAAGGTGAAGTACAAGAAGCATTTTATTTCAATGGGAGCCTTGTTGAGTGTATTCGCAGGTTGAAGGCAAATATATGTGGAAATTCAGTGGTTAAGATTATTGTCATTTAAGGGCCTAAGTGCCAAGCATTTTAAGTTTAAGCATTATATGATGATGTGGTGAAGTTTTAGTGTAAATTGGGTGTTAAGTTGTTGTGATGAGAATTTGTGTGGTATTGGTTGTTTGATGGAGAAAAACCATTTGTTAGGAAGTACTATATACTAGAGAACCCATGGCAAAATTTAAAGGAGAGTTTATGTGTTTGAGATATCCTAAGGGAATTTAATGACTAAGGAAGTACTAGAAGTGTTCTATGGGTTGTCTTGATGAAAAAGGGTGAAGTTAAGGTGTTTTAATGACTTATGATGACTTAGGTATCACCATGGAAGATTTAGGAATCAAGAGAATGTATTCGAGTGTTTAGGACTTAGGAAAATGTTGATGCACAACTAGGAAGGAAATAATGTGATGATGATGGAAGTTTAGACTTGTTAAGGAACCCTAAGTAAATGTTTAAAAGAGTTTTAGATAGAGAGAGATGCTTGGGAGATGATGTTATAGTGGTGAAGAAAACATTTGGCATAGTGGTTACACTAGGTATGAACCACCACCTAGAAACCTAGAGGAAAACATTACAAGTGTTAGCATTATTACAAGGAAAATGCATAATGACTAAGGTGGATCTTGGTGGATGATTTAAGGTATTTTAAGGAGGGCTTAAGGTGTATTTGAGGTGCCCAAATGAGGTTATAGCATATTAGAATATATGAGGAGAAGTTTGGAATTGAAATAGGCAATTTAAGAGGAAGGTCTGTAGAGGACCGACCCAGGGTCCGACCCAGTGTTGGGTCGGTCGGGCCAAGTTAAGCCAGCCGGAATGCCTCTGGACTGGACCGAACCAGGGGGTTTGGGTCGGTCGGGCAAAGGTTTAAGTAGGAAAATGGTTCTGTAAGGGACCGACCCAGAGGGTTTGGGTCGGTCAGTCTAGCTCTGGGTCGGTCGGATGGGTTTCAAGAGACGGAAGAGTTTCTGTAATGGACCGACCCAGGGGTTGGGTCGGTCGGTGGGTCGGTCGACCCTTAACACTTAAAAAAAAAAAGAAGAAATTTTGAATTCTAAGAATTGTAATAGGTAATGAGGTATGCCCTTGGTAGGGTAGTAATGAATGGGACCCTAAGAACTTAAGGAATTAAGTTAAGATTAAGTATAAGTTTTATTGTTTAAAGTTAAGTTTGTAAGACCAAGTGATAAAGACTTGAGAGGTTATTGAATGGAAGTCCTTAGGGACTAAGTGAGTTAAGTAAGGTGCAAATAACTAATAACCTAAAAATGAATGAATGTTTTAGGTTTGTGAATTGGGACCCCGAAGAAGGTTAAACAAACAACGATCGACGGTGAACGGTACAATCCTTCTTGTGACCTGCTTGCTAACGAGGTGTCCCTCGGCTTGTGTGCTATCTGTTTTTTTTGCTATGACTAAAACAAGATAAAGCATGCAACCGGTTATATTGTTCTCATTGTGATTGTGTTATATTTACACTAACCCGCGAGACTTGAGATTGCTACTAACCAAGTTTAGTGCTTACTGAGTTAAGGTTGAGAACTAAGTATCGGTGATTGTTGGTTTTACCCGTCAAGGTTTAACTAACACTTGGTAATTAAGGCTTTCACTAACCATAACTTGGGGTGGGAGTGAGGAAATCCGGAATGGTACCGGCACATGTGTATTGGGGGAGGTCGGTATCTGAATCAGATCCGACTTCTAAATAAGACTGGTCATTAGACTCGTCGCCTAGGGTCAACAAATCGACCCGACCACCCGGGCTACTGTTTGAGGTGGGAGGCACATTAAGGAAGGCGCGGGGGGATCAAGCCTACATCCCCAATAAATTAAGAAAGGTAGCTTATCGTCGGATAGTGCACTGCTACCGGCTAGGGTTAACCAAGCCCTACAAAGATAAGCAACCAATTAAGGGCTAACCAATCTAATAGTGGGGAGGTTGGCAAGTATAAGATTAAGATTGAGATTGAGATTAAGATTAAGGTAAGGTAAGGAACTGAGATTAAGGAAATGAGGACTAAGGAGGGGGTCACTAACCCACTTGATAAGGGAACGCTTGAGTCGTTCGTTGGTTGTGAACTATATATGTTCATCTGTGGTTGTTGTTATTGCACTTCATATTATGCTTGTGTATGTAATCAATTTCCATGCTATCGACGATTAGTCGTCGTAGCCCCGTTAGCTTGGGGGCCATGAGAGGGTGTACCAGCATTCGTGCTGACCCCCTCGGGGGCTATTTTTACACTTGCAGGTAAGAGGCCCATGAGGACGCACTACGAGAGTAGGAGCGGTTAGACTTAGGTGGGGACTTTTATTTTGAGTTCGGGTTGCGCCTGTGCACCCGACTGTTTATATTAAACTGATGTAAGTTTGGGATTGTGTATAAGATACTAGTACTCGGTTGGTTGTGGTATTGAGAATGTTGATGTTTAAGTTGGGTAAGTGTTTTTGGATAAGTATTGTAAGTATTTAAGCCGGTATATTCTAACGATCAGACCGTGGCAAGGTCCAAGTGTTGTATATTTCCGCTGCGACGTATTCGATTAGGTGTTCAGATTTCGATAACCACGATAGGCTTTGGATGGGGTGTTACAACATCTGCCGTAACTGCAACAAGGATCATCCCGGCACAGATTGCCAAGGAAGGGAGATCCACTGCTTCACTTGTCAGAAACCGGGCCACCGTGCCAATGCATGCCCGGAGAACTCTAAGCCCAAGGGCAACTACCAGGGCTACAAGCAGCGTGAGGGCAAGGAGGTTGCATCTGGCGATGCTCATGCCCAGCACACCTCACAGGGACAGGGGTCCCGAGGTCCGCAGAAGGGCGCACCGCAGAGGCAGCCAGCCTTACACATCATAGACCGTGATGGGACCGGGACTAAGTCCGGCCCAGGTAACCACTGTAACCTTTAATCCTTGAAGAGCATGACTAAGTATTAAAGTAATTGTATGAATGAAAGCATGAATGCGTAAGTACTTGAAGTATGAAATTGAGCATGAGTAAGTAACATGGAAGTATGTATTGAGCATGAAATGAATTAGTAAGCCTAGAACTCATTCTAGATGAATTTACCACCTTAGGGAAATTCCATATCTGTTACCCAATACCTTCAAACTCACCTCATGAAGAGACCGACATCGCCAATCACCACTTCAACAACGAACAGTGTCAGGTCATCCGCCCAGGTATGATCTTATTAAAAGGATACCTGACACCCGAAGCACAAATTTCAATCATCCGACGATGCAACGAGTTAGGAACGGGTCCAGGAGGATTTTATACACCCGAATTCCCCGGTGGAGCTACAATGAAGCTGAAAATGATGTGCTTGGGAAAGGACTGGAACCCTTATACCAAGACATACCAAACAACGCGAGCAGGAGACGGAGCAACACCTCCAGCAATACCCCCAGAATTCCAAACGCTTGTCACACAAGCTGTAGAAATTGCACAACAGTATGAAGATGAACCAATCCCTGCACTTGAAGCAGATCTATGTATCGTCAACTTCTATGAGAAAGAAGGACGACTTGGCTTACACCAAGACAAGGACGAGACAGCGGAATCTCTTGAACTAGGAGTGCCCGTAGTGTCTTGGTCCATTGGTGATGACGCCGTATTTGTATAGCGAGCGGAAGCGTGTGGACCTCGCAGAAAATTGGTATTGAGATCAGGAGATGTTCTAATCATGGGTGGAAAATCAAGGTTGCTGTATCACGGGATCCAGAAGATCAAGTTGAATACGGCACCACCGGCAATAATCAATGCCACACACATGATACCAGGACGCCTGAACCTTACCTTTAGAAAGTATTAATCTTGTAGTAGCATGTAATCCAGTAGTAACGTGTATTAGAGACACAGTATGTATGATGGTTGGTTATTCAATAAAAGCAGTGTTGGTTATTAAATTCCACTTGCGTTCCACCATCTTTACTTATAATCTCATGAATCAATAGGTTGTGGACTCGGTACCGAAGGTAACCTGAGCATCCTCACCGAAGAACAAGCCGGCAAGAGCGGCACCATTCTAACGGGAACCTTCCCAGTAAACGGCATCGAAGCCTCAGTATTATTCGACTCCGGCGCCTCTCACACCTTCATATCGCCATCTCTTGCGAAGAAGTTGGGGCTAGATGCGGATGAGCTACCGAACTTCTTGGTTACTCTCCCATCGAAGGAGCGGGTACAATGTACCAAGTATTACAAATCAGCCACCATTCAAATCAAAGGTGAAGCGTTTCCCATTTCCTTCATTGAATTCAACGGATTGGGATTCGACTTAATTATTGGAATGAACTGGTTGGAGCGGCACAAGGGGAGAATCCTATGCGCCGAGCACCGATTGCTGCTCAAGAGTCCATCTGGGGTCACTGTTTCATACCGCCAGAGACCGAGAGAGCCTTCAACTACAGTCATCTCCGCCATGGCAATGTATCGGGAGCTCAGAAAAGGCATGAAGTGTATTTATGTCACGTGCAAGACCTGGAGAGAGATCCAGAGTTCAGTGACGAGGTAGCAGTAGTCTCAGAATTCCCGATGTATTTCCGAAAGAGCTACCTGGTATGCCACCACAGAGGGCGGTAGAATTTGAAATCGATCTTGTACCGGGTACTGGTCCCATTGCTAGGGCACCATACGTATGGCACCGGCAGAAATGGCAGAACTCAAAGAACAGCTACATGATCTTCTCGACAAAGGGTTTATACGCCCGAGCGTATCACCCTGGGGAGCACCGGTCCTCTTCGTGAAGAAGAAGGACGGTAGTCTCCGCCTCTGCATCGACTACCGCGAATTGAATGCGGTCACTGTAAAGAATAAGTACCCATTGCCACGCATCGACGACCTGTTCGATCAGTTGAAGGGAGCATCCGTCTTTTCTAAGATTGATCTCCGATCCGGTTACCACCAAATTGCTATCAAAGAGCAAGACATTCAGAAAACAGCATTCCGAACAAGATATGGCCACTACGAATTCACGGTGATGCCATTCGGTTTGTCTAATGCACCAGCCAAATTCATGGACCTAATGAATCGGTTATTCAGTGATCAGCTGGACACTTCAGTAGTAGTATTTATTGACGACATTCTTGTGTATTCGAAGTCACCAGAAGAACATGAAAACCATTTGAGAAAAGTACTTGAGACACTGCGCGAGAACCAGCTGTATGCGAAGTTCTCCAAATGCGAGTTTTGGCTAGATCAGGTATCTTTCCTCGGTCATGTCATCTCGAGCGCGGGCATTTCAGTAGATCCATCCAAAATCGAAGCAGTGCGATCATGGCCTAGACCTAAGACTGTTACCGACATCCGGAGCTTTCTTGGTTTAGCCGGTTATTACCGGAGGTTTGTAAAGGACTTCTCAAAAGTCGCTAAGCCCATGACGTCATTGATGAAGAAAGATGCACCCTTTGTATGGACAAAGGAGTGCGAAGTATCCTTCCAGAAATTAAAAGACTCATTGACCTCAGCGCCAATTCTCACACTTCCAGAGGGCACAGAGGGATTTGAGGTGTATTGTGATGCATCGGGCAAGGGCATGGGATGCGTACTCATGCAGCATGGCAAGGTAGTAGCCTATGCTTCTCGCCAGCTGAAAAAGCATGAGGAGAATTACCCGACACATGATCTAGAGTTAGGAGCCATTGTCTTCGCCTTGAAGATATGGCGACACTATCTCTATGGGGTAAGCATCACCATCTACTCCGACCACAAAAGTTTACAGTACGTATTCACCCAGAAAGAATTGAACCTAAGGCAGAGGAGGTGGATGGAGTTCCTCTCGGATTACGACATCAACCTCCAGTATAAAGAAGGGAAGGCAAACGTAGTAGCCGACGCCCTGAGTCGTCGAGCACACTCGCTCCATTCGCTACTCGCTTCTTCTAGCTTGGTTGACGAGGTGCGAGACGCTCAGTTGAGCGACCCTTACTTCACAGAGATCAGACAGAAAATACAGATGGTACCTTCGAGCGCCGAAAGTACGACTTCAAACTGCATGAAGATGGTCTGATCCGTTTGAATGGCAGATTATGCGTCCCCGAAGCAATGCTGAGCTAAGGGATCGCATTCTGCGAGAGTCACATTGTTCGACATTGCATGTCCATCCGGGAGCCTCTAAAATGTACAAAGACATGAAGAGGTACTTCTGGTGGTCAGGAATGAAATCAGACGTGACTGAGTATGTTCTGAGGTGTCTCACATGCCAGAAGGTGAAGTTGAGCACCGAAGACCGGGAGGAATGGTGCAATCCATGCCCATTCCGGAGTGGAAATTCCACGACATCTCCATGGATTTTGTTGTTGGACTCCCACCTGCTAGGGGAGGACTCAACATGATCTGGGTAGTAGTCGATCGCCTCACCAAGGTTGCCCGATTCATACCGATGAAGGACACCTGGAAGGTGGCGAAGCTCGCAGAGCTATTCGACAAGGAGATCATCCGACACCACGGAGTCCCAAAAACCATTGTATCTGACCGCGACACCAGATTTCTTTCGAGATACTGGAGAGCGACACGGGAAGCGCTTGGTACTGAGTTGAAGCTTAGCACCGCCTTCCATCCACAGACCGACGGTCAGACAGAAAGGACCATCCAAACACTAGAGGATATGCTAAGGGCATGTGCCTTAGACTTCCAGGGGAGCTGGATTGAGAAGCTTCATCTTATCGAGTTTTCGTATAACAATAGCTACCATGCTTCGATTAAGATGTCGCCATTCCAAGCTTTGTATGGTAGACCTTGCCGTACCCCGTTGTGTTGGGATGAGTCAAGCGAAGCGGTCATCATAGGACCGGAGTATTTGGAACAAGTACAAGCTGAGGTACAACAAATCCGAGCCAATATGAAGGCAGCCCAAGATAGACAGAAATCCTATGCGGATGTGCGACGACGCGACCTTGAGTTCGCCGTGGGCGACCAAGTGTTCTTGCGTGTCTCACCTATGAAGGGTGTCTTTCGATTTGGCCAGAAGGGCAAACTGAGCCCGAAATTTGTAGGCCCGTATGCCATTACCGAGAGGATTGGAGCCGTAGCTTATAGGCTAGCATTGCCTGAAGAATTGGGGCGTGTTCATGATGTCTTTCATGTATCACAACTCAAGAAATACATAGCCGATCCCTCTCATGTATTAGAACCCGAACATCTATCCCTAGAGCCGACGATGAGATATGTCGAGACTCCACGAATCCTTGATACCAAGACAAGAGACACTCGCCATAAATCGTACGAATGGTGAAGGTCTTGTGGTCTAACCACGATGTCGAGGAAGCGACTTGGGAATTAGAGGACGCCATGAAGGCGAAGTACCCGAATTATTTGTAGACTAGATGTCTAGTATCCGTATAGCACGGAGGGTACGGGGCGTACCCCTTTTAAGGGGGGTAGAGCCTTTTTGCTTTTGCATTGCTTCGGGTTAGCATTGCGTAGTATGTATGTATTGTAATTGTATTTGGTTGGCACATGTGTGCTAATGTATTGTATTGGCACAAAGTAGTGCTAGTAGTATCGGTATGTAGTACGATGTGTATGGTATGTATGTAATGAGTAATGCATTGGTGTCGTACGGTATATGACACGAATGACATTGTGAAGGATGGTGAATGTATTGTGGATTGTATGAATGATTGGGAGGTGTATGGTATTTGAACTAAGTATGTGGCTTGGTATCTGAATTGTGTACGCTGGTAGTGTAAGAATTGTGAACACCTTGTAAGGTGGTAGTAGAATGTATTGTGGCAATTGGCTTGCCAAATGAGTAGAAATGGTAAACTGTAACCTTGAGCAACTTTGAGGGCAAAGTTTCTTAAGGGGGGTAGATTGAAATACCCCGTAATTAAAAACAGTGATTAATTAGGCTAATTATATTTTTAAAGCTTAATTACACTAAAATAAATACAAGGGAACAAATCCCGAAGAAAACGGACCTTTAAAATGGGTTAAAAGCATAAACGAACCTTAAAGCGCGTTTTTCGAGGAAACCGGGAAAACGCACTTTAAGCGGGTCAAATAGACTCGTAACAATTTTGGTCAACTAAATAGTCACTAATAAATATTAGTGAAGCTTTAGAACCAATAAAATTAATTAAACGGAAAATTCCGGAAAACGGGTACCGGTTAGTGAAAACTGTAACAACCGGTAAGTTGAGGGGTGAGAATGCAAATAAAGAAACTTAGTGTGTCCACTTTTGTAAAAAAAGTTGAAAAATCTGTAGATGGGTGTGTGTGGGCCGATTTATTAAGCCCTCCCCCTCTCTTTATTGTTCCTAATGCACTAGTGGACAAAAGAAATAAACAAAAGCAAATAAAACTCTCTCCCTCACTCCCCTCACCCTCACTCACGCATTCTCTCTCTCTTTCTCTATTTTCCTCCATTCTCTTCTTCTACCCTGCGACAAGCATGGAGTTTTGAAGCCCCCACTAAACTCTTCACTTCTCTCCTCTCTTGAGTACCCAAATATCCTCCAAATGCAATAAAAATTACACCACTAGAATCCCCTTGCAAAGGAGAACATTTCCTCCTTTCAAAAAAAAAGCTCCATTTTGATTTTATGGGTTCACCATTTGGAGATTGAAGCCACCATTAGAAGCACCTTCACCTCTTCATCTTGAGGTAAAAAGAATTTCGAAAATCCATCGTTTCTAGCTCTCATTAGCATTTTAAGAATTTTCAGTTTTTGAACTCTTGGTTCCTTGTTGCTTCAGCCGATTTTGGCTCTTCTTGGGCTAGAATATTGTTCTTTCACTAGTCAAGAACTTCATCTACTCATTGGAAGGTAACACTCTTTTCTAAACCCTAAAACTTAAATTCTAGGGTTAGTATAAAATGGATGCTAAATTGGTATTGTGTATTGGTATGGGTTGTAGCACTTGGTGTGTGAACCTCATTGAAACCGAGAACAAGAGAAAGAAAGAGGAAAAGAAGAAGAGGAAAGGAAAGAAAGAAACTAGCAAGTCAAGGTAATGCTCTTACCTTGGGTTAGTGTTTTTGCATTGTAACAGTTTTTGAGTAAGTAAAATGAGTAATGTAATCGAGTAATGAGTAGTAGTAATGGTATGTATTAGAGAAGAGAATGTAACAGTTTTTGAAGTTTAAATGATGCTTAAGCTTGGGAAAACATTGGGTAGTGAATGTGTGTGTGTGCAGAATTTTATGTTGTTGTGGTAGTGTTAGAATTGTGAGTATAATGTATTGTGTAACAGGTTGAGAGAATGAGTATGTGTGAGCTGAAATAGTGTGTGGAGAATGTTAAAAATATAGGGGAGACGATGCCCAAATTTGTGTAGAAAGATGAGGACTTAAGATGTTTAAGAAGAGGAAGTATTTTGGAGAGTTAAAGGAGTGTTTTTGTAGTTTGCAACAGATTTTGAGGGAAGCTTGTAAATGGGATTAAACTAGAGTGTAGGTAATGCATTCCGGATGCTAGGAATAACATTAGTTGAGGGAGCATTGGAGTATAGGAGTTAAGGTGGAAAATCTGTAGCATAATAGAGGAAAACAAAAATCTGTAGCATAATTGAAGAGGAACTAGCATGAGAGTTGAAATGAAATGAAGAAAATGTGTAAGTGAGTGTAGGTATTGTGTAGTAAGTTTGGGGATGAATTAAGGTGATTTAGAGTGTTTAATTAGTGCTAAATCATGTGGGGAAGTATTGGTAAAGATTAGGGAAGCAATGGGTGAAATTGGGAAAAAAACAAGGCCTGTAGCAAAGTCCTGCTACTGTCCGACCCACAGCTGGATCAGACGCTGGGTCGGACAGGGCCTGAACAAACGAAAATAAACTTTCTGGAACCGTCCGACCCAGAGCCGTGAGTCGGACGTGGGTCGGACGGGCCTTGATAATTGACAAGAAACCTTTCTGGAATGGTCCGACCCAGGGCCGTGAGTCGGACGTGGGTCGGACGGGCGAAATTTTCTCCATCGAAGTTTCTGACTTCGTCCGACCCAGAGGTTGGATCGGACGTGGGTCGGACATGGCTTGGATGACAAAATCGAAACTTTCTGGAATGGTCTGACCCAGAGGGTATGGGTCGGACGGAATAGTGCTGGGTCGGACGGGAGTGATTTCAGAGGACGAAAACCTACTGGAATGGTCCGACCCAGGGTGGTCGGACGGTGGGTCGGACGGCCCAAACACTTACAAAAAAAAATGTTTTAATTATATGATTATAGTAATCATATATACATATATATATATATGCCTATATACCTATATGCATGTATATGTAGTAATACACCATTGATGAAGTAATAATGGTAAGGAAGTAAGTAAGTGGGTAAGAAAACAAGTTTATGAAGTAGTAAAGAAAAGAATGGTTTTATAACCAAGTATGAAGGTAAAGAAGTAGCAAGTATACATTGAAAGTGTCAATGAAGGAGTAGGTAGATCAAAAATGGATCATTGATCATACTACTTCATGTATGTATAGGACTCCCATAGTTGAGCTCCAAAGGAACCGGTAGTACCCTACGACGGTGAACGGTATGATTTCCTCATGCCCTGTATCCTAACTTGGTTACCCCGATTTGTGTGCTTATGTGATCACCAATAAGATAAATGCACGAACCGGACTTATAATGCACTTAATTGTGTTTGAACTATATTGATCTTGTTTATTGCTCTTTAACACATAGTTTGTATAATTCATGAAATGAATGGATGGAAATGAAGTGTATGTGTAAGTATGAGTACTTGTGTATGTATGTATGTATGGAAGTAAGTATGGACTTCTACTAATTCCTAACAACCTAACACCTAACATGAGTAATGAGTATAATGGAATGAGTAGAAGCCCGATATAGTTTCGGCCACGCGTGAGGATAAGGAACCACAAGAGGTTGGAACCGAATCCTGGCTATAATCTTTTCCTTGGACCAAATCCCTTGAATGGGTAGCATCCTGGGTTAGTGAGCCACCCTAAAGCCCGGTGGTGGGATGTAGTAATCCCTGCCCGGAGGTCATACCGACTTAACTGGAAGTAAAGTATGTAAGAAGTATTGTATTGTATTGGTCTCGACTATTGTAAGTCATTGACCCGGAGTAAAAGTATTGAACACCCGATTAACCCGGGTGTGTAATAAGGCTAACAAGACCTTGTATGTATTGGAGAATTGTATCTCCGTGATGCGGTGAGTATGGTAAGTATGAATGAATGACGTGTGTTGTATCCCTTGTATGTATTGTATGTATGTATGCTTGGTAAAGTAAATGTATTGTATTGAATTGTATAAAGCATGTATGTATGTATGAATGAAAAGAACCACATGTACTCGACCAAATAGTTGGCGTACCCTCGCTAGTACGCGGGGTATGCGGTTATCATATGCAGCGTAAGCTGACCCCCTAGGGGGAATGTTTTTACTCCACAGGTACCCGCGAGGCGTGACGGTAGAGTAAGGACTGGATGCAATTCTTTTGATGTAGTTAGTAGGATTGTGATGGTGTACCGAGTTGTACACGACTAAGGCCCCTTTTGAGTAGCCGGTGTACCATGTGGTACACCTTTTTGGATATCGAATTCATGATTGGATAGAAGGGAGTGGTTGTATAAACTCTTCATTTTTGGGAAGTAGTCTTGGAATGTAATTCATATACTTTAGACACTCGGTAATCAAATGTAAGTAAGTATTTGGTATTGTAAAGTAAGTAGTATGTATGTAATCATTCTAATCGTCAGACCGATACGGTAGTAGTAGTAGCCTTGTTAACCTTGGATGGTTAACGGCATTGTATCACCCGCCGGGAGTAGGTAAGTATTCCGCTGCGAGTAAGGTAATTACGGGAAGGATTAGAGGATAATGGAAGGATTAGCGGTTGGGGTGTTACAGGCACCAACTCCTATAAAATTAATTCTTAGAGCTCCTAACATCATTATTCAACATTATAAAGAGAATGCACGAGCTACTTCCAAAAAAAATAAACAAAGTACTCGGACGAATTTCTTAACGCTCCTTTTTGCCCGGTTAGCCCGGGAGTTGTGTTCTGAGTTGATATAACCCCATATAACTCAATGTAACACCTTGACATATTATTATTGACTATAAACAATGTCAATAAACACTTGGAACTCATAGAGACTAATTATTTTACAGAAAATCCTTAAAGCACAAAAACGCACCTTCGGGTGTGATAAAAATGCGTTTTACTCAATTGCCTTGAAGTTTTTGAGGAGCCATGAGTTGATAATCCTAAAAGAGGTTAAATTGAACATCTAAATCAATTAATGCCATTGCTAAAATCATAGCACAACCAGGGGCGATTTTTGAGTCAAAAAGGAACCTAAAATCAGCATTTTTACCTTAAAACTTTCATCTTTTACCATGGTATAAATGTACCAATTAAATGCTGGAACCTATTACACATATTAGTATGGTCTTAGTAAAATATAGTGTAACAAAAATCAAAGGAAAAATTAATCCCATTTGGTCCCTAATCCATGCGCCATTTCATGCCTATTTGGACTAGTTTTAATTCAAAATTTGTCTTATGCTAATGTGACTCACCTAGCATATACTATATGATAATGTAGCAATTAAATCAGTCATGCGAAGCCTTCAACAACCGTGTGACCTGCAATAAACAAGAGAAATTAGTCTTGTAAAAGTCATTGAAAATTGATTACATAAAATAACAAAACTAGACTACTTTAATGTGAGGTTGCAATTAAGCAAATGAAACAGCCATGTGACTATCTACTAGCTGCCGATTTGGACCAAGACAAAGGGGAGAATTATTGCCTTACAATAATCAAAAGAAAACACTACCTAATTAAGCTAGTCTCCTATGTATAAGATGACAAAACCAAATGACATGTACAACACTATATTACCAAATTCAATAAGGAAAATCAACTTGTACATGGGCATGTGACTACCGATTTTATTCACTAAAACAAGGCTTATGTTGCCTTATTAAAATCAAGCTAAAATACCTACAAATATAGCCATGTTCTTATGTCATTAATTAACAAAGAAATCAGTCTCTTATATGCACTAATACTACCGTACAACAAGGAGGAATTAAGACAAGAGTAACATGCTAATTGTCTTAGAAAAATAAAAAGGAGATGCCTACCTATATCTACCCTTGTCTTCTTCTTTCCAATTGCCAAACAAAGCTCCATTATTCTCTAGCACATGGCCAAATTATGCAATCAATTAAGGGACATTATTGAGCCAAAAGTCCATGAATTAATTAAATACAAAGACTAGTCAAATTAGCATTAATTTAACAAAAGAAAATCCTTACAATTTGCCTTACCTTAAGACATACGAGAGCTTCATTCTTTCATTTGCCCACACCATGGCCGATTGAGTAAGGCTCTCCTCTCCTCTCTTTTCTTCTTCCTTTGTTAAGTTTTTCCTTAGAGCTTCAAAGCTCCATTAATGGTGAATTAAGTTCTAACACCATTTTATGTAAATTCCTAGTTAAATCTCCTAAGTCTTGAAGCAAGAAATCTTCCTAGCAACTCTTACAATTTTCACCAAGCATTAGATGTTCCAAGGAGGTTCCTAGATTCAACAACAACTCAAGGAACAACAAGATCAAGTTAAGGTATATTTTCATGTTGAAAATCCAAAGTAATTCCTTAAGGCAATTTTGAAAATTATGAACTTCTAAACCAAGGTTCTCTTCATTATTTCATGAAGGAAATTTAGATCTACAATCATCTCAAGGTCTACCGAAAATTCCTTAAAAAAATTCCTAAGGTAAACTCTTGTAAAACTACTCCAAATCTTGTTTATAAATCCTTGTTAAAAGTCTAACAAATGGATCTCCTAAATTTATATAAGGAGGCCGAAAGTTCTTCATCAAGATAACATTTGGAGAGCTTGGAATTCAAGGAGAAATCAAGTACAAGAATTGTCTTGATTTAAGGAGTAAGTATATATAATTAAGGTTTATTAAGTTTAAGCTTGATTTAAGCTTCAAACTTTGGTATAAAAATTATGTATAACCTCTAAATAATTAAGGCCGAAAATATTGGGTTAAAATATCAAGGAAAATAATTTATAACATATAAGGTAAGATTATTACCTTAAGGTATAAAATTGTGTCACAAAAATTAAATATGGTACACCTATTATTAAACCGAATTATCTAAGGGTTATTTGTTCTATTTTGAGTTTATAATCATTCTAAGTCATTAGTATAATTTTTAGAAGTGCTATATGGCTTATATACATTTAAATGTATTTATTATAAGGTTTAAATCAAGTTTTGGAAACTATATGGTAAAATAAAATTAAAGCCGAGAGTTAAAAGCTTTAATTGGTGATTTTCGAAATATATAAGTATATTAACTTATATTATAAATTTTGGGAATATTAAAAATAGCTACAAGTATTTAAATGACTAGTTTATAAAGTTTGTGGCTAAAATGTAAATTTTGAAAAGGTTGGTGTGCTAAGTATAAAAACTGAGAGCTTAAGGATTAATTTGGTATATTTATGATATAATATAAGGTAGGAATTACTATTATGAATTTTGGTGAATTTAAATAAGTGGTTAAGTGTTAAAATAACATTTTATAAAGTTTTGGGGCTATTTTGTAATTATTGAGAAGTTTGAGAGTGAAACCGAATTACATGTGATTTTATGGGTATATTAAAGTATTGATTATGAAATTAAGTCTTGGTCAAAGAGTTGACCAAAAACTTTGGGTTAAAATGATTTATGACATAAAATATTACGTTTATAAAAGTTTAAGGGTGAATATGTAATGTATGAAAGATATATGTGAAATCAAATTAAAAAGGGGGCAAATTGGTGATTTAAGGAAATATAAGTGTCCACTTGGCTATTTTAGGAAATTTAATATTAAAACTATAAATTAGAAGTTAAATTGTAACTTATATAAAGTTTGGGGTTAAAATGTAAATATAGAGAATATATTTACAAACCGAAATGGATAAAGGGTGAATTCATAATTAATGAAATTATAAAAGGGCTTTTCTGTTATTTAAGATAATTAAGAATTAAAACTATAGTTTATAAGTTAATATGTAACTTATATAAAGTTTGTGGTGGAAAAGTGATTAAAGGAGAATATAAGTGAAAACCGAAGGTTAAGGGGTTTATTTGTAATTTATAAAGGTTGGAATAATAAGATTGTAATTTACGAAGGTTAATATGGGTATTTGGTAAATTATAAGAGTTATATGGTATTTGGTAAGTTGTAAAAGTTAATGGGTTCAACTTATGATTGGTTATTTAGTAATTTATAAAGTTGTTGGGTATAAAATATAAATACCGAATTAATAAGGTTGGTTTTGTAATGTAATAAAGAAAGGAATTAAAAATTGAGTATTATGGTATATTATGGAATATAATATAAAGTTTATAAAAATAAATGTGGTTATAACAAAAGTAACCAAATCATATTGATATATGGAATAAGTGGAAATAATTATGGATATATAAATTAATGAAATAAAGATATATCTTAAATTGGAGATTCATTATCACATGTGGAGATCACATAAAATAATGAGCTGATGAACTATCTAGAACCACTGTTAAATAACAGGGGGAAATAAAGAACATACAAAGTTATTACACAACGAGTAAAAATGCTACAGTAACAGTACTGTAATAATTAGTGGAGAGTTATATTAATTTTACCCGGTATTGCATGTTTATATAACAGCGTACGGGGAAGGACTGTTAAAGCGTGAATTGTCAAGCTAGCTGTTATCACGGTGAACGGTATGTTAATTGTGTGGTCTGAATGTCCTAAGGATTATCCTAAGGTCCAGACATTACGTGTTTAATTATTTAAGAGCGATATCTGTGATTTTATGTATATGTTATTGTATACTGTATTGCTCAAACTGTTGCGTTATATTTTATACGCGAACGTCTTATGACTGGAAGTTTATACATCTAAACTGGAACAAGACTAACTGACCTTTAGGTATTATTGAACCTAACTGATGGTCAACTGTTATAGTCTTAATTCAAGTATTGGTTATTGTACCACTGACTGAAGGGCTAACTTATAAGGAGAGGAATCCAGACTGTTTCGACTTTCTGGTTGCGCATAGTGATCACTACGAGAGACTTCGATGGGGAGTCACTCAAGGGAATCCATCAGCCACATTCGGGGATGGCGAAGGGCACTGCCGTTGGTGCACAGGTTCGACCAGATCAGTCTTATATTATCCAGGGCCATTGGGTCAGCTGGTAACGGTTCCATTGGAACCCAGGGGACTATTGTCCATTAATAAGTTATTAAGGGTTGTCTTGACATGACGCCTGAGGTGGTAATTAATTGCAAAAGGATAAGTGAATGGTTTAAAAGGATAAGGACTAGGTGGCCAACTAACAAATGCAGTTTTATACGCATATCATGTTTGGGCATTGATATGGATTGTTGGTGTGTGATTATTAGTTATTGCTATGGATTATTGATGTGTGGTTATTGGTGTTGTGTACTATTGTACATTGATGTTTGCAGGTGAATTGTTAAGTGATTGTTTACAGTTATTACTGTTAGTTTGTAAACCGGAACATCTTGTAATGAATCTAATATCAAGATGGCTAAAATGACTTAAGGAATCTTGATGATTTAAGACTACATTTAGCATACCAGCATTTCGATTGCTGAGCCCTTCATTGGGCCAAACATTCTAGGTTATTGAAGAAGACTCAAGCTGGAGTGCGGCACACGGGGGTAGCTGTTGTGTTTCCAGCAAACACCTTTGGTTTTATTTATATTATATTGAAGAGGTTGTTGTATTCAGTTAGTTGCTCATTTAGTGGAATTTGGGTTGTAATAATTAGAGTGTTCAGTATCTGTTCATCACAACGTAGATAGTTGTATTGTTGGAAAGAGTAAGGGTGCCTAGTTACTCACAAGGGTGAGTAACGGCGTGTAACACCAAGGTAGATAGTTTTATTTTCCGCTGCGATTTACTATTTATTATGCTACGAATTGCGATGTCATTACAGGTTTAGGAGTAGGGGTGTTACAAAAAGTGGTATCAGAGCGGAGTAACGCTCTGATGAAGGATACTGAGTCAAAAACATGAGCATAAAATATTTGGGAATACGGGAAAACGTCTGTGAGGATTCGTGACCTAAAAAAAACTAGGAATATCTTTATTGCTAGTGGTTAACCTTCTTATATGTTTGTGATTGTGTATGTAAAACAGTGTAGCAATTGAGTAGTAATAATAATATACTATAGATGTCGACAAGAGAAAGACCACATGGAGGCAACAGCGGACGCAGTGGCGAGACACCGGCGGATGTTCCAGAAGTACCAGGCCTAGCAGCAGCCATGGCGGCCTTCGCGCAGCAACTAGGAGCTCAACTTTCGGGAGCCATACCCCACCCGCCGCAGCCCAGGGAAACCAACTGGTTGAAGAGCGTTGCAGACACGAGAGTACCGACTTACTCAGGGGAACCAGACTCCGCCGCATTGGAGAAATTCATTGAAGAGCACCAGAAGGCGTTCAAAGCTGTTGGAGTTCCAGAAGACCAGAAGGTCGACATCGCCGCGTACAACCTGAAGGACGCAGCAGACATTTGGTGGCGGTCTGTGGAGGGCCACCGCAGAGCTACACTGGACTTTGGATGGACAGCATTTGTAGAAGTGTTACGGGAGAAGTTCTACCCCGAACACCTAAAGCAGAGAAAAAGGACAGGAGATCGAGACCTTAATCCAAGGGAGTTAAACAGTTGACCAGTACCACAAGCGGTTCACTAGTCTATTGGACTACACACCAGGAGTCGACTACTCTGACACTGAGGAGATTCAAAAGTTTAGGGGAAGAGGCGCAGGAAGAAAGAAGAGAAAGAGTGCTGAAGGAGATGATGGTGGAGCAACCTCTAGCGGTCACTACAAGAAGGGGAAGAAATTGTTTGACAAGAAGAAAGGGCGGAAGGACTTCCATGGTCATAAGACGAAGGAGCAGGTTCCTCGTCAGACCGGCCCAGCCATTGATGTGCAGCCACGGAAATCAGCACCACCTAGGAGCGATAAGCCAACCCAACACCGCTACTACTGTAAGCGCTGTGGAAGTGATCACCCATGCATAGATTGCACAGGAAGGACGGTGGAATGCCACTATTGCAAAAAGGAAGGCCACAGGGAGTATGAATGCTTTTCCAATCCAGGGAGCCGAGTATACAAGGGAACTAGAAGTTCACAGAGAACACCAGCTATGGAAGCGGGCGGACCCAGAGGAGGTCAAGCGCTGCAGACTAAAATTTATACTAGAGGTCCGGGAGGACAACCATCCTCATCCGGGAGTCAGAAGGGAAATGAGATAGTTCCAGGAGGAAACACCTAGTACACAGTGGGAACTTCACGCGCTGAGGCTAGCGCTCAGCGCGAAACCGGTAAGCCTAGAACTTAAACCAAATGCATGATGCTTAAATGTGTGTTTATAGTTATCAGTCGATGAGAGTTGTACGTGTTAATAAGTATCAAAAATATAGAGAGACCTAACTTAGGTAACCTCTCACCTAATAGGATACTTCGACATTTGTTTCCTTACCTATGAGACCGAGGTCACCTGAGCCTATGAGCGAAGGTCTGGAATATCCAGAGGCACAATGCCAAGTACCTTGACCCGGCATGATCCTACTCAATAAATACTCAACTATAAATGAACAAATAACTATTGTAAACGAATGTAGGACTTGGGAATAGACCTTGGAGGATTTATATTCAGGAAGTGGGAGTGGATCAAAACTTAAAATTATATATGATATGTATGGGTAAGGATTAGGATACCAGTTGTATCATTCTCCATAGGAGATGAGGCTGAGTTTATATACAGTGATCAGAAAAGGATGAATAAGGCAAACAAGATTGTTTTAAAATTAGGAGACACGTTGATATTTGGTGGGGAGTCCAGATTAGTGTACCATGGAATTAAGAGTATTAAACAGAATACAAACCGAGAATAACCTTGGGATAAAAGGGTGAGAGAAAGTACAGTGAGGAATAATAAGTTGGTTTTTGCTTAGACTGTCAAAGGGCGTCATCAACTGTCCAAACTTACAGTAACTACAAATTATGACCTGCCTAAATGATGAGCATATGTCATGAAGAGGAATACATTAATTAATATGAAATACTTAAGACTACATAAAATGTCAAAAGGGGCTTGTTAGAGACCTACACGTAAAGAATAAACACTGAAATTTTATGGGATACCCAGGCACTGAGCTTACCGCCCAATGCAGGACGGGAAAATCTTACAATCCCTTATGAACTTCGAGAAAAGATAGTGGAAACCTTGAAATATGACAATAGAGAAATAGAACTTCAAAATATATAATTAGACATCCATCATGGATAAGCACAAGTTTTGAATACCTGAGCAAATACCAAGGGTCTCTGCTAGTATTACTATAGTGACAATGCTGGACTCTTAATTAATAAAGGAGAGAGAACAAACTTTGAATCTATATTTTCTAAAGTCGGGGAAACTACCTAATTAGCAAAACCAAATGCTAAGTATACACACAATTTGGAGGTTGCAAACCTAAAACATTGAAGAGTATTAATACATTTCAGAGGGCTTAGTATCATTAAATATACCTACCCTATTTTGAGGCTCACGTCCTACACTATCCTTATGGTTCTACACGAGCAAAAGTCTCCTATGACAGCTCAAGTTATAAATGTGAATAAGGAGCGCAAGAGATCAAATTAGGCTAACCCCTATGTAATATAAATTTTAATATAAACATGGTAACGAATACCTCTCATTGACACTTACAATGAAGGTAGTATAAGTTACATTAAGAGTTTGAATTAATATATACACACTAACAGTGAGTGGAAGTTAAACTAAAATGTAGGGAAAACATACCCCTTGGCTTGTAACAAGTATTCTATACGTGGACTATTCTAAAGTTATATACCACTTCTATGAATTTTAAATCCTCTATTTGATACACTTAATCGATCTATTTTTGGAAGCTATTGAGCTTGTGGATTAACCACATTTCTAGGAGATAGAGACAAACAATAAGTTCTGATGTCCTGCTACCAAACCGTAGAATTCAAACTGGAAACCCTTAGTTTAAGATGGTACTAATATTAAGAGATACTCAACCTAGGTTGAACATATGGTTCACCTGATTAATGGAGTTTGAATAATTTAAGGAAGAAACCAAACTTTAAGGTGGAAGAAATAATACTTTATGGAACTGTAATTGTGGATCGAGTTATACAAACTTTACCTTGGAAGCCTAACTGTGACTGTCCTTGTTCCAAGTAATGATAATCAAAGTATAGGCAATAATCAAGCCTTGATAAGTGAAATATTAGATAAACCTTTTAAGAGAAGAGGGTATTCAAAGGTATACAAGTCCTTAATGGAACTTATTACTTGTATGATGGATTTAGGAGTCAAGACGATTGGTGGATATAATTATTAGACAGTATGAGCCTAGATGTTTTAATAAGAATTTACTTTTATGCCAAGAGGAAAAACTGGCTTCCCCGCTTGATGATTTGATCAAAGGAACTTAGTTCCGGGGATTAAGGTTATACACTAGATTTGAGTATAGGTTATAACAGTTATTGGAATAAGTTGTATAACACTTAAGGGAAAATGTACATGTAGTAATCACCACGTCACAAAGTTTGATAAGATAAAATTTAGAAAATGACAATTATGTGATTGTTTGATATTTAACGTGGGAGGTCGAACTTGATCCTGGTCAGATCAAGGGAAAACCAAACACAAAATGGAGTGGAAGGATAGTTCAACACTGATGCTGACCCCGTCAAGGTTGGATGATTCCTGAGACTCCTTACAAGTGGTCACAAATATTTTTGTGATACATAAATATTATTCTTAAATCTAATATAAAAATTGACTAATAAGTATATGAGATGTAGAAGGTGTAAATTAAGAGTTAAGTGGTCCAGGTTACCCTGAGGAGATTAAATAACTAAAACAACTCCGCGTATGTTGGAAAAATAGTCAGTTGTGAGGGAAATACTAACCATTATTATCCCATAAACTGTGTTAATAAATTAAACATGAGATCAAGAGGCAATTATCTATAATAAAAGTATTCTCAAGCTACCTTCTAAGTTATGGCCAAATTGCCATCTGGAAGGAAAGATCGACTTCCATGTCTTTCTTTATGAATTCAAACCCAATATATTAAATGGGAACCTACCTATAAACATGGTAGAATACAAAGAGTAGAAACATTATACTAATACTCACATGAGTTGATTTAAACCGCAAGAACATGTCCAATTGAGAGGAAATTATACCTTGTTAGAAACCTTAGCGGTAACCCTACTGGGGTATACCTGATGAACAGAGGATAGTAATCGTGTATATACTACCGACAATCGGTGAATCAATAATATCAAGAAATCTTTCTACAATATACATAAGATGCATGGCTCGACCATAGCTCATACTCTACATTAAAAATGAAAACCGAATAAGGTGACAGTAAACTCAAATACCAGAATCACAAGAGGATGACCTGTAGGTCAAAGAGAGAGATGTTAAGTATGCCCCAATATTAATACAAACCCAAGCGCCGATAATTACAACTACAAGAGGCGATTAAGGGAAGTGTCTTACAGAAGATAGTTTAAACAAGCCATAAAATAATATTGACAACGTACAGGATGGTAGATTACTTCACCCATACATACATAATTCAAATATAAAAGCATACTAATACAATATGGAACATATCAAAGAATGCATAGATTCTTGGGGGCCATACCTAGTAAACAAACAAAAGTCATATGCTGATGTCCGTAGAAGAGACCTCGAGTTCGTAGTAGGCGATCGAGTCTTCCTTAGAGTTTTACCTATGAAGGAAATCTATTTTTAGATTTGGGAAGAAGGGCAAGCTAAGCCCGAAGAATGTAGGATCGTACCTTATTACAGAGCGAGTAGGCCCATTAGGTTACATGTTAGATCTACCTGTTGAGCTTGGGAGAGTGCACAATATGTCCCACATTTCACAGCTAAAGCAGTTTGTGCCTCATCCATCACATATTTAGAGCCCGAGACACTCGAACTAGATCTTACACTTAGATATGAGGAAACCCCAGTTCGCATCTTAGACTCCAAGACTAGGGAAACCAGGAACAAGACCATTAGAATGGTCAAGGTTCTGTGGTCAAACCACGACATTGAGGAGGTGACATGGGAGTTAGAAGACTCCATGCGAGACAAGTATCCAACACTTTTCTCTTTGTTTTGTGTATACTTATGGGGGTACGTGGGCGTAACCCTTCTTAAGGGGGGTAGAGCACCACATGCGACTTGCATATCTGCAGTCTATACTGGTTTTGTAATTGGTTGTTTGTGTTGCGCATGTGTGCAATTGGTTGGATGGTCATGGCTATTGATATGTCCTATGAGACACTGGTTGGTTATTGATGATATGTCCTATGTGACAATGGTTGGTTATAAATGATATGCCCTATGTGACACTGGATGATTATTGTTGTGTCCTATGTGACACTTGAATTGTTATGGTTGTGTCCTATGTAACACTTGATTGTTGGTTATTGACGTGTCCTATGTGACACTTGGTATTGGTGTGTTCTATGTAACACTTGGATGATTAATAAAAGTACACTTAATTACCTTGCAGTATGTTCATTCCTACAATCACATAAGAAATTTACTATCAAGGGTTTACGCCTCTGCACTCTGTAGGACTGAGTGTTTTGGTATTGCACTTGTACAGTAATGACCGAGTGGGATAGCTAGGAAGTTGGGACACTTATTTGCTTTACAATATTTATGAAGTTATTATGCTGTGACTACATTGTTTGTAACAAACAAAGGATATGTGCTTATTCGAGTTACATATACTCAGATTACCGATGGAATGTATATTGACACCCAGGAATAATAAATATACAAGGAGTATATATGAGGAACTTGATTCCATAGTATGAATAAGTATAAGTTATGACTTCGGGACGAAGTCCTTTTAAGGGGGGTAGACTGAAATACCCCTAACCTTTAAATAATTAAATAAAGGTAAATATATATTATTTAAGGGATTATTAAACCCTGAGAGAAGTATATAAACACTTGGGCGTTAAAACACACCTAAACTCCTTAAGGTAAAAAACGAGCGTTAAAGCCAGACCTTAAGATAAACAAGTAATATAAGCTATAAATGAAATACCCCAAACTTAGATATGGTGTTTTAAGTGATAAAATAAGATATAATAAGGCTAAATAATGCCTTAGAAACATTAAGAAACCATTTTAATCAAAGAAAACATAAGGAAACACCAAAAGAGCAGTTTAAGCAAAAACGTGCTCTAAGCTTGGAGAGGCTTGGGTGAGCACCCAAATATCATTCTTAGACCTTAGTAATATCTTAATGGTAATTTTAAACCAATTACTAAAGAAAACCAAGCTTGAAAACAAGTTAAAACACAAAATGTGCTTTAAGGAGTCTTAAAGCACATTTTCGAAAAATTGTCTTGTAAATGGGTTTTGAGTGGCTAAATGTCCATCATTACTCTTTAATTAACATGTGTACTAATTAGTATCACATTAGGAAGTCTAAATCAATGGGAAATCAAAAATTTCACAGTTATGTGCCTTGTTTAGTGAATAGTAACCAAATAGTGCTAGTTTAAGACATTAGTCAAAGTAAGTCAACTAAGTGGTCAACAAAGACCACAATATGCCTCATTTGATCAAGGGGGCCTATTTTTAAGTGTGAATCACCACACTTATCTAGTTAAGTAAAGAGAAAGCAAAAGTAAGTAAATTCACTATTCACCTTTTAACATAAATATCTTACCTTAGTAGACCTCTCTCCTCACTTCTTCATTCTCGTATCTCACCACCGATTTCTCTTGCTTTCTCTCTTCTCCATCTGACATGAAGAACAGCCCCCATGTAAGTTCCATCTTCCTTTGATTACTACTTACTCATTTTAGCTCCAAAACCTAAACAAATTACATATTCTTCTTAGTTAGCTCAAGCTCTTCCTTTCTATCTTTCCAAAACTTCAAGAGCTCTATTTTGGTGCCAAGCCAAACCGCCATATAAGGAGGAAATTCAAGTTTGGAGAGTTAATTGGCTTCTCCATTCTCTTAAGGTAAAGAATATGTAAGAAAAATCAAGTTTCCACCATTCCTTCACATAACCGAAAATCTATACTCATGGGGCTACATTTTTATGCCTTTTTCTAGCTTATTTCCTATTCTCCAAGGGCAAGAGGAGGTCCTTCTTGATTCATATCCAAGCTTGTCTTGAGAAACCAAGGTAAAACAATCAATTTAATACCTTAAAACACATTTTTAACCTAGGTTTTATTCCTTAAGGTTAGTGTGTTGTTTAGTACTCATTGGAGTCATTGAATTTTGGTTAGGACATTGGCAAGGAGAACTTGATTTGGTGACCAAGATTGAGCAAGGAAAAACCTAAGGAAGAAAGTTTGTGAAGCTTGAAAAAGAACAAGGTAAATGTCTTACCTTAATGTGTTTAATGCATTAAGGGATGGGACTTAGGTATATGATGAGTGTAGCTTGGGGTTTACATTAGAAAAGGGCTATATATAACCTAGGAGAAACAATGACTATGTTTGAGAACTTGTGACTAAAGAGCCAATGAGAAAAGAGATAGTTAAACAATGTTGAGGTGAATTACAAGAAGCATTTTATTTCAATGGGAGCCTTGTTGTGTGTATTCGCAGGTCAAAGGCAAATATATATGGAAATTCAGTGGTTAAGATTATTGTCATTTAAGGGCCTAAGTGCCAAGCATTTTAAATTTATACACTATATGATGATGTGGTGTAGTTTTGGTGTAAATTGTGTGTGTAGATGATGTAATGAGATTTTGAGTGATCTTGGTTGTTTGATGGTGAAAAACCAAGTGTTTAGGTGTAACAATAGACTAGAGAACTCATGTCAAAATTTGATGGAGGAACTTGGTGTTTAAGATGTCCTAAGGAAATTTCATGACTAAGGTAGTACTAGGAAGTTTTAGAGGTTGTCTTGAAGAAAAAGAGTGAGTTTAAGGTGTTCTTGTGAGTTGGAATGACTTAGGCATCATCATGGAGGATCTAGGAATCAAAAGAGTGTTTTGGTATACACCAAAGGCAGTTTGGAAATGTGTTTAGGTTATATGCAAATCTTGTTAGGAGGAGAGTAAAATAATGTGTTTAAAGGTGAAGAGACTTCAAATAGTACATAAAGGAATTTTAGATGGTGAAAGATGCTTGGGAGATGATGTTATGGTGGTGAGGAAACATTTTGGCATAGTGGTTATGATAGGTATGAAACACCACTTAGAAAACTTAAGGAAAATATTACAAGTGTTAGGAGATTATGTAAGAAATTGGGTTATAAGGTTAGAGATGGAGATAGGCAAGTTTAGGATGTTATTTTGGTATTAGGTCACGCCTAAGATCATGTGTGAAGTTTAGGTGATTTAAGGATGAAGAGAACAAGTGTAACAAAACTTAGAACAATGCAAAAGGAAGAAATCTGTAGCTGGTCCGGGACTTAAGTCCAGGGTGAAGTCCCGGACCAACCTAAAATTCATGCCGAGAGTTGCTTCAACCATAGGGTCCGGACTTAAGTTTTGTAAGAAGTTCCGGACCACCCCCTAATTTACCCCCGAGGATTTTAGCTTGCATTGGTCCGGGACTTAAGTCCCATACAAAGTCCCGACCACCACATTAAAACAGTCGATACTTGTCCGGGACACTCTAAAAATCATGTTTAAGCTTGGGAAATGTTAGGAAACGATGGGGATGATTAGGTATTGATGTTATAAGGTTATTAAGGGCATGTTTGGTGGGTGTAACGGTTATTAAGTGGGTGAACAAGTGTAATAGATAATGAAGAAATGATGCGCTTAGAAGTTAAGTTAAAAACCATAAGGCTTAGTGAAAAACAACGGGTAAAAGTTGGTGTCTAGGAAGGTTAAGTAACTGTGTTAATTGAGCTGAATAATAACTTAAAACTGAATGAATGTTTTAGGACTTGTGAATTGGGACTTGGAAGGAGATAACCCAAACGATCGCCGACGGTGAACGGTGCAGTCTTTCTTGTGACCTGCTTGCTAACGAGGTGTCCCTCAGCTTGTGTGCTACCTGTTTGTTTGATATGACTAAGACAAGATAAAGCATGCAACTGGATATTAATGTTCTCGTTGTGTATGTGTCTTCTTTACACTAACCCACGAGTTAAGGATAGCTACTAACTAAGCTTTATACATATTGAGTTAAGGAGAGGATTTGTACATTGGTGAACGTTGGTTAATACCCGTCTAGGTTTAACTAACACATGGTATCTAAGAATTTCACTAACCTTAACTTGGGGTGGGAGTGAGGAATCCGGAATGGTACCGGCACATGTGTATTGGGGGAGGTCGGCATCTGAATCAGATCTGACTTCCAAATAAGACTTGTCGTTGGACTCGTCGCCTAGGGTCAACAAGCCAACCCGACCACCCGGACTACTGTTTGAGGTGGGAGGCACATTAAGGATGGCGTGGGGGGGATCAAGCCTACAACCCCAACAAATTAAGAAAGGTAGCTTATTGCTGGATAGTGCATTGCTACCGGCTAGGGTTAACCAAGCCCTACAAAAATAAGCAACCAATTAAGGGCTAACCAATCTAATAGTGGAACAGTTGGCAATTATAAGGTTACGGAGATTGTGGATCTAAGGAGTTAAGAACTAACTCATTTGTTAAGGGAACGCCTGAGTTGTTCATTTGCATATGAACTATTTATGTTCATTGTGGTGTGTTGTTTTATTGCGTTTCATATTATGATTGTGATGCTAATCAACTTCCATGCTATCGACAATTAGTCGTCGTAGCCCCGTTAGCTTGGGGGCCACGAGAGGGTCGTACCAGCATTCGTGCTGACCCCCTTTGGGGGCTGTTTTTACACTTGCAGGTAAGCGGCCCATGAAGTCACACCACGAGAGTAGGAGCGGGTAGCCCTAGGTGGGACTTTATTTTGAGTACGGGTAGCGCCTGTGCACCCGTCTGTTGGTAGTTGAACTTGAGATATGTTATGTGGTTTGGGAGATACTTAAAACTCGGTTGGTGTATGTATTTTGACTATACGGTTATAAATATTTAAGAAGCGGTATTTCTTGTTGATTAGACCGTGGCAAGGTCCTGGTATTAGTTTATTTCAGCTGCGACGTTTATGTTTTACTGTTAAGTTGCGATAACCACGAATGGCTTAAGATGGGGTGTTACAAAAGTGGTATTAGAGCGTAGTTACGCTCTGATCAAGAAATACCGGACATAAATAACCACCGAGTTAGGTTATGAGTTAAGATATAAGTAGTGGGTTAAGGGTGTGAGAAGTCAGTGTGAGTAGAGTCAGATGACCACTATTAAGTGTGGGTCGTCTTTACTGTCTACGGACGTTATAAATTCGTTAATCGAAACAGTGGTAGGGGCGACGATGCTTCAGAGATACCGTAAGGGCAGACGATCGCAGAGATCGTAGCTGCCGCATTAGGGCACATGGGCTATCAGCCCGGTGTGGGTGCACCACCTCCACCGCCACAGCCCCGGGAACCGAATTGGGTGAAGAGCCTTGTAGACCTTCAACCCGCACATTTTAAGGGGGAGACCGATCCCGCCAAGCTCGAGGCGTACATCTTCGAGCTGGAGACCGCCTTTGAGACCCTTGACGTCCCTGCTGGGATCAAGGTGCGTCTAGCTGTTTTCTACCTGAAGGGGGCAGCAGGCGATTGGTGGAAGCTGGTGAGGGCCGAGCATGTGGCCAATCTAGACTTCGGCTGGGACCAGTACACAGCATTGCTACGAGCAAAGTACTATCCCGCCCATGTCCAGACAAAGAAGCGCCTACAGTTGGATGCGCTTAAGCAGACTGACAAGATGACGGTGGACGAGTATTACTCAGAGTTCACTGCCTTGCTCCGTCTTCTGCCAGGTCTTGGATATTCAGACCAGATATTGGTGGACCGCTTCTATGGCGGGCTTAGCCATCGACTCCGCTACGGCATGGGGCCGACGAGCTATACTACCTTGCAGGTAATAAGAATGAATAAGATATGACTAAGAGAATAAGATTTAGATTGTGAAAAATAAGAGTAACTAATACTTTGGGGAGCAGGAGTGCTATCATGCCGCTGCTAAGGTCGAGATAACCGTCCAGCTGAGGGACGAGGACAATGCCAAGAGAAAGAATGCTGAGAAGAGTACGGAACACCAAGGGCAAGTTGGGTACAAGAAACAGAAGTACCAGCCTCAAGCCCAAAAGAGCCAGAACCAAAAAGGAAAGGAGGAAAAGGAGAAGGCTACTGATGAGCCACTGAAGCTGACTTATGCTTATGCTGCAAAGCCCCTGCATTCCAGGGCGCCAAAGGGTAAGGAAATACATCTTGAGTAAATAAGAATGGTTGACAACATTGAGACACAATCACTGATGCGATGCATAACCAGGTACTGAGACTGGAAAAGAAACCGGAGGTGGCTGCCAACGACACTACTATTGCCAGAGGTGCAAGGGGGACTAGACCTGGCAATTCGGGTCACTCGGTTCGGGTTCGGGTCAGGTCGGGTCAATTTACAGATATTTACTATTCGGTTCAGTTCGGATCGGATCGGGTTTAATGGTTTAAATTATATTCGGGTGATTTTGGTTTGGTTGAGTTCGGGTTTGGGTGCTATCGGTTCGGGTTAGCGTTTGCGTCATTCGGTTTTTTCGGGTTATAGGTCAAATTTGGGTGACTTATCCGGGTTTAATTGACAAAAAATTTAAAGTACGAATTTTAAGCAACCTTCATAACTTGCATTTATTTTCATATGCGGCTCCAAATTCTTTTAATATAGTGTTACTGTTGATCAAGACTACTATTGTGTATAGGTTGGATAAAATCAAACTAGATGACAAATTTTGTAAATAAATTTAAACTATACATCTATTAATTGTATAGACTAAGTATAAATTAAGCTTTTGTGAATTAGTGGTCAATATTCAGCAATCAACGTCCAGTCTACCCCGCCCACGCCTGACGTCGTGCCTCCTGTCGTCCTGTGCCCGTCACACCCTGAGCTCACCACCTCGCACAAGTGCCGCGCATCTACACCCATCCATCATCGCCTCGCACAAGCGTCACACACCCAGACCCATCCATCAACATTCAAACCATTCCTGAGTCCTAAATATAAAGAAACCTAAGTTTATAAAATATAGAGTAATATAAGATAGTAATGATACACATTACATTGTCTTATAAAACATTTTAGATTAAGTTGTCAAGGTAGATTGAATAAGGTGGGGATTATTCATCCTCCAAAATGCTAGTCTATCTCACGATTCACAATAATCTACCATTTGGAATATTTATTTTCCTCATTTCATTGCATAATTTTCTTTAGGCATATACATATTAATCTTGAATAGTATATGTCTCAACTAAAAGGTTTAGGTTTTGTAATTAAACTTCATCAACATTCAAACCATTCCCAAGTCTCATGTCCTAAACATAAAAAAAACTAACTTTATTAAAATCAAAATTAGTATTGTATTATAAAATAGTAATGATACACATTAAATTGTATTATAAAACATTTTAAAGCAAAACATCGATAGTTTGTAGCAAAACATCCATGTCTGGGAAGGGCAACAACATAGTTTATGAATGTTTTATTACAACAAGGCTTGAGATGCTTGAAAATTGAAGACATTCAATATTATATATATCATTTGTGAGCAATAAACACTTATTGGATGTCTAAATCTCCATTATGTGTTTTTGGTTTCAAGATTATTTTTACGGTTGGAACAACTATAGTAGATTTAGATTTAGCAAAACATTCGGGTGGATTTGGTTCGGGTTGATTCGGTTCGGGTGAATTCGGTTCGGGTGGATTTGGTTATACCAAATTTCGGTTTGATTCGGTTTTGGTTTGGTTCGGTTCGGATTTTCGGGTCATATTTTGGGTCACGCTATTCGGTTTAAGTTCGGGTTCGGATCGGGTTGGATCGGTTCGGTTTTTCTGGTTCGGGTCACCTTTGCCAGGTCTAAGGGGGACCACCCTGGAGTTGACTGTAGGGGGAATAAGGTGGAGTGTAATTTTTGCGGTGTACTCGGGCACCGGGCATATGAGTGCTACGGGAACCCGGAGAGTAAGAATTACAGACCCAGTTTTAAGATTAAGACTAAGACCGATCAGGGAGCTGGTTCTGACGGTCAGAAGGGGGCGCAGCAAGCGGCGAACAAGAATCCACGGGTAGCCCAGAAGTCGGGACCCACACTACACCTGGTGGACCGGGACGATGAACCCGATCCCTCATCGAGGCCAGGTACCGCTATAACCACTTAGTAATAAAATTGCCTGCTTACCGCATTATCATGCATGTTTGGTGAATAAATGAATTAAGTGAGAATGAGATAAGGTTGGAACTTAAGTAAGATATGACTTATTACCACCTTAGGAAGCTTCAACATCTGCTATCCAATGCCTTCTACACCTAACCCGGAGTACACCAACATCGAAACCATAGACTTTCCACCCGAACAATGTCAGGTTATCCGCCCAGGTATGATTTTATTAAGGGGATACCTGACACCCGAGGCGCAAATAGCCATCATCAGAAGGAGCAATCCATTAGGAGCGGGACCGGGAGGTTTTTATACACCGGAGTACCCAGGAGGAGCAAGAATGAAGTTAAAGATGATGAGCTTAGGCAAGGATTGGAATCCATATGCCGAGACTTACCAGACCAAGAGGACACGAGATGGAGTCTCACCACCGGACATACCCGAAGAGTTCCATCCGGTAAATACACAAGTCATGGAGATCACTCAGCAGTTGGAAGCTGAACCGATTCTAGACATACAAGCAGACACTTGCATTGTAAATTTCTACGAGAAAGACGGGCGACTCGGACTACACCAGGATAAGGACGAGACAACAGAGTCTCTCGAAAGAGGGATACCCGTAGTGTCTTGGTCCATTGGAGATGACGCTGAATTTTTATACGGCGAGCAGAAGCGTGCGGACCGTGCTAATAAGTTAATACTTAAGTCAGGGGATGTATTAGTTATGGGAGGAGAATCAAGGATGTTGTACCATGGGATTAAGAGAATCAAGCTGAATACAGCACCGTCAGCAGTAATCAATGCGACACATATGAGGCCAGGACGGTTAAACCTAACCTTTAGACAATATTAGCCATGTAATGCTTTAGTATGGGATAAGGAATGAGATGTAAGACTAAAGAACATGTTGTAAACAGGATGGTTATGAATAAAATAACAGTATTGTTCATATAATTGTTACGACTCTTGTTCTGCCATCATTACTCATGAAGCTTGTGAATACAATTAGGTCATGGACTCGATACGGAAGGTGCGCTAAGCATACTTATAGAGGCACAGGCCAACGCCAACGGTATTATCCTCACCGGCACCTTTCCGATTAATGGGATTGAGGCATCAGTTCTCTTCGACTCAGGGGCCTCGCATACCTTTGTCTCAGCATCTTTCGCGAGAAGGTTGGGGCTAGACGCTGATGAGCTACCCGACTTCACGGTTACGCTCCCGTCTAAGGAGAAGGTTCGTTGCACTCGTTACTACCGAGGAGCCATTGTCAGAATAAAAGGGGAAGACTTTCCAGTCAGTTTTATTGAGTTCAGGGAGTTGGGATTTGATGTTATTTTCGGGATGAACTGGTTGGAGCGGCACAAGGGACGTATCCTCTGCGCCGAGCATAGACTGCTGCTCAGGAGTCCGTCTGGGGTAACAATATCGTACCGCCAGAGGCCCAGAGAGCCTTCGACTAAGATCATCACCGCTATGGCAATGTATAAGGAATTGAAGAGGAAGGAAGAAGTGTACCTCTACTATGTACAGGACATAGAGAGAGACCCCGAGTTCGACCTCGACCTACCGGTTGTGTCGGAGTTCCCCGACCTCTTTCCACGGGAACTTCCCGGCATGCCACCCACTCGGGAGGTAGAGTTCACCATCGAGCTGCTACCTGGTACCGGACGAATAGCCAAGGCACCATACCGCATGGCTCCGGCAGAGATGAATGAGTTAAAAGAACAGTTAAAAGATTTGTTAGACAAGGGATTCATCAGACCAAGTGTATCACCATTGGGAGCGCCAGTTCTCTTCGTGAAGAAGAAGGATGGTAGTCTCCGCCTCTGCATCGACTACAGAGAGTTGAATGCAGTGACAGTGAAGAATAAGTACCCACTACCCCGCATTGATGATCTATTCGATCAGTTGAAGGGGGGCATCCGTGTTTTCCAAGATTGATCTCAGATCGGGGTATCATCAGATAGCCATTAAGGAGGGAGATATTGAGAAGACGGCATTCCGGACACGATATGGCCACTATGAGTTTACAGTGATGCCGTTTGGTTTGTCGAACGCACCGGCGAAATTTATGGATCTGATGAACCGCTTGTTCCGGGAGCAGCTGGACAAGTCGGTTGTGGTATTCATCGACGACATATTGATATATTCGAGATCGAAGGTTGAACATGTGGAACATCTGAGGAGGGTATTAGAGATACTGAGGGAGAACCAGCTATATGCTATGTTCTCCAAATGTGAGTTTTGGCTTGACCAGGTCTCTTTCCTAGGTCATGTCATCTCGGATGCTGGGATCTCGGTGGATCCAGCAAAGATTGATGCCGTACGTACTTGGCCAAGGCCGAAGACTGTTACTGACATCCGGAGCTTTCTCGGTCTGGCAGGTTACTACAGGAGGTTTGTTAAGGATTTCAACAAGGTCGCGAAACCGATGACCAGTCTGATGAAGAAAGATGCACCGTTCTTATGGACGGCTGACTGTGAGAGATCATTTCAGAGTTTGAAAGACTCACTGACCACCGCACCGGTTCTGACCATTCCAGACGGTACGAAGGGCTTTGAGGTCTACTGTGATGCATCCGGCAGAGGGCTGGGTTGCGTGCTCATGCAACATGGCAAGGTGGTGGCATATGCCTCACGCCAGTTAAAGAAACATGAGGAGAACTACCCCACACATGATTTAGAGCTGGGAGCTGTAGTCTTCGCTTTGAAGATATGGCGCCAATACTTATACGGGGTTAGTGTGACGATCTACACCGATCATAAGAGCTTGAAATACATATTCACTCAGAAGGAGTTGAATCTCAGACAAAGGAGATGGTTAGAATTTCTGAAAGACTATGACATTGACCTTCAATACAAAGAAGGGAAGGCCAATGTTGTAGCAGACGCCCTGAGCCGTCGAGCACACTCACTCCATTCGCTAGTCTCTTTCTCCAGCTTGGTTGATGAGGTGCGAGAGGCTCAGAGGACAGATGAGTATATGAGAGGGGTCAGACAGAAGCTGACAGATGGTACCTTTGAGAGTCAGAAATATGACTTCAGACTTCACGACGATGATCTGATCAGACTTAAGGGCCGGTTATGCATACCACGGGGCAACACGGATCTGAAAGACCGTATACTTAGGGAATCACACTGTTCTTCAGTTTCCATCCATCCGAGAGCCTCTAAGATGTATAAAGACATGAAGAGATACTTCTGGTGGTCAGGGATGAAGACAGATGTTACCGAGTTCGTCTTGAGGTGTCTCACTTGCCAGAAGGTGAAATTCGAGCACCGACGACCGGGCGGAATGGTACAGTCGATGCCAGTTCCGGAGTGGAAGTTCCATGATATCTCCATGGACTTTGTAGTTGGACTCCCACCTGCTAGGGGAGGTCTCAACATGATATGGGTGGTGGTGGATCGCCTTACCAAAGTAGCCCGATTCATACCGATGAAGGATACTTGGAAGGTGACCCAATTAGCTGAGTTGTTCAAGAAGGAAATTATGAGGCTTCACGGGATACCGAAGACCATAGTGTCAGATAGAGATTCCAGATTCCTTTCGAGGTACTAGAGAGCTACCAGAGAAGCGTTGGGTACAGAACTGAAGCTGAGTACCGCGTTCCATCCTCAGACAGATGGTCAGACTGAGCGTACTATTCAGACACTCGAGGAAATGCTGAGGGCATGTGCCTTAGACTTCGAGGGCAGTTGGATTGACAAATTACATCTGATCGAGTTTTCATACAACAACAGCTATCACGCTTCGATCAAGATGTCACCTTTTCAAGCGTTGTACGGTAGACCATGCCGTACACCGCTCTGCTGGGATGAGTCGAGTGAGACGGTCATTATAGGACCAGAGTACTTAGAGCAAGTTAAGGTTGAAGTTCAGCAAATCAGGGAGAACATGAAAGCTGCTCAAGATAGGTAGAAGTCGTATGCTGATGTTCGACGACGAGACCTGGAGTTCGCAGTGGGCGACCGGGTATTTCTACGAGTTTCACCGATGAAGGGTGTATTCAGATTTGGGCAGAAGGGCAAATTAAGCCCGAAGTTTGTTGGTCCTTATGAGATTACGGAGCGGGTGGGCCCGGTTGCTTACAGGTTGAATTTACCTGCTGAACTGGGTAAAGTGCTTGATGTTTTTCATGTTTCACAGCTAAAGAAATACATGCACCACCCCTCCCATGTGTTAGAACCTGAGAGGTTGACATTAGAACTGAATATGAGATCAGTGGAGCTTCCTCAGAGAATCTTGGATAGTAAGACTAGGGACACTCGCCATAAGTCAGTGCGACTGGTGAAGGTTCTCTGGTCTAACCAGGATGTCGAAGAGGCCACGTGGGAATTAGAGGATAAGATGAGGGCGAAGTACCCTTCTTTGTTTACTGACTAGATCGTTTGTATAGGGTACGTGGTGTACCCCTTTTTAAGGGGGGTAGAGCTTCCTCGCTTTTGAGTTAGGAAACGAACATGTTTGTCGTTTGTTTGGTTGTGTAAGATGTGATTTTGTGTAAGTGTTGCTACACTTTGGTGATAAGTTTGAGATATGTATAATACTTATGTATTGTATTTGTGATTGACCTTTGAGTCTTGAGATGTGTGAATGAGAATATAAGATGTGGTATTAAGATTAAGAAATTGAGTATCGTGAATGGTTTAGTACACGTGTGAACTTTGGGGACAAAGTTCTTTTAAGGGGGGGGGGGGGTAGATTGAAATACCCCAAACTTAGATATGGTGTTTAAGTGATAAACTAAGATATAAGAAGGCTAAATAATGCCTTAAAAACATTAAGAAACCATTTTAATCAAAGAAAACATAAGGAAACACCAAAAGAGCAGTGTAAGCAAAAACGTTCTTTAAGCTTGGAGAGGCTTGGGTGATGTAACACCCCTACATCGTACTTCACAACTAATTGAAATCGCAGCGGAAATAAACAACTAAACATTAACTAAACGCTTCGGTGCTACAACGCCGTCAACCACCCACGTGGTTAACAAGGCAGAATAAATACAAGTGTACCGGTCTGATGATCAGACTCCTGAGCATAGAACTAACACCATAAATACATCATATACAATACCGAGTATTTAGTTACATTTTTTCACTGTAAACTGCCAATATACCGCCACAGTAGTATCAACAAAAATCAAAATATAATGCCACGGGAGCACAGGCGCATCCCGGGCTCAACATCCAAAATAACCCAAAAGTACATCTGCAGCCTAGAACCTACAGCCACTCTGCTTCCTCGATCCTCATCCTGCAGTAAAAATATGGAGCCCCCGAGGGGGTCAGCAACCCTTGGCTGGTATGGTTAACGCGCAGCCCATCGGCTACCGGGATACGCGCAACTAATTGTCATGATGACATGGCATTTATTTTAAACATAACATAACATAACATATGGCATAGCAACATTATTGCCTAGCACAACATCACATACACAGTGGATACTCTTTCCACAATCACAAACCAAAAAGGTTAAACAACATAAGAAGCCTAGAGAATGGTTCACTCTCATGTTAAGCTCGTTACACACACTCATTACCGTTCTGTTATTCGAACGAGTAACTTAAGTCACAGATGGTTCGGATATAGTGACCCGAACACACCACACAAACACATGTTCCCACTAAACCGATCATAAGTCAGAATAGGTAAGCTTTGGAGGAAGCTAGCGGGAGATCGAACGCCAAATTAAGGAGAACAATCTTAACAACATAAGAGTCGAATCTGATTCAGATATCTACTCTTAAACTTACATGCATGACCGGACAACCGAATTCCTCACTTCCCAGTTAACACTTGTTAGAAGTTCAACAGTGGAACTTGACAAACAATTTCACAAGCAAGTGGTAAGTCATGTTAGACACACACAAGGGAAATGAGTCACGTCATAACATCACAATAATATGAACAACTGTAAACTCATTACATGATTAAGTCTTATAACGTCATAAACACTCAGAAAAACATACAACACACAAGCCGGTGTAAACCGGTAGGCAACAGACTGCATGAAAACCATACCTTGGTCCTTGCTTCGATTGATTTCCACCGTAGGTCACTCCTATACATGTTTAAGAATGTCGGTTAATTACTTACTTAACTTCAAATTTACTAAATGTTTAACCATGATTATATGACATGTTTTAATGCCCAAACTTATCCTTCATTACCTACATTATACCCCCTAGGGTTAACTACATTTGGCACATTCTTTACTGTTTTTTTTTAAGTTTTGGTCTGTCCGGCCCACCGTCCGACCCACCAACTGGGTCGGACCCTTCCAGTGATTTTCGGGTTCGAAAAACCTTACTTGTCCGACCCATGTCCGACTCAACCATATGGGTCGGACCATTTCAGAACATTTACCGTCCTTTGAACATACACGTCCGACCCATGTCCGACCCAAGTCCTCTGGGTCGGACCGTTCTAGAACCGCTTATTGACGTCTAACAGAGGCCGTCCGACCCAAACTTGGGCCAGACCCCTGGGTCGGACGCCACCAGAACATGTCCAAAAATTGTTAAATCTTCACCAAACTTCTCCTAAAGCCTCCTAATGTTTTCTAACATCATTTGGTACACTTACACCCTCATACAACATCCATGAAACTCATTTTCTATCTCCTTAAACACTTACTCATTTCATACCAAAATTCCTAACACTTATGATATTTTCTCCTTAGTTTTCTAAGTGGTGTTTCATACCTATGATAACCACTATGCCAATAATGTTTCCTCACCACTACAACATCATCTCCCAAGCATCTTTTCTTCCTAAACAACTCCTTGAACATCTTTACAAGTTTATAGCTTCCCATGCAAGAAATCACTTCATCCCTTTTTCACCAACAATACACAAGTCCTAAATACAATCTCACCATGATCTTGAAATGTCCCAAAACATTCTTTTGCATTCTAAATCCTCTAGAACATTGCCTAAGCCCTTTTTACATCTTTATACACCTTAATGCATGTTTCTTCCACTAGTTGAACACTTAACCATTCTAAACATTTCCTAGCTTACCAAACTCATTTTAAACCCTTAGAACTTCTTGTTTATTACCTAAATTTTGACATGAACTCTCCTAGAACATTACTAAACCAAAACACAATGTTTTCACCATTAAACAACCAAGAACACTAAAATCCATCAAGCACATTCTTATACACAAAACTTCACACATTTAGCACTACATCACAATATAGTGCATAATTTAAATTGCTTGGCACTTAGGCCCTTAAATAACATTGCTCTTAGGCCCTTAAGATGCATAAATCATAAACACTGAATTTCCCACATTATATTTGCCTTTGACCTGCAATTACACTCAACAACACATATGCCTTTTACTAAGCCTTTGAGAACATTTTACTAAGTCATTCACCATTGGCTCCTTAGATCATTTTAACAAGCAATATAAGCTCATTTCTCCTAAGACTTTAAACTACATTAGGTTAGCACATTTACCTCTTTTCCTCACAACTTCTTTCTTGTTTCCTTGTTTAAAATCGGTAATGATGTTTGGTTTGCTTGTCAACTTCTAAACAATATACAAAAAATATAATGAGTATTCAAGCTTTAAGCTTCATCTCATTGTAAACCCTAGATTATACATTGTTTTAAAAACATTAAGATAGTTGTTTACCTCAGAACTTGAAGAGAGTTTGGATATATATCAAGAGAGGACTCCACCTAGTCCATGAAAGGTTGAAATGAAGCTAGAACAAGGCAAGGTAAGGGCACCATTAGTGGTGATTTTCGGACAACATAATAACATGAAGGAAGTGTTATTTTTCTTTGAGTTTCCTTACCTAGAAGCAAAGGAGAACAATAATATGTGAAAAGGTGAGCTCAAGCTCCTTCCATGGAGATTCTTCTTGGCACCAAAATGGAGCTCTTGAGATTTTGAAAGGATAGAATTGAAGAGCTTGATGAGAGGAAGAGAATGGTGGTCTTAGAATTTAATTTGGCCAAATGAGCTAGGAGATACAAGTGGTCAAAGATGGAAAATGATGGTGGTGTTGGTGTTGCTGTAGCAAACCGTGAATGAGAGCAAGAAGAAGATAGAAGAGAGGTTGAAGACGTGTGAAATGAGAGAAATGAGAGAATGAAGATTGGTTTTGCTTTTTAGAAGATATTTATACCTTAAAGTAAATAGTAACCATTAGTCATCATTTGTTACTTAATAAACTAACATGAGTGGTGACTCATTACCATAAAAACCGGCCCCCTTAATGTTACTAAGGGTATTTTAATCTTTGTTGGCCAATTTAATTACTTATACAAACATATGTTACAAACTAGCTTATTTTAGTTACTATTCACTAAAACAAGGCACATAGATGTGAATTTTTTGATTTCCCATTGATATAGACTTCCAAATGTGATACTATATAGTACACATGTTAATTAAAGAGTAATGATGGACATTTATCCATTCAAAACTCATTTATAAGACAATTTTTCAAAAATGTGCTTTAAGACTCCTTAAAGCACATTTTGTGTTTTAACTTGTTTTCAAGCTTGGTTTTCTTTGGTAATTGGTTTAATATGTTCACTAGTATCTAAATAAGGTCTTGGTAAGCTCATTAGGTCTTACCCAAGCTTATCCCAAGCTTAGAACACATTTTAGCCCTAATTGACTTTAAGGCATTTATTTGTGTTTTCTATAGTTTAAATTGTTTACTAATGTTTCTAAGACTCTTTTTGGTCTTACTATACCATATTTAAATGTTTAAACAACATACTAAGGTTTGGGGTATTTCAATCTACCCCCCTTAAAAGAACTTTGTCCTCAAAGTTCACACTTCCACATATCCTAAATGTTAGAACACGGGAATACATATAAACAATATTTCCATAACAACATTGACAACACACTTACATAACATTGGACACCAGGTCCATACAACAACATCAACATCATTCAGACACAACGGTCTGTAACATAACAACATAACATAGACGATGTATTTAAATACACGTCGTACACACATAACCGAAACGGCTCTACCCCCCTTAAAAAGGGGTACGCCCCGTACCCTATACACATAAACACTAAGAAGTAAACAATGACGGGTACTTCACCTTCATCTTATCTTCCAGCTCCCAAGTGGCCTCCTCAACGTCCTGGTTAGACCAAAGAACCTTCACCAGTCTCACTAACTTGTGGCGAGTGTCTCGAGTCTTAGTATCCAGAATCCGTACCGGAGTCTCCACTGATCGCATGGTCGGCTCTAAGGTTAGCCTTTCAGGCTGAAGCACATGAGACGGATGAGACATATATTTCTTCAACTGGGACACATGAAATACATCATGTACCTTGCCCAGCTCGGCGGGTAAGTCAAGTCTGTAAGCTACCGGGCCGATTCGCTCCGTCACAACATAAGGCCCCACATATTTCGGGCTCAACTTGCCTTTTTGGCCAAAACGAAATACTCCCTTCATGGGGGATACTCTGAGAAATACCTGATCGCCCACGGCGAACTCCAGGTCACATCTGCGCACATCTGCGTATGACTTTTGTCTATCCTGAGCTGCCTTCATGTTAGCCCGGATCTGGCGAACTTCTGCCTGAACTTGTTCCAGATACTCTGGTCCTATAATGACCGTCTCACTCGACTCATCCCAGCATAATGGCGTGCGGCATGGTCTACCATACAAAGCCTGGAAGGGAGACATCTTGATCGATGCATGGTAACTGTTGTTGTAACTAAACTCGATCAGATGTAACTTATCAATCCAGCTGGTCTGAAAGTCAAGTGCACATGCACGTAACATATCCTTAAGTGTCTGGATGGTGCGCTCACTCTGACCATCTGTCTGTGGGTGGAACGCTGTACTTAGCTTCAGCTCGGTACCAAGCGCTTCCCGTGTGGATTTCCAATACCTCGAGAGGAATCTGGTATCCCTGTCAGACACAATTGTTTTCGGTACTCCATGATGTCTTACAATCTCTCTGTTGAAGAGTTCTGCTAGTTTTGCCACTTTCCAGGTGTCCTTCATCGGTACGAATCGAGCCACCTTGGTCAGTCGGTCAACAATAACCCAAATCATATTCGGACCTCCCCTTGTAGGCGGAAGCCCTACTACGAAGTCCATAGAAATGTCATGGAACTTCCACTCAGGCACTGGCATTGGCTGTACCATACCACCAGGCCGTCGGTGCTCAAACTTGACCTTCTGGCAAGTAGGACACCTCAATACATAATCATTTACATCCTTTTTCATTCCAGTCCACTAGAAATAACGTTTCATACCCTTGTACATCTTTGAAGCTCCGGGGTGAATCGAAGTCGTAGAACAATGGGATTCACTCAGTATGCGCTCCTTCAGCTCAGCGCTGCTCCTCGGAATACACAGTCGGCCATTCAGCCTAATCAGGTCACATCATTGGAGTCGGAAGTCGTACTTCTGACCCTCGAAATGTGCCATCAATAAGCTTCTGCCTGATCTCCAACAATATACTGTCATCCGGCACCCTCGCACCTCTTCAACCAAGCCAGTATGAGAGACTAGCGAATGGAGAGAGTGTGCTCGACGACTCAATGCGTCACTACCAACATTTGCCTTACCCTCTTTGTACTGTAGTTTAATGTCCGTAGTCGTTTAGAAAACTCAACCCACCTTCTTTGCCTCATGTTCAACTCCTTCTGAGTGAACATGTACTTTAAAACTTTTGTGGTCAGAATAAATTTGTCACACTTACCCCATACAAATAGGTCGCCATATCTTCAATGCGAAGACAATGGCCCCCAGTTCTAAATCGTGGGTAGGTAGTTCTCTTCATGCTTCTTCAACTGCCGGGAGGCGTAAGCTCGACCTTCCCGTGTTTGCATTAACACACAACCCATACCTCTGCCTGATGCGTCACACTAGACCTCAAAACCATCTGAGACCGTCTGTATAGTCAAGACTGGTGCAGATTCAGAGCATCCTTGAGCCTCTGAAAAGAACTCTCACAGTCGACTGTCCACTCGAATGGTGCAATCCTTCTTCATAAGGAAGTCATCGGCTTCGAGACACTAGAGAAGTCCTTCACAAACCTCCTATTAAACCTGCCAGACAGACGAAGGAAGTCCCGGATGTCGGTAACTGTCTTCGGCCTAGGCCAGGTGCGCACTACATCTATCTTTGCCGGATCAACAGCGATCCCGGCCTCAGAAATCACATGTCCAAGGAAGGATACTTGGTTCACCAAAACTCACACTTTGAAAATTTAGCATATAACTGATTCTTTCTCAACGTTTGTACACACATTTCTCAGGTGGCTTTCATGCTCACCTCTCGATTTCGAGTACACAAGAATATCGTCGATGAAGACTACCACTGACTTGTCCAACTGATCTTGGAACAAGCGGTTCATTAAGTCCATTGAATTCGCTGGTGCATTGATAAACCAAACGGCATAACCGTAATCATAAATGTCCATACCTTGTTTCTGAATGCTGTCTTCTCAATATCACTGTCACGAATAGCAATCATGATTATCCGGATCGTAGATCTATCTTTGATAATACTGATGAGCCTGATGCCTCAACTGATCAAATAAGTCGTCGATGCTGGTAAAGGGTAACGGTTCTTCACCGTAACTGCATTCAGTTCTCGATAGTCAATACACAGGCGGAGACTACCGTCCTTCTTCTTCTTCACGAAGAGGACCGGCGCTCCCCATGGTGAAACACTAGGGCGGATAAACCCCTTGTCGAGTAGGTCTCTCAGCTGCTCCTTGAACTCTGTCATCTCTGCTGGAGCCATACGATAGGGCGCCTTCGCAATTGGTCCGGTGCCCGGAACCAAATCAATTTCAAACTCAACTTCCCGTGCTGGCGGCATGCCCGGCAGTTCCTTAGGAAATACATCAGGAAACTCCGACACTACCGGCACATCTGGGCTAAACTCTGGATCTCTCTCCATGTCCTGGACATAGCAGAGGTATACATCATTCCCTCGTCGTAATTCACGATACATAGCCATGGCGGTGATGATCTAAGTCGAAGGCTCCCTGGGCCTCTAGCGGTATGATATTGTAACCCCAGACGGACTCCCACTGGTGGAACGGAAGCCTTTAATGACGGTGGTTTAATCACGGCTTTAACAAAAACCGTAATTAATATGAAGGCCGGAGTTAATTAACGACGTTTATTGAATTAACCGTAAGCAATAATTGATCGGAGGTAGGCGCGCCTTTTTTAGGACGGACTTTAGATGACGGTTATCAGTGAAACCGTAATCTAAAGTCCCGTGTTGACACGCGCTTTACGGTCAACGGACTTTAGATTACGGTTTACTAATAACCGTCAGCTAAAGTCCGTCCTAAAAAAGGCGCGCCTACCTCCGACTGATGGTCAACGACGTCGTTTTCACCTGACGCCAAATATTTCTCGTGTTATTTGATTTTTTCGACGCCACGTGTAATCTTAATTATAGTTAACGACGTCGTTTATCAGTGTATTTTAGATTAAAAATAACTTTATATTAATGTGTTACATATGTTTGATCGAATAAGACTCATGGCTTAATGGCCGTGGTTACATGAGTCAACACCATCGATCTTGAGTTCGAAACCCAGCATAGGCCAAATAATTTTCGCGCTATTTTTTTATTTTGTTACACTTTAGATTACGGTTCTTTAGGAACCGTCATTTAAAGTGTGACTTTACATTACGGTTTTCATGTAAACCGTAATCTAAAGTCCTTTTAACTACAACATTTGCCCGTTTACTCTGCACACTGTACTTACAGTAACTCTTCTTTCGCGCTATCTTCCTCACTGAAATCGCCTCCTCTCTCCCGTCACCTTGCTAACGGCCATCGCCGCCGTCGCTCCCACCACCTTTGTCACTCCCATCGCCGCCGGTCACCACCCATCTACCACTGGTCTCACCGTCGACCTCTCTATCGCGTATTGGGTATGTGATCAATTGATTGTCGTTTTTTTCTAACTTTGTTCATATACATGCATTTCGATTGCAAGTTCTAACCTCGTTTCTATCGAATCCTGAGAGTGTAATGGCAAATGTTCTGACCTTGTTCATATATTTGTGCCCAGATTCACAGTTAATTGCAACCTAGTTCGTGGGCTGATTTCTACACTACTTGCCCACTTCGGTGCTTAGTAACGGTAATTTTGCAAAGCAAACTGTAAACTGCTGTATTTATTTATTCTTAGCATTTAGTATTACAATTAATAAATAATAGTGTAGTTTTAAAAATGCTACTACTTAAACTGCCACAGGAAAGAAAGTAAGTTCAAGTATATTACCGATTCCTGAAAATAGCTCATTTTCAACTGCTCAATCTGCTATGCCAGATGCTCTCTGTTTGATTCACAATCTGTGACAGGAATCAACAATGCTATTGTTATAACCACCAGAATAAGATGAGTTTTGGTATTTTAATGGTTCTAGAATGACTAGTTTCAGTCCTTTAATCTGAAGTACTGCAGAGAAGGTCATAAATAAACTTCATATATAGTAGAATAAATAAGTTTATGTATGTTACTAGTTCTAGATGGTGCGTGCAAATTTGACTTTGATAAAACTGATTTGGAGACGTTAGAAATATAGGGGAGATGCTGTCAATTTTTTTCCGCGGTTTAGCTAGCATTTAACCTTGATTTTTTGATGAATTCTAATGTTGTCGTTTTTCATTTATGCATCAGGACTACGACTTTATTTTGGCTTCCGACCTCAACCGTCTTAGCATCGGCTAATCGTCTACCAGAGGTAAGATTTACATATATACATATAATATTTGACAAACTACCAAACATAGTTATCCGCCCAAGATATACCTAATAGAGGTATATCTTCGGCAGTCCCTGTCGGGACTGTCCATGATTTTTAAATCTCACACCTAGGGTGTGAATGTGTTTTTAATTGTACTTTATTGATTATTTCAGCAGTATCTCTTTATTGTTCTTCGAATGCATATATTATTGATTAATATCATAATATCGTGCATTTGAAGAACTGTAGGGAGATGCTGCCGAAACTTTCAATAAATTACATATTAAAAACACGTTCACCGGTGGGATTTAATACTCATGGATGGATTTAGGTTGATAAGATACAAAAGTGTAAAGACTCTGCCACGGGTGACGGTATGAAATGGCTGCCTTCATATAAATAGCTAGAAGGAGATGGAACGTTCGTGGATTTACAGCGGAAATTTGGACGACAAGTTTTTAGAAGGAGTTGATAAGTTATGCACGGTGTTGGTGAACAATCTGAAACCTACAGACAAGGGATACATATTTTGTCTGTGTATCGACTGCCAAAACAATCTGAGATATCGCGGCGTTGAAACAATTAAGGAACATCTGATCCGCCGCGGTTTTACAAAAGATTTCCAAGACATAATCCGATGGCATGGTCAGAGTGCGTTCGATGTTATTAAGCCTGACGAAGGGGATAATGGTCAGGCAAACACAGAAACAGAACTTGGAGATGATACAGTTGCTGGTGATCCAGAAGACGTTACAGCGAACGTTGTGCCAGATTTCTGGGATGATGACATTGAGACTATGCTTGAAGATGTGGAACGACATTACTCTAACACGCCAGACAAGCATGAAAATTTGTTAGATTCATCCAAAACACCGTTGTACCCCGGGTGTGACCCTACAAAGTTAAGCAAGTTGAGTGTCGTCCTCAAGCTATTCAACTTGAAAGCGAAACATGGCTGGAGCGACGTAAGTTTCACTGACCTCCTAGAACTATTGAAATACGTTCTTCCGGTGGACAACGTTTTACCAACGACTACGTACTCAGCCAAAAAAATGATGTGCCCAATGGGTATGGGGTACCAGAAAATTCATGCTTGTCCAAATGGTTGCATGCTGTTTTGGAAATCGGATGAATTTGCTGAAAGCTGTTCAGCATGTGGAGAGTCACGGTATAAGAAACAACAAACTCACATCAGCGGTAGTAAGAAAGGTTCACCAGCTAAGGTATTGTGGTACCTGCCCATCATTCCAAGGTTCAGACGTTTGTTCTCCATTGAGAAAGACGCATAGAATCTTCGGTGGCATTCAGTTCACTGGAAAAAGGATGGCTGATTGAGACATCCCGCTGATGCACCACAGCGGAGAAACATAGACGTAAAATTTCCTGAGTTTGGTAACGAACCGAGAAACCTAAGGCTAGGCTTGTGCACGGATGGGATGAACCCTTACGGTACTTGAGTAGCATACACAGTACCTGCCCTGTGCTTTTGGTTATTTACAATCTACCGCCGTGGTTATGCATGAAACCAAGACACATCTTGTTGTCTTTGTTAATATCTAGTCTAAAGCAACCGGGCAACAAAATTGACGTATTCCTACAACCTTTGATAGAGGATCTACAACTCTTGTGGAATGAAGGGGCTACGGTTTACGACTCATTCAGTAAAGAGGACTTCAATTTGCGTGCTATGTTGTACTGCACAATCAATGATTTCCCCGCCTATGGTAATCTTTCAGGCTATTCAATCAAGGGGGCGTTGGCGTGTCCGATTTGTGGTGAAAACACTTGTAGCATTCGCTTGAAACATAGTGGGAAAACCGTGTATATGGCCCCGAAAAATGCTTCCAAAAGGACATAAGTATCGAAAGATGGCGAAAGAGTGCGATGGGAAAACTGTCACAGATGGTACTGCGCCTGCCTTTGACAGGTATCAGAGATTTACAAAAGTGGATAATATTGTGAACAACTTCGGGCCGCCAACCAAAAGTGGTGAAAAAAGTGTCTAGAAAAAGAAATCAATATTTTGGGAACTACAGTACTGGTAGCATCTGGAGGTTAGACATTGTATCGATGGGATGCATGTCGAGAAGAACGTGGGTGAAAGTATCACTAGCACCCTTTTGAACATAAAAGGAAAGACAAAGGATCATTTGAAAGGAAGAAAAGATTTAATTGAGTTGGGCATACGCACAGAGCTTGGCCCGCAAGAACGTGGAAAACGCACATTCTTGCCTCCTGCCTGTCACACTCTGTCTAAAGAAGAGAAACATAGTCTATGCAGTACCCTTTACAACATCAAGGTGCCATCAGGTTACTCCTCAAACATAAGAAACCTAGTGTCCATGACAGATTTCAAATTAGTAGGAATGAAATCTCACGATTATCATGTCCTACTTCAAGAATTTTTGCCAATTGCACTACGTGGGATCTTGCCGGATGCTGTCAGACACACAATCACAAACGTCAGTGTCTTCCTCAAATCCATTTCGTCTAAGGTTCTTGATGTGGACACTCAGTCTAAATTACAAAAGGATCTTATTGTGACAATGTGCCAGCTGGAGATGTATTTCCTCCATCGTTCTTCGACATAATGATACATCTCCTCGTGCATCTTGTAAGAGAGATTCTGATGTGTGGTCCTTTGTACCTTCGCTACATGTATCCGTTCGAAAGGTACATGGGTGTCCTGAAGAAGAAAATGAAGAACCGTCGTCACCCAGAGGGTAGTATTATAGAGGGCACTATCACAGAGGAAGTTGTAGACTTCTGCACCAATTACCTAGAAGGTGTCGATACCATTGGACTTCCACGTTCTAGACACGAGGGCAGATTGAAGGGTGTTGGCACGGTTGGAAGGAAACTGAAAAGAATTGAACCATACTTTGATGAACACTTGTGTGTTTTAAGAGCACAATATCCAAACATGAGTGACGTCAGACTACAAAATGAGCAGAATAGGACATTTGTCCGATGGTTCAAAGAGAGAGTGTTGTCCGATCAGTCCACGAATGTGCCTGAACTGATTAAAGTAGTTGCATTTGGACCAAATCTGGATGTAATTTCTTATGAGGGGTACGATGTCAACGGATTCACCTTTTTCGCAGAACGTCAGGATCAGAAGTCAACAAATCAAAACAGTGGTGTAGAGCTTGAAGCTTATCAAAACTTATATGACGTCGGTGTCGTGGGTCATAGTCCTGTCTCAGTACAACAATCATATTTCGGTGTTATACAAGACATCTGGGTATTGGACTACAACAGCTACGAAATGTGTTTTTCCGCTGTAACTGGGTTAACAACATTCATGGCTACCGTGAGGAGGAGCATGGTATGAAACTGGTTGATCTGTCTAGAGCTACTCCCACGGTTGAGCCATTCGTTGTTGGGACGAAGGTTAAGCAGATATTTTATGTAACTGATCCCTGTAATCCTAGATGGTCTGTTGTGCTTAAAGGGAGAAGAGGAATAGTTGGTGTGGATGGTGTGGTTGATGAGGATGAGTATGATGCAGAAGATGAACCTCCAACTGTTCCTATTTCATTGGAAGAGGCTGAGGTCACAGGTCATCGTGAGTATATACGATCAGACCATAACGAGGGAATGTGGGTTGAGAGATAATGGTGTATGTAAGTTATTACTATAAAAATTTATATGAAATTACCACTCTTTTATTTATTGCTTGTTTATGACCATTATGAAATGCTTAATTTAATTCAAATTGTATTTCAATCCTTGCAGGCATGGCTGATCAGGACATGGCTGATGCAGAGTTCGATTTATTTTGTCGTGAGGATGAGGAAAATGAGCAGCGAATGGTACCGGTCCCATCTACATCTGCCGCTGCTGCTGTTGCCCCATCCACATCTGCCCCTGCTGCTGTTGTCCCATCCACATCTGCCGCTGATGCTGTTGGCCCTTCCATGAGTGCACCTTCTACGAGTGCTACTCAGAGACCCAGAGGTAGAGGTCCGACCCGTGGGTTGAAACTGCAGAAAGAGGATCAGATTAGTCTTCTGTGGGACCAGTATGGGAGGTATGGTGGGGGCAGCAGGTCAGAGTTCGGTAGTATGCTAGGGACTCTGGCCAGATCACATTGCTGCATCAACCACACATGGAAACAAGTCCCGCAAGAAGTAAAGGAGACCATCTGGAAGAAGGTGCAAGAACGGTACAAGATCCCAGAAGAAGTGAAGAAGACCGTTCTTTCTTTGGTGTCCGGCAAAGCTAAATCATTCCGCCACTATTTGGTTGAGCATTGGATCAACAGGGTGCCCCCACGTGAGCCTCCGCCGTATGTTGTGTACAACGGCATGATCACTGAAGAGGAGTGGAAGGAGTTCGTTGAGCGGCACGCCACCCCCGAGTTCAGGGTATGTTTGTGTGTACTCTTTTCTTAATTAATGCTCATAATGCTTTATCCCTGATTTTCTAATTAATTTCCTGTTGTACTTTCTTAACAGCAAGTACAAGAACAAGCACGGCAAAACCGTGAAGCTAATCTCTACCCCCACACCATGGGACGAAGGGGATATGTGGGCAGCCTCGAGGGATGGAAAGAAGCTGGTTTGCTGACACGGAGGAACGAGGATGGAAGTGAATGCCCGATCGAGGATGTCTCTGAGGCGAGGAGGGTGCAGATGTACATACTGGGACGCCAGAAAACGACCAGCGAAGGTCAGAGGATATTTCCTAATGCTGCGATGGAACAACTGGCTAACCAAATTGTAAGTATTTGAAAGTAGCTGTTAAATAATTTACTTATATACTCAAGTGTTTGTTGATCTTAAATTTAGTGTTAACTTCTTTGAAAATTGGACAGTACGAAGCGGCACAGAGAGGAGAAGTAGACTTACACGCTCCTCCTTCTCAAGACGACGCGCTCAATCAAATGCTTGGGAAGAAGGATCACCCGGGGCGTGTTAGAGGATTTGGGGGAGAAGTACGTCAGAAGAACGTATTCCCGCCATCTGCTAGGAAGGGTCAGATGAGTGCTGCTGAAGTCGAGGCGATGGTAGAGCGTAAGTTCGCTGCTGAGCGCCAAGCTAATGACGAGAAACAGGCTGCTGAGCGCCGGGCTATCGAGGAGAGGCTGCAGGAAGCGTTGAATGCGATTGCACATGCGACTACTCAGCAGCAGCAGCTAGATCCTCCTCGACTGTCTTCCTCGTCTAGTTGTGCTCCGGCCGCTGACCCGTACCCGTTTGCCAACATCCAGGTTAACTTTGTTTAACTATTTTTCTCCTAAAATAAAGTTATTTAAATAGTATTAGATTGGACTCACTTATTTATTTCACGTATTATCTCTGTTTATTAAAGGAGCAAAAAAAATGTCGTCTCCAAATACCATTAGACGGGCACCCTGTAGATGCGGCCTACGGGACGGTGTTGCCATCAGGTCCACTCACGCTCATCAGTTTCGTACGTCTACCCCCATTCTACGCGGTGTGACCTTGGACCTGATAGTTGATGGATTTGAGCATGCATACCTTCCGATGGCGTTTGACAACAAATGCACGCTGATCGAAGCGAAGGGAGACATATTGCCCTGGCCAGCATGTTATATTGTTGTCACCGATGAGGTAAGACTGTTTGACAACCATTTAGTATCTAATAAAATGCATTATTTAGCATTAAGTGTCTAATCTAATCTATTATAGATCCCTGAGCTTCCTCGCCGCGTAACCCGGCCCAGACTAGAAGAGACCAGCGCGCCGGCGAATCCTGAGATCCCTGAGCTTCCTCGCCGCGTATCCCGGCCCAGAGAAGAAGAGATCTGCGCGCCGGCGAATCCTGTCAGAAGTACAAGGGTATGTTCTAGATAATTGTTTAATGTTACTATAATAATCAATTAGTAATTATCTTTACATTGATGCTTTACTGTTTGTGTGTGAAGGGTAAGAATCCAGTGAGTCGGGGTGCGAAAGGTAAGAATCCAGCGCCCGTCCGGGGTCGCACCAGGACTTCTGAGGCGCCTAAAAATAAGCTCACACTGCCACAAAAACTTGTTAATGTTTTGGGGGCCAAGCAGATGAATCTCTACGACAAGATCATGTTGAAGTCATCTCAAACTAACAACTTCATGATGACGCTTCCAAAGTCGATGTTTCACTACGAAGAAGATATGATGACGGCAATCAACTTTGAGGACATCAGAGAGATGATGTGTGGAGATTATCTGAACATTAACATTATTCAAGCTTATCTAAAGTAAGTGTTCTTTCCTCATACTGTAAAAACATATAGAATAAGTATCTATGAAGTTGCATTGGCTAACTTTTTATAGTACATGTGATATAATAGATGTCTGCTTGAGAGATGTGCTGAGAAGGACATGACCTCCATTACTGCGGTGTGCCCGGAGCGTTTATCGTACGACTCAGTCACTAGGGACCCGGGGAGGTTTTGTGAATACATGATTCATTGCTTCAATGTTGTTGATCAACAGAATAAATTATTCATTCTAATGCCGTATCACCAAACGTGAGTTCTAATATAAAATTACATACTAATTAGCTAACTTTTTTACCTTCATTTCTCATTTCATTTTGTATTTGACATTGTAGCCACCACTGGGCTTTGTTTATATTCTGCGCTGCCACCGCTACTCTGCTCGTTCTAGATCCACTAGGGCAGTGGACAGAATTCAACACTGAAGACTTAATCAAAGAGTAAGTTTTTATTACTATTTAATTGTTTGTAAGTTTTTTGAACCAAAATTAATGTACTTGTTCATTTTGCTAAACGCTTTTGTTAATATATGTAACAGTTGTTACAAAAAAACCCCTCAGGGAGAGTTTGGTGATTTGACCGTCAATTACATCAAGGTTTGGTAATTCATGTATTTCATTCGTGCTGCTATTATCTTTGTACAATTGTTTTACATTTGTGAATTTTGGTGATTTAGTGCCCTACCCAAAAGGATTCTAAGAGTTGCGGGTACTACGTGATGCGGTATATGTACGAGTTCTGCGGGTACTTCCCAAGTTTTAAGAATGATATTGACAAGGTAATACGAACGCTGTCTTGTATTTAATTCTTTCGGCAGATTTTTTGTGTCTTTATCTTAATCTCATTATGTGTTCCATTCCTTTTCTTGTTGCAGATTAAAGAGCATTATGCCAGATTCAAGACTTATGCTCCTGCCGACTTGTTGCATGTCAGAGAGAGCATGGCAGCCATGTTTATGAGAATGGAGTGGTAGACTAGCTAGCTCTGATGCTGTGTAACATATATTTTTTGTTAGTTGCTGCTCTGATTCTGTTAGTTGCTGCTGCAACAGATTATATTGTGTAACAAATTATATTTTTTGTTAGTTGCTCTGATTCTGTTTGTAATGAATTATGCTAGCTGCTGCTGTAACAGATTCTAGCTGTTGTATTGAATGTTTCTGTTGCAATTGTGCGCAGAAATGAATTTGCAATTGTTATCTCTGTTGCAATTGTGTAACAGATTGAATATGTTACAGATTTTCGATCTGGTGCTTTATTAGATGTTATCTCTGTTGCAATTGTGTAACAGATTGAATATGTTACAGATTTTCGATCTGGTGCTTTATTAGATGTTATCTCTGTTGCAATTGTGCGCAGAGAATGAATTTGTGTTGTTGGTATTTGATTCAGGTGGTTCAATTGTGCAGTTTCTGCCCTCTGTTGCTTATCTGTTACAATTCTGTCTCTGTTGCAATTGTGTAGATTTGTAAAAAAAAAAAAATAAAAAAAAATTACACTTTAGATTACGGTTCTAACAATAACCGTAATCTAAAGTCCTTTGGGCGCGCGGCCAAAAGACTTTAGATGACGGTTATTGCCAAAACCGTCATCTAAAGTGTCGACATTACATTACGGTTATTTGTAAAACCGTGATCTAAAGTCCTTTGGTTCGCGCGCCAAAGGACTTTAGATCACGGTTTTACAAATAACCGTAATGTAAAGTCAATGACACGCGGGCCGGAAAAGGGACTTTAATTACGGTTTTAAACCGTAATTAAAGAAACACCATCTTTATTGACGCCCGCGTAGATTACGGTCCAGAACCGTAATTATACACGGTTTTGGACCGTAATTAATGGGTCGCGTTCCACCGAAGAAGCAGATGATGCTCGGCACACAGGATCCTGCCCTTGTACCGCTCCAACCAGTTCATCCCGACAATCACATCAAAACCAAGTCCGTCGAACTCTATCAAGTCGATCGGAAACTCTTCACCTCTGATTCGCACAACAACACCTAGGTGGTAGCGGGTACACCTGATCCGCTCTTACGACGGGAGAGTGACTAGGAAATAAATGTATGAGAGGCTCCGGAGTCGAACAAGATCGAAGCGTCCACGCCATTGACTGGAAAGGTACCGGTGAGGATTGTGCCGCTCTTGCCGGCTTCTGCCTCATTGCAGACGCTCAGTATACCTCCCGTTCCGAGAGCACAACCTAATTCATTGGCAAACTAATAAGTATTGGGTAACAACACGGTTGATATACTTTAACAACTCCACTTTATTCATTAACACACTCTTCTTACATTATACGTTGGTTTACACTGTTGACATGACTAACACATATATAACATCCTTAACATACACTGGCTTAACACATTACATAATTATATAAGGTTTTAAAACTGTCTGAAGGTCAAATTCAAACATCCAGGTTTCATGTGTGTGGCATTGATCACTGCCGACGGTGCGGTATTCAGTTTGATCTTCCTGATGCCATGATATAGCATCCTTGATTGCCCACCCATGATTAACACATCTCCTGATATTTGTACTAACTTCCTTGCGAGATCAGCACGCTTCTGCTCGCCATATATAAACACCGCGGTATCACCAATGGACCAAGACACCACGGGTACTCCCTTACTTAGAGACTCGGGTGACTCGTCCTTATCTTGGTGTAACCCTAACCGTCCACCTTTCTGGTAGAAGTTCACAATACATAAATCCGCTTTAACACTTGGTATTGAATCGGATTCAACTTTCTAAGCAATTCCCACGGCGTGGTTAACGATCGCAAGGAACTCCTCTGGTATCATCGGTACAGTTGCTCCATCTTCTGCTCGCACTTCTTGATATGTCTTGGTGTAAGGATTCCAGTTCTTACCCATGCACATCATCTTCAATTTCATTCTCGATCCACTCGGGTATTCGGGTGTGTAGAAACCTCCAGGTGTTGCTCCAAGTTCATTGCATCGTCTGATGATGTAGATTTGTGCTTCGGGTGTCAGGTATCCATTTAAGAGTATCATACCTGGCTGTATAACCTGACATTGCTCCATTGGGAAGCCGGTGATGTTGATGGTGGTTTCTTCAGGGTTTGGTGTGGGTGGGATTGGATAACATATATTGAAGGTTCCTTTAAGTTTAGAATTATCTAATTAGGTGACTTTCACATTGTACTTTAATTCTTTACTCACATGGTAGTGCACTTGGACTCACTAACACACATGCATGAAATGCGGTATGCAATCACTTATTTCACTCAACAGTTTAGGCGGTACCTGGTCTAGTAGAGGGCCCTGGCGCCTCAGACCGGTCCACCACATGCAGGGTGGCCTTGCTAGGTCCCGACCCCTTCCCCTTCTGGGAATCAGTGCTCCTCTGATCTGTGGGTGGCTGGTTAGCCGTCTTCGGGCCATCGATGGTCGTTGTGGCCTTACCCTTCCACTGCCCCTTGGGCTTGTTAACTCTGCTATTGGGGTTCCGGTAACACTCATAGTCACGGTGACCCCACTTCTCGCAGTAGCGACACTGCACGTCATTTCCTTTGCAGTCCTTGCCGGGGTGGCCTCCGTTACACCACTTACAGCAGTAGTGGCGCTCCGGTCCAGAGCCCGTGCTAGCTGCTATCACAGTACACAATCAATACTTACTTCATAACTTAACAACATACACTTCAACTTGTCACACATGATTAAATAATTACCCTTAGGTGGGTAAGAGCGTAGGGGTTTCGCCGCGTATGCATATGTGAGCTTCAGTGGCTCCTCAGCTGTGGTGGTTTGGGCTTGGCCCTTGTCACCCTGGTGCTGACTCTTCTGGGGATGGGGATAAGGCTTCTTCTTCTTTTTTCCTCCCCCGTACCCCTGCGGACTCTGGCCCTCGCTCGTGGCCTTGCGCTTGTGCGCATTCTCCTCGTCCCTCAGACGGACAGTAATCTCGACCTTAGCAGCAGCATGATAGCACTCCTGGATTTAGGATGTCAGTCATGCCCCACAAAACATACTCACAAACTCACATTAATACTCACTTATGGATTACACTTATTCACATCACACTTCATTCAAATTACCTGCAAGGTAGTATACTCAGCTGGCCCCATCCCATAGCGAAGACGGTGGCTGAGACCATTGTAGAAACGGTTTACCAGCACCCGGTTCGAGTATCCCAGGTCCGGTAACAGGTGGATAAGACCGGTGAATGCAGTATAGTACTCATCAACCGACATCTTGTCCCCCTGCCTCAGACTATCCAGCTCCAGGCGCTTAGCCTCTTGGACATGCACAGGGTAATACTTGGCTCGCAGCAGAGCCGTGTACTCCCTCCAACCAAACTGAGGATCCGCCATCTGGTCCTCTCTCACAAGCTTCCACCAACTTTGTGCCGATCCCTTCAAGTAGTAAGCGGCAAGACGGACCTTGGCCCCAACAGGCACATCCAAGGTCTCGTAGGTGGCACTGGTGGAAAAAACACTTTATACCACGGCTAAAAAAGGGTCTTATAACACGGCTAAAGGTCGTGTTATATGCGGCCGTCATATATAAACAAGTTATATAACACGGCTATGAGCCGTGTTATAAAGTCGATTATATGACACGGCTGCACCCGAGCCGTGTTATATAATTCGGTTTTATAACACGGTTATAGTCAAAGCCGTGGTATAAAGTTGGTTGAATCCGTCAAAATCATGACCTTTTATAACACAACTTCCTTTTAGCCGTGGCATAAAAGCATGTTATATAACACGGCTCTTGATGTAGCCGTGTTATATAACTTGCTTTTATGCCACGACCAATAAGAAGCCGTGTTATAAAAGGCCACCGAATGCTGGACTTTATAACACGCCTACTGCATAGCCGTGTTATAAAGTTGCAGTTTTTTTTATTTTTTTTCGTTTTCGCTTCTTTCCCACACATTTGACAGATCACAACCTGTATAATATTCACATAAGACGTACCAAAGTCATATCACAACAACTGGACCATCCACATAGGTCAAATACCTTATAATTCTCAAACAAAATGCACATTTACATGCATTTACAAAAAGTCTAACCAAAACCCAATATCAACACCTCATCCCAATATCCACACTATCAACACTCGTATCACTATCAACACTTGTTCACATATCATAAGTAGGCATAAGTCTCAACAAAGGTTTACCTAACTACTATTCCAAAGATTTTATACAATTCCTACAAGTGCTTAAGTAAAAATAATCCGAAGTCTTCTCTTACAAAATCTAGTTGTTTCTTGGTGTAAGTAGATGGTTGGTTGTCAAAATATTGATACACCTACACAAAGGAAACAAAATTTATGAGTCAATTAAATGCTAACAACTTGAGCTTCACAATGTTTAACAGAAAAAATCATCCAGAATGAAAGAGAAAAAGATAAATTCAAGTATATTACCGGTTTCAGAAGAAGAGGGTGAATAGCAGCACTAAATCCATAGATTTATCTTTGCAAGAGGGATTTTGTAGATTTATCTATGCAGAAGAGCAAACAAATGAAGAGAATGAAGAGCAGCGCGTAATATGTACTTTCCTTGTCGCAAGTTTGCAAAAAGTCTTAATCATAAAAAATAGTCCACGCACTCCCCATGTCTATGGACATTTGAATTGTACAGAAAATGCATACCAAAAACATCATAAAAAATAGTCCACGTACTCCCCATGTATAGAAACCAAACACGTAGCATGTATGTTCTTTGCTGCAAGAGAGAAGAAGATAAGTTCAAGTATATTACCGGTTCTGTAAGAAGAACATCGATGTTCATAGATTTATCTCTGCAGTAAAAGCTCCACAGATTTATCTCCATCGCATAGGCAGCAGTAGTACCACATATTTTAATATCTACAAAGGTGAAAAAAGTAGAGAATGAAGTGCACTACATATTACATATGTTCCTTGTTGTCAGCAATAGTATGAATAAGAGAATGAAGAGCAGCACAAAAAATAAAGAGAATGAAGTGTAGCGCAGATTACTAAGACAAAAAAATTATGTATACTAAAATGTGCAGAACTATGACGCCCAAAATGTAGGTAAGATTGAGCATATATTTTGAAAGTTAGAACTTGTTGTAACAGGTTTTATTAATGAAGCAAAAACAAAAGCATATATTTTGGTTCACATCTGTTTTATGAATTCAGTAACAGCAAGACTAAATCAAAGCAGCAGAGGGAAGTAGATGCACAATCTGTGTTTTTTATGCGACAGCAGGACTGTATCGTTGTTCATGCATTTTTGTTTCGCACTCTAATTTTCGAAAGTACCATATCTAACAAAACCATATTCTATTGAATAACTTGACCCACGATCAGTCACCACTCTAGTTGCAAAAGTAGTCCCCATAATCAGAAAAATATACAACTGTAAGGAAAATAGCTACCCCAAACTAAATGCACAGGATAAAGAGATATACCATGTAACACTTCACCAAACTTTGCAAACGTTCTCATAGTCCATCAGATGCAGTACGATTGCTAAGCCCTGATAAAATGTGGATGACTACTAAAGTCGGAAATGAACTACGATTGCACATAGACAGACAAAATCACTTGTTTGAATCTAGCACTAAAAATCAGTTGTATGTTTTTGTGAGGAGAAATATTAGCTAGCAACTTGACTAAGATTAGTTGTTGACTTTCAATGTCAAGCAGGGCCATAACTACCTTCCACAGGCATAAAAACTTCATTTCCAACTAGAAGAATGGGTATGCAGATAACAGTTTGTAATTAACAGGCAAACTCTGGAGTTGCTGATTGTTTACTTCCATTTCTTGCCATCTCTATTAAATCCTTGGATAGTTTCAACTTGTCAAACAACATATTTACGAGCAAATGAAAGTCATCATCATCATGTGTTGCAAACATCCTAGTCTAATGCATTATGCGTCCACATGCATTTGTAATTTAAATATCATTATGTCACTAGGCCAACAACAATCCTGAGAGACCATGACATGAGCAAAGTTAAGAATCTTAAATATCTATATAGCAGAGCCAACAAAGAAGCACTTGTAAAGGCAAACTAATATTTCAAAGAGACCAAGAGAAATCACACTGTAAGAGATTGTAAACCGGGACTGCATTAGTACTTATCAGGTTGCATACATCATTATAGACAACACCCCATTAGTTTAGAGAGATTCAGCGGAGCTCACTATCCGCAAGACAATAGTGGTGAACAAAATCTATAGCATCCAAATTTAAAAAAATCTATGAACAACTTAATTAAGTTATATACGATATAACTGGAATCAATGTCCTGAAACTAGCTTCTTAATATACTCCAGCTTGATGTTGATGTCCATAGCAGAAGATTAGTTAATAAAACTATACAGTTTCAGAAACATTGACCAAAAAGTGACGTATATAAATGAGAAGTCAAGATGGACTTAATTGGTCAGTTAAATAAGCAAACAACAATGAAAGATACGATGAACGGACTACAGAAATGAAAGGCTGTATTTCCCAGAGATCAAACTATCAATTCAAGAGAAGGAAAACAAAAGAGAAAAGTAATTTGATCAACAAATCTAGCTAACTAGTAGTTATACATATAGGACTCACTTGTTGCTGGCGAATTAGTAAGGCTTCCCAGTGCCGAAAAGATGATGATTCCAATATCAACTTCACATAGGACAGAGCAATATGCCTTGTTCGCCAGTTAGAATTGCAAAATTACCATGAGAGAGCAGATCGGTTGAAAAGAAGATCAGACTTGCCAGATTCGAACCAGCAATCTAAGGATCTTCTGTTAATTATTGCCAACTACAGTCCTCCGCTCTACCAACTAAGCTAAGGTCGGTTGTTGTTGATGATGCCCCAGACTTAGCCTCATTCACCAGTAATAATACAATGAGTAAAATGAAAAGGACATAGGCACAAGATAGAAGATCATAAAAGGGACATTTAGAGAACTGAACTGTACTCTCACACTCAAAATGAGAATCATACCACTAGAACAAATGGCTAACTGGTACGTAGATAAATCAGAATGACATCTAGCTCAGAATGTCAATATTTAATGTCAACCAGCAAATCATAGAACCTTGCTATGAACGTGAGAATAACTAAATTAAGTTCCTAAATTAAGTTCCCAGCAAATCATAGAACCTTACATGTGATCAAATGCTCCAGTTTTACATTTTTTTGGTATTTAAACAAGTTGTGGTACCAATTCCTTTACACTGTTTCATATATGCTTTAACAATAACCTATAACAAACTGGAACTTATTTTGCCTTTGCTTTCACTATAATGTTGCACAGGAAAAAACAGTTGATTGTCTTGTTGTGTTGCTCTTCTTCTGCTGTCTGTTCACTCTATTCACGGTAATTGCACAACCCAACCTAGCGAGCCAGGAGCATATAGCTCTGCACTCAATTTCATTCTCTAACTCACGGTATTTTTGCAAATCTGAAAAACGAGCAAAGAAAGTGCCCAGGAACATATAGCTCTACACTCAATTTCATTCTCTAACTCTCGGTATTTTTGCAAATCTGAAAAACGAGCAAAGAACGTGCTCCTCTCCTCATTCTCCTCTGTTAAACAATAAATCCAGCTGCTGGACAAGGAACATACCTGCGCCTGTCTTTATTCCTTTTTGTTTCTGTACGTAGAAATGGAAAAAAAATCACTGGATGGCTACATCTCCCACAACATATTGACATAACTGTCCGTACTCTCCTTGTTTCTCTTCTTGTGCATTTGCACCTCACTTGCTGGAACTGCTGCCTACGCACACCAGATTGTAGAATGGTAGAATTTTTTTTTAATTCCAGAACCAGTATGTACTCTTGCTTATCCATACCTGCTTTCTGGTGATTACAACAATAGTTTGAAATTTTTCTGTCACGCGCAATGACGTAAACGATAAGCACTAAAAGTAGTACAATAAGGACGAAGAAGTATACTATATAAAAACCAGTAACGACAACCACCGGATAGAAACATCTGGACTTCCTATCTCAACTTCAGAACTATATATAGTGAAAGATTCAAATTCATTATTGTACCTTTTTCTATGTTTTGTTGCTGCTAATTAATTTGAGATTTCACAACGCTGAAGAAGGAGCAGGCGCTGCTTGGACTCACATACGGTTAAGGAGGAAGAGTCAGCAACTTGGGGAGGAGAAGAGCCAGAACGAAGGAGAAGAATGTGCACGTTGTTGAGTGGGCGGGTCGAAGTCGAGAAGAAGAACCAGTAGTGAATGGCGGTGGGCGGTCGAAGTCGAGAAGGAGAACTCGAGAATCACTGAGGTGAGGAAGGATGGAGAGGAGCAGCCGATGTCGAGCAACGAGAGTAGAAATGTTTTAGGGTTAGGTTAGGATATGTCCGCTAAGTAGAAAAATTGACAGCCCTAGATCGATTAATAGAGAAATTGTGATGAGGAGGAAGAGTGGGGTTATTTAGAAAGACTTATAACATGGCTACATCAAGCCGTGTTATAAAACTCTTCAACATAAAAAACGATGACATTCTCGTGACTTTATACCACGGCTACTCTGAACCGTGTTATAAAACTGTCGACTTTATACCACGGCTACTCTGAACCGTGTTATAAAACTGTCGACTTTATACCGCGGCTACAGCACCGTGTTATAAGAATCAAATTAAATTTGGTTATTTTTCTTTTGGCGGGATTTTTAGCGCCAAAAAATTGATCTAATAACACGGCTATAAATGAGCCGTGTTATAAAGTCTCGTTCCTGCAGCTCTTATAACACGGTTACAGGCAACCGTGTTATAAGATCAAATTAAATTTGGTTATTTTTCTTTTGGCGGGATTTTTAGCGCCAAAAAATTGATGTTATAACACGGCTATAAATGAGTCGTGTTATAAAGTCTTGTTCCTGCAGCTCTTATAACACGGCTACAGGCAGCCGTGTTATAAGATCAAATTAAATTTGGTTATTTTTCTTTTGGCGGGATTTTTAGCGCCAAAAAATTGATCTTATAACACGGCTATAAATGAGCCGTGTTTTAAAGTCTCGTTCTTGCAGGTCTTATAACACGGCTCAACGGAGCCGTGGTATAAAATCCTCGATTTTCCGCCAAAACAAACAAAACTACGTCATTTCAAGTTCTCTTATAACACGGCTGAAATGAGCCGTGGCATAAATTCAAGAGAGTCGTGTTATATAACATTATATAACACGGTTAGCCAAAAGCCGTGTTATAAAGCCCTGTGTTATAAGACTTTTTTTCCACTAGTGTGGTCTCCAACTCGGAGATGTACGCCTCCAGCTTACGTGGGTCGGTCTCTCCATGAAACGACAGGGGTCTCAAGTCTGCCAATGCCTTGACCCAGTTGGTCTCTCGTGGCGGTGGCGGTGGTGGTTGAACTTCAGGCTGTTGCCCCTGCTGAATTGTAGCTACTAGTTGTGGGACCATTTGGGCTACGGCGGCCGCTACAGCATCGGCCATGGCTTGTGCCGTAGGGTTCTCTCCCTGGTTTCCCGTATCTCCAATACCGCGCCCGCAGCCTCGACCTCTTGGTCTACTTGACATCTGAATTGACACAAACATTTATTAGCATTGTGCTTGCACACTTATCGGTTCCAACGGTTGTAACGTTTCCCGACATTAAGGTATCTCCACACTGGGTTAGTGGTTAACCTTTCCATAACTGTTCACTCAGGTAACTGTGGTTAGGTTTCCTAACTCGGTATATTCCTAAGCTCGGTATTCTAGTCATCAGAGCGATACTTCGCTCTGATACCACTTTTTGTAACACCCCTACATCGTACTTCACAACTAATTGAAATCGCAGCGGAAATAAACAACTAAACGCTTCGGTGCTACAACGCCGTCAACCACCCACGTGGTCAACAAGGCAGAATAAATACAAGTGTACCGGTCTGATGATCAGACTCCCGAGCATAGAACTAACACCATAAATACATCATATACAATACCGAGTATTTAATTACATTTCTTCACTGTAAACTGTCAATATACCGCCACAGTAGTATCAACGGAATCAAAATATAATGCCACGGGAGCACAGACGTATCCCGGGCTCAACATCCAAAATAACCCAAAAGTACATCTGCAGCCTAGAACCTACAGCCACTCTGCTTCCTCGATCCTCATCCTGCAGTAAAAATATGGAGCCCCCGAGGGGGTCAGCAACCCTTGGCTGGTATGGTTAACGCGCAGCCCATCGGCTACCGGGATACGCGCAACTAATTGTCATAATGACATGGCATTTATTTTAAACATAACATAACATAGCATATGGCATAGCAACATTATTGCCTAGCACAACATCACATACACAGTGGATACTCTTTCCACAATCACAAACCAAAAAGGTTAAACAACATAAGAAGCCTAGAGAATGGTTCACTCTCATGTTAAGCTCGTTACACACACTCATTACCGTTCTGTTATTCGAACGAGTAACTTAAGTCACAGATGGTTGGGATATAGTGACCCGAACACACCACACAAACACATGTTCCCATTAAACCTATCATAAGTCATAATAGGTAAGCTTTGGAGGAAGCTAGCGGGAGATAGAACGCCAAATTAAGGAGAACAATCTTAACAACATAAGAGTCGAATCTGATTCAGATATCTACTCTTAAACTTACATGCATGACCAGACAACCGAATTCCTCACTTCCCAGTTAACACTTGTTAGAAGTTCAACAGTGGAACTTGACAAACAATTTCACAAGCAAGTGGTAAGTCATGTTAGACACACACAAGGGAAATGAGTCACGTCATAACATCACAATAATATGAACAACTGTAAACTCATTACATGATTAAGTCTTATAACGTCATAAACACTCAGAAAACAAACAACACACAAGCCGGTGTAAACCGGTAGGCAACAGACTGCAAGAAAACCATACCCTGGTCCTTGCTTCGATTGATTTCCACCGTAGGTCACTCCTATACATGTTTAAGAATGTCGGTTAATTACTTACTTATCTTCAAATTTACTAAATGTTTAACCATGATTATATGACATGTTTTAGTGCCCAAACTTATCCTTCATTACCAACATTATACCCCCTAGGGTTAACTACATTTGACACATTCTTTACTGTTTTTTTTTAAGTTTTGGTCTGTCCGGCCCACCGTCCGACCCACCAACTGGGTCGGACCCTTCCAGTGATTTTCGGGTTTGAAAAACTCTACTTGTCCGACCCATGTCCGACTCAACCATATGGGTCGGACCATTCCAGAACATTTACCGTCCTTTGAACATACACATTCGACTGATAAGTGTGAAATTGATATGACTTGTAGGTGTTAAATTCTTATTTATGCATTTTTATGTGCTTTTCACTCTTATCGTATGCTTTTCATGACTCTTACTTTGGGTAAAACTGATGCAATTTATATTTTAAAGCAGGAAATGATGGTGAAAATGCATAGATCTCCTCACAAGCTTTCCAACGCCGCAAACGGGGAACAAATCGAGCTCATATGAAGAATTTAGACCCTGTCAAAGTTGTGTCCGATGTGATATATTTATATATATATATATATATATAGAGACTGCCGTGAAAGGATTCAGAAGAAGAAGGGGTGAGATTGGAAATATAAAAGAAAGGAACTCCAAAGGTTTCCAAGAGTTTGAGATGTGAAAGGTCTTCATTTATTTCGAGAAACTGAAGGGAATTAAAATAATATCATCAATGAGCTAAGTGAAGGGCCTTGAATTTAACCTATAAATATGGAGGACTTTTGCAAAGAAACTCATCCACTCATCCACTCATCCACAATTCACGATTCAGGATTCAACATTCAGATTTCAAGACGAGGCATTTGGAAGACTAGCGCAGCGCCGTGAACCCTCTTCAACATCAAGAAGAGATTTTCTGCTCCGTTTTCACCAGTCCATTCAACCTGACTTCTAGCAAATCTTGAGATTAATTTGGAGATGACTTCTAAACCTCTCTCTCCTTTTATTTCTTCTCTAGATATGCTAGGCTAAGGGATTTTTCTCTGGGGGATGGTAGTTGTAAATAGTTAAACTTTACAGAATTATTATCAGTTGATTTGGGATTTATATTGGGTTTGTTTCAGATTATAAATTTTCTATGAGCTATTAATAAAAATTGCTAATTTATTTATAGCCTTGCGAAATCTGTCAAGAACTGATCGGTAATTGATAGATAGGTCAAATAATCTGTTAGTCTGTGGAAAAACTTTATCTGATTAATGAGTTTAGCCTTCAGATGCGATTAAAATTCTTGTGCTTATTCTCTCTGCATTTGTAGTGATAGGTTCATGATTTAATTTATCGCGTTCTATGCGGAGGAGTTCTAATTGGCTAGGATTTAGTCATATAGAAATTGTAAGAATTTGCCGAACCCTTTTCCCGAATCAACTGGGAATAAAACTGTAGGATTTAACTAGGATCCACTACCTGAACCCGGAGTTCCGCTTTTATTATTTGAATATCAGTTTGATTTTCTCTGTTCTTTATTTTATTAATCGACAATTTTCCCCCAACAACTACAGCTTTCGCTAGGATTAGACTAGTTCGTTTAGTCCCTTGGTTCGACATCCCGGTAGCTTATTTTCTTTACTACTACGACCGGGATTTGTTTTGCAACCCGTAGGTTTATTTTATTTACTAAATTCTAGATTATTTTCATAGTTTTAGTAGATCAAAATTCCGTTTGCAAATTGGCGCCGTTGCCGGGGACTAGATTTCTGTCTAGTCCTTAGCCTTGGTTGTTAATTGTTTTAATTTTCTTTTATTTGTTTTTTTTTTATTTTGTTTTATTTTAAGTTATTTTTTTACTAATTTTTTATTATTTTTTTTTTTTTTTTATTCTCTAATTTTATATTACTAGTTTTTTTAGTTTATTCGGTTTTAGTTTTTGTTATTATTTCTTCTTGTTTAATTTTGTATAATTTAATTTTGTTTTTGGTTTGTTTTATTTTATTTTTTTGTTTATTGTTTTAATTTTTTTTTTGTTTTTCTTTCCTTATTTTATTTTATCTATTAGCTTAATTTTATTTTTTTTATTTCGGTATTTTTCATATTTACTTTATTTTATTTATTTTCAGTTCTAATCCTTTTTTGTTTTGTTTTTCTTTTTTACCTTTTGCAGGTAGTTGATGGTACATACTCGCTCTCGGTCAGATACTTATTTGATTTAAAAGGTTTTGGACCCAGAGATCGAGCGTACTTTTCAGCGAGCTAGACGCCAGCAGTTCCAAAGACAGTTAGAAATGGCGGCTCCTGTAAATGGTGCTCAGGCGATGAGGCAATTTAATCGACCTGAAGCTGTGCCTAGAAGAAGTCCGGTAGTCCTCCCTGTGCTCACACCTGCACTCACAGAGGAGTGGAAGGGCCTGAAACCTTTCCACCAGTCCAAGGTTGTTCGGGAGCTACCTGGAGGCACATTCAATGGTACTAATCCCAATGACGCTCTGGATCATGTAAATCGCTTCCTTATTCACATTGATCAGATTGGGTGTTCTGAAGGTTTGTTGGAATTTGTTCGGTTGAGTCTCTTTCCTAATACCCTATCTGGTGAGGCTGTTAATTGGTTTTATCGTCTTCCTTCTGGTATTATCACGACATGGGAGCAGATGACTACCAGGTTCTATGATAAATATTATCCTATTTCCAGAACTATTGACTTGGTAGCTGCTTTGCTTGCTTTTAAACAGACACTGAGACGATATGTGAGGCATGGGATAGATTTAAGGAGATGCTTCGCCAGTGCCCACACCATGGCCAAGACATGACCTGCATTGCTATGACGTTCTTCCACGGGCTCCACCATATACATAAGGCTGAGGTACGATCTGCTTTGGTGACATCCTCAACAGGTCTGGTACTAACTTCATGGCAGCCATGGAGACTTATATTGATGAGGTGCGCCAGTGGGGATCAGAAGGTAGCAGGTCTATGACAGTTGGGGCAAAGGGTGTGCAAAATCTTGATCCTTGGATGGCACACATGGAGGAGACCCAAGCACAACAAACTACTCTGGTAAGCTCTCTGGTTAAAAGATTTGATGATTTTATGATTAATCAACAACCAGTGCAGCAGGTGAAGAGGATAGCTACCAGCTCATCAGACCCACTTTGTTGTCAATGTGGGGGCGCTCATGTTTTTGAGATGTGCCCACAATTGGAGGAGATGAGACAAGCTGAGGAAGCTCACTTTGTGGGGCAGGGGAATTACCAACCTTGGAACAAAATCAACATCCAAATCTCAGGTATGGTAATCCCAACAATGCTTTGAATTCTAACCTTTTGCAGGGCAACCAGCAGGGACCACCTGGGTTCTCTCGGCCTTCTTATAACCAAGCCCGCCCACAAAGCCAGTTTCAGCAGGGCCAGAGCTCCTATCAGCCAGTTGTACCTCAACAACCTGTTAAATCCTCCTCTGATGCAAAGATGGACCAACTTCAGGAGTTGATTGCATCCATGGCGAGTACTCAGAAGACTCACACTGAGACGCAGAACAATATCAATCAATCCTTGATGGCTGGTCAGAAAAGTTTAGAGAATTCGGTTCAGAGTATGCAGCAACAGATGAATCAGATGAACCAGATACTCCTTAATCAACAGCAACAACGACAACCTGGCACATTTCCTTCCCAACCTCATCCAAACCCGAAGGAATCAGCTAAGGCGTTGATTGTTTGTAAAGAGGTAATATCTCCTGTGGTTGATCTTGAAGATGATACCGTATCTGCTGCAGTAACTTTGAGGAGTGGAAGGCAGTTGGAAGATAAGCAGAAAGAACAAGTGGCTGAAGATCAAACTAGTGAAGAGATCAACCCTTCTATGTTGATGTACCATCAGGGTCTTCAGTCCCTCCTGTGGTAAATTCTGAGGAGATCCAGGCTCCTATTCTTCCTACTATCTCCTCCTTCTCGCATTACTATTGATGTCTCTTCCTCTCCTAAGCGTGTTGAGCTTCCATTTCCTAATAGGATGAAGAAGAAACATCTAGATGAACAATTTGCTAAATTTCTGAGCATTTTTAAGAAGCTAACACTTGATATTCCTTTGATTGATGCTTTGCAGGAGATGCCTAATTATGCTAAATTCTTGAAGGATCTTCTGACAAAGAAAAAGAAGAAAGAGGATAAAGAAACAGTCCACCTGACAGAGGAGTGCTCTGCTGCTCTTCTTCGAGCACTTCCTCCTAAGCAAAAGGATCCAGGCAATCCCATTGTCCCTTGTTTTATTGGTGATGTAGACTGCGGTAGTGGCTTGTGTGACTTGGGTGCTAGCATCAACATCATGCCCTATGCCACCTTCTTGAAGGTAAGAGGTGGAGAGTTGCAACCAGTCCCCTTCAAGCTCCAGCTAGCCGACAGATCTGAGATTAAACCAATGGGTATTGTTCGAGATTTAGTAGTTGGGGTGGACCGTTTCATTTTTCCTGCTGATTTTGTTGTTTTAGATATGGATGATGATGTGGAAGTTCCTCTTATTTTGGGTCGACCTTTTCTGAGTACTGCTAAAGCTGTAATTGATGTGCATGATGGTAAGATTACTTTGCGGTACGAGGACGAAAAGATTGAGTTTGACATGAAAAAGATGATGAGGTCAACTTCTAATTCTGTTCATTCTGTGATGTCGATAAGTCTGGTAAATGATGATGGAGAAGATTGTGATTTGTTAGATAATGATGACATGTTTGCTTTTACTCTTTTTCACTTACTGATTCTGAGCCATTGGAGCAAGTTCTTGTTGCTTCTTTGGAGGAAAAGACTACCAATCTTGAGGTGAATGCAGCGCTTGCTCATATGGAGAGAGGAAGGGTTGGTTTTCATGCTTATCGCCCTCCGTTGGAGAGGCTTGATAGAGAGGTTCAGAGGCCCATTCCTTCTGTTGAGCAGCCACCTACACTTGAGCTTAAGGAGCTCCCTTCTAACCTTAAGTATTCTTTTCTTGCTGATAATAATTGCTTGCCTGTCATTGTTTCTTCTTCTTCTTACTTCTGGCAGGAAGGCAAGTTACTTGAGGTTTTGAAGAGGCGCAAGAGAGCGATTGGGTGGACGTTAGCTGACATTAAGGGCATTGACCCGGCCTTCTGCACACATCATATCTACATGGAGGAAGATTACAAGCCTGTCAGACAGCCACACGTCGGCTTAACCCCAACATGCAAGAAGTTGTCAAGAAAGAGGTGTTGAAGCTTCTGATGCTGGGATCATCTACCCCATTTCTGACAGTACATGGGTGAGTCCAGTACAGGTAGTTCCTAAGAAAGGTGGGTTTGAGGCTGTTCTGAACGACAAAGGTGAGTCAATTCCTCAAAGAAAGATCACTGGTTGGCGCATGTGTATAGACTATAGGCGTTTGAATTCTGCCACCAGGAAAGATCATTTCCCTCTCCCTTTTATTGATCAAATGCTTGAGAGGTTGGCTGGGCAAGAGTATTATTGCTTTTTAGATGGTTTTTCAGGGTACTTTCAGATTCCCATTGCGCCAGAGGACCAAGACAAGACCACTTTCACTTGTCCTTATGGTACCTTTGCGTATAGAAGAATGCCCTTTGGACTGTGCAATGCTCCTGCCACCTTTCAGCGTTGTATGCAGGCAATCTTTGCTGATTTCATCGAGCAGAGCATTGAGGTATTTATGGATGATTTTTCTGTTTATGGCTCTAGCTTTGATGTTTGTTTGGCGCAGCTTGATCGAATCCTAGGCCGATGTGAGGAGACAAATCTGGTTCTCAACTGGGAGAAGTGTCACTTCATGGTCAAGGATGGGATTGTGCTAGGCCACAAAGTGTCTGCTAAGGGGATTGAGGTTGATCAAGCGAAGGTAGAGGTAATTGAGAAATTGCCAACACCTACTTGTGTGAAAGAGGTAAGAGCTTTCTTAGGGCATGCAGGTTTTTATAGACGGTTTATTCAGGATTTCTCTAAAATTGCAAAACCGTTGACTGACCTGCTTCTGAAAGATGCCCCATTTGTCTTTTCTATGATTGCGTATCTGCTTTTGATTTGATTAAGCAAAAATTGGTAGCTGCACCCATTGTTGTTTCACCTGACTGGTCATTACCTTTTGAGATTATGTGTGATGCCAGTGATTATGCAGTGGGGGCAGCTCTGTGCCAAAGGAAGGACAAAATTCTCAGGGTCATTGCTTATGCAAGCAAAACATTGAATGATGCCCAGAGGAACTACACCACCACTGAAAAAGAGCTTCTGGCTGTGGTATTTTCCCTAGATAAGTTTAGATCATATCTTTGGGGAAGTAAAGTAATTGTTCATACTGACCACACTGCTCTTAGATATTTATTTGCTAAGAAAGAGGCCAAGCCTCGCTTGCTTCGTTGGATTCTCTTGTTACAGGAATTTGACATTGAAGTGAGGATAAAAGTGGTAAATTGAATGTCGTGGCTGACCATCTTTCTCGGTTGGTAGTTCCTGATGATGGTGTACCAATTAATGAATTTTTCCCTGATGAGACTGTTTTTTTTTGCATAAGGTGCATGAGCCATGGTACGCTGACCTGGCCAATTATCTTGTTTCTGGGGTGGTACCTTATGACTTTTCCTATGCTCAAAAGAAGAAATTTTTATCTGACGCTAAGCATTATATCTGGGAAGACCCCTATCTCTTTCGAGTTTGTGCAGATGGTTTAATTCGCAGGTGTCTTCCAGATGATGAGGTTGCTAGTGTCATAGAGTTCTGTCACTCCAGAGAGGCGGGAGGTCACCATGGTTCCCACAGGACAGCTGCAAAGTTTTGGAGTCTGGTTTTATTGGCCTACTCTTCATAAGGATTGCCAAGCCTTTGTAGCCAAGTGTGATAGTTGTCAAAGGCTAGGCAACACTTCTAGACGGCACGAGATGCCTCAGCACGGTATTTTAGAAGTTGAATTGTTTGATTGCTGGGGTATTGACTTTATGGGCCCTTTTCCTTCTTCTCAGGGTTACCAGTATATTCTCGTGCCGTTGACTACGTGTCAAAGTGGGTAGAGGCTATTCCTTGCCAGCATGCTGATTCCAAAGTGGTTAAATTTCTGAAGAAGCACATCTTTACTCGCTTCGGGGTTCCAAGGGCGATCATTAGTGATGGAGGATCACATTTTAATCGTTCCTTCGATGCCCTGATGGCTAAGTATGGAGTGCGCCACAAGGTTGCTTTGCCCTACCATCCACAGACAAATGGACAAGCTGAAGTGTCCAATCGAGAGCTCAAGTGGATTCTCCAAAAGACCGTCAGTTCTTCCAGAAAGGATTGGTCTCAGAAGCTCGATGACGCTCTATGGGCCTACAGAACTGCATTCAAGACTCCCATCGGGATGTCTCCTTTCAGGTTAGTGTATGGTAAGTCTTGTCATTTGCCAGTGGAGTTGAACACAAGGCATACTGGGCACTTAAGGCCCTGAACTTTGATATTCATGCTGCTGGTGAAGAAGGAAGTTTCAGCTCTCAGAGCTAGAAGAGCAGGGATGAAGCTTACAAGTGCAAAATTATAAAGAGCGCACCAAGAAGCTCCATGATCAGATGATTCAGAGAAGGGACTTCAAAGTTGGAGATTGGGTGCTGCTCTACAATTCTAGATTGAAGCTTTTCCCTGGGAAGCTTAAGTCCCATTGGGCCAGTCCTTTCAAAGTTGTTGGTATCACTTCCTATGGAGCCTACGAGCTTGAGAATAAAAAGGGTGAAGTGTTTAAAGTCAATGGGGCTCGCTTGAAAAAGTACTTTGGTATAGTTGATGCTAACATTGATTTGCATGCAGTTTCTTTTGTGCAGGATCAGCCGGCTGCCCCAGATGCTTCAAGTCTCTCGAAGTCGAAAGATAAAAAGAAAATTCCTTGGAGGCTTCGATATGCATTTAGGAAGCTTCGAAAGCTTGCTCTAGGAAGTTGTGGTATTCCCAGCCACACTTCCTCTTCTTCTGATCAATAGCTTGGGAAGTCTAGCCAGAGACTTTAAATCTGGGCAGCTTGGTGGGAGGCAACCCACCGGTTTGTATCTCTTTTCATTTTTAGTTAATTGTTTTTTTTTTTCTCTCTCTCTTTTAGCTTGTGGTATGTTGACTGGTGCTATGCTTACTGCAAGAGCCTTGGCTCTTCTTATTTTTCTGCTGATGGTTTTGTCTGGTTCCACTTGAGTTCTCCTGGCTTTGCAGATTATATTTCTCATCTTGCTTACTTTGTCGCTTAGCTGAACTCAAGTGTGGGGTTGGACTAGCTACACACCCTGAGCGGACTCTGGGGAGTATTCTTACCTTTTCTTCTCTTAAAATTTTTTTCATGCTCCCTTGTGATCTGCTGTGTACGATTTTGTTTCCCCGTTGGATTGCTTGCACAATGTTAATTCTTCCTAAGCAATGAGGACATTGCTTCACTCTAAGTGTGGGGTGGGGTAAGCTCCTTCGCCGCTTGTTTTTTGTGCGTCTCTGAGCTCTTTTCTCTTGCATTTGTTAAAGTCTTGCTGTGATTACTCAACTTGGAAGGAAGTCATAGAGGAAGTATAGTTGGTTAGCTGATCTTGGGGTGCAAAATTTTGAAATTTTTGGTTTTTAATTGCTAATTGAAGTCTTTGTTCTAGAAATGCTTAAATAAATGAGAATATTCTCCATCTGAACTTTGTTCTTAGCTTTGAGCCTTGGAATGAATTGGATTGAAATGGTTGAAAAAGAACAAGGCAAGGTACTCCGCTGATCCTAAGCATGCTAATTTTAATTCTGATCCAAATCAGGCCTCGTCCACTTGGTTATTAAGTCCTTTGGGGTGCTTCATCACCTAGCTACCTAAGGTCCTTGTGATCTGGGATAGTTGACCCAAAGCCGCTACATGGGTGGAGAGAAAAGTCTGTGGTGAAAGAATTGAAAGCGCTTTAATTGAAATTTTATGCACATGCTATGCTGAATTTAGATTATTTTCTTTATGGATCAAGAGTATATGGCATTGAAAGGTACGATGGAATATGATCTTACTTCATGCCCCTTGTCGTTTCCGTGGTTTGTGAAGGAAAAAGGTGGATTGGCTCAAGGTTAAAGACAAGGTTGTTATGGTTTTGTTTCTCATTTGTTAGCTTTGAATGACTTCATGTTTATGGAAAGAATGAATTTTTGAATAGTTTGAATTGCCCCCTTGATTGGTAAACTAGCAATTCCTTTCTTCTGTGCTCTTCCTTTCCTGTTGAGTTCCAATAGCCTGGCATTACTTGTGCTTGAGAGTTTTGCTTGAGGACAAGCAATAGGCAAAGTGTGGGGTGGTTTGATAAGTGTGAAATTGATATTATTTGTAGGTGCTAGATTCTTATTTATGCAACCTTTTTATGTGCTTTTTCACTCTTATCCTATGCTTTTCATGACTCTTGCTTTGGGCAAGAACTGATGCCAATTTATATGTTTAAAGCAGGGAATGATGGTAGAAATGCATAGGTCTCCTCACAAGCTTTTTCACTCTTATCCTATGCTTTTCATGACTCTTGCTTTGGGCAAGAACTGATGCCAATTTATGTGAAAGGTCTTCATTTATTTCGAGAAACTGAAGGGAATTAAAATAATATCATCAATGAGCTAAGTGAAGAGCCTTGAATCTAACCTATAAATATGGAGGACTTTTGCAAAGAAAATCATCCACTCATCCACTCATCCACAATTCACGATTCAGGATTCAACATTCAAATTTCAAGACGAGGCATTTGGAAGACTAGCGCAGCGCCGTGAACCCTCTTCAACATCAAGAAGAGATTTTCTGCTCCGTTTTCACCAGTCCATTCAACCTGACTTCTAGCAAATCTTGATATTAATTTGGAGATGACTTCTGAACCTCTCTCTCCTTTTATTTCTTCTCTAGATATGCTAGGCTAAGGGATTTTTCTCTGGGGGATGGTAGTTGTAAATAGTTAAACTTTACAGAATTATTATCAGTTGATTTGGGATTTATATTGGGTTTGTTTCAGATTATTAATTTTCTATGAGCTATTAATAAAAATTGCTAATTTATTTATAGCCTTGCGAAATCTGTCAAGAACTGATCGGTAATTGATGGATAGGTCAAAATAATCTGTTAGTCTGTGGAAAAACTTAGCTGATGATGAGTTTAGCCTCCAGATGCGATTAAAATTCTTTGCTCATTCTCTCTGCATTTGTAGTGATAGGTTCATGATTTTATTTATCGCGTTCTATGCGGAGGAGTTCTAATTGGCTAGGATTTAGTCATATAGAAATTGTAAGAATTTGCCGAACCCTTTTCCCTAATCAACTGGGAATAAAACTGTAGGATTTAACTAGGTTCCACTACCTGAACTCGGAGTTCCGCTTTTATTATTTGAATATCAGTTTGATTTTCTCTTGTTCTTTATTTTCTTAATCGACAATTTTCCCCCAACAACTACAGCTTTCGCTAGGATTAGACTAGTTCGTTTAGTCCCTTGGTTCGACATCTCGGTAGCTTATTTTACTTTACTACTACGACCGGGATTTATTTTGCAACCCGTAGGTTTATTTTATTTACTAAATTCTAGATTATTTTCTTAGTTTTAGTAGATCAAAATAACCGTTTGCACCGACCCATGTCCGACCCAAGTCCTCTGGGTCGGACCGTTCCAGAACCGCTTATTGACGTCTAACAGAGGCCGTTCGACCCAAACTTGGGTCGGACCCCTGGGTCGGACGCCACCAGAACATGTCCAAAAATTGTTAAATCTTCACCAAACTTCTCCTAAAGCCTCCTAATGTTTTCTAACATCATTTGGTACACTTACACCCTCATACAACATCCATGAAACTCATTTTCTATCTCCTTAAAACTTACTCATTTCATACCAAAATTCCTAACACTTATGATATTTTCTCCTTAGTTTTCTAAGTGGTGTTTCATATCTATGATAACCACTATGCCAATAATGTTTCCAAACCACTACAACATCATCTCCCAAGCATCTTTTCTTCCTAAACAACTCCTTGAACATCTTTACAAGTTTATAGCTTCCCATGCAAGAAATCACTTCATCCCTTTTTCACCAACAATACACAAGTCCTAAATACAATCTCACCATGATCTTGAAATGTCCCAAAACATTCTTTTGCATTCTAAATCCTCTAGAACATTGCCTAAGCCCTTTTTACATCTTTAAACACCTTAATGCATGTTTCTTCCACTAGTTGAACACTTAACCATTCTAAACATTTCCTAGCTTACCAAACTCATTTTAAACCCTTAGAACTTCTTGTTTATTACCTAAATTTTGACATGAACTCTCCTAGAACATTACTAAACCAAAACACAATGTTTTCACCATTAAACAACCAAGAACACTAAAATCCATCAAGCACATTTTATACACAAAACTTCACACATTTAGCACTACATCACAATATAGTGCATAATTTAAATTGCTTGGCACTTAGGCCCTTAAATAACATGGCTCTTAGGCCCTTAAGATGCATAAATCATAAACACTGAATTTCCCACATTATATTTGCCTTTGACCTGTAATTACACTCAACAACACATATGCCTTTTACTAAGCCTTTGAGAACATTTTACTAAGTCATTCACCATTGGCTCCTTAGATCATTTTAACAAGCAATATAAGCTCATTTCTCCTAAGACTTTAAACTACATTAGGTTAGCACATTTACCTCTTTTCCTCACAACTTCTTTCTTGTTTCCTTGTTTAAAATCAGTAATGATGTTTGGTTTGCTTGTCAACTTCTAAACAATATACAAACAATATAATGAGTATTCAAGCTTTAAGCTTCATCTCATTGTAAACCCTAAATTATACATTGTTTTAAAAACATTAAGATAGTTGTTTACCTTAGAACTTGAAGAGAGTTTGGATATATATCAAGAGAGGACTCCACCTAGTCCATGAAAGGTTGAAATGAAGCTAGAACAAGGCAAGGTAAGGGCACCATTAGTGGTGATTTTCGGACAACATAATAACATGAAGGAAGTGTTATTTTTCTTTGAGTTTCCTTACCTAGAAGCAAAGGAGAACAATAATATGTGAAAAGGTGAGCTCAAGCTCCTTCCATGGAGATTCTTCTTGGCACCAAAATGGAGCTCTTGAGATTTTGAAAGGATAGAATTGAAGAGCTTGGTGAGAGGAAGAGAATGGTGGTCTTAGAATTTAATTTGGCCAAATGAGCTAGGAGATACAAGTGGTCAAAGATGGAAAATGATGGTGGTGTTGGTGTTGCTGTAGCAAACCATGAATGAGAGCAAGAAGAAGATAGAAGAGAGGTTGAAGACATGTGAAATGAGAGAAATGAGAGAATGAAGATTGGTTTTGCTTTTTAGAAGATATTTATACCTTAAAGTAAATAGTAACCATTAGTCATCATTTGTTACTTAATAAACTAACATGAGTGGTGACTCATTACCATAAAAACTGGCTCCCTTAATGTTACTAAGGGTATTTTAGTCTTTGTTGGCCAATTTAATTACTTATACAAACATATGTTACAAACTAGCTTATTTTAGTTACTATTCACTAAAACAAGGCACATAGATGTGAAATTTTTGATTTCCCATTGATATAGACTTCCAAATGTGATACTATATAGTACACATGTTAATTAAAGAGTAATGATGGACATTTAGCCATTCAAAACTCATTTATAAGACAATTTTTCAAAAATGTGCTTTAAGACTCCTTAAAGCACATTTTATGTTTTAACTTGTTTTCAAGCTTGGTTTTCTTTGGTAATTGGTTTAATATGTTCATTAGTATCTAAATAAGGTCTTGGTAAGCTCATTAGGTCTTACCCAAGCTTATCCCAAGCTTAGAACACATTTTAGCCCTAATTGACTTTAATGCATTTATTTGTGTTTTCTATAGTTTAAATTGTTTACTAATGTTTCTATGACTCTTTTGGGTCTTAATATACCATATTTAAATGTTTAAACAACATACTAAGGTTTGGGGTATTTCACGTGAGCACCCAAATATCATTCTTAGACCTTAGTAATATCTTAATGGTCATTTTAAACCAATTACTAAAGAAAACCAAGCTTGAAAACAAGTTATAACACAAAATGTGCTTTAAGGAGTCTTAAAGCACATTTTCGAAAAATTGTCTTGTAAATGGGTTTTGAGTGGCTAAATGTCCATCATTACTCTTTAATTAACATGTGTACTAATTAGTATCACATTAGGAAGTCTAAATCAATGGGAAATCAAAAATTTCGCAGTTATGTGCCTTGTTTAGTGAATAGTAACCAAATAGTGCTAGTTTAAGACATTAGTCAAAGTAAGTCAGCTAAGTGGTCAACAAAGACCACAATATGCCTCATTTGATCAAGGGGGGCAATTTTTAAGTGTGACTCACCACACTTATCTAGTTAAGTAAAGAGAAAGAAAAAGTAAGTAAATTCACTATTCACCTTTTAACATAAATATCTTACCTTAGTAGACCTCTCTCCTCACTTCTTCATTCTCCTCACTCACCACCGATTTCTCTTGCTTTCTCTCTTCTCCATTGACGTGAAGAACAGCCCCCATGTAAGTTCCATCTTTCTTTGATTACTACTTACTCATTTTAGCTCCAAAACCTAAACAAATTACATATTCTTCTTAGTTAGCTCAAGCTCTTCCTTTCTATCTTTCCAAAAATTCAAGAGCTCTATTTTGGTGCCAATCCAAACCGCCATATAAGGAGGAAATTCAAGTTTGGTGAGTTCATTGGCTTCTCCATTCTCTTAAGGTAAAGAATATGTAAGAAAAATCAAGTTTCCACCATTCCTTCACATAACCGAAAATCTATACTCATGGGGCTACATTTTTATGCCTTGTTCTAGCTTATTTCCTATTCTCCAAGGGCAAGAGGAGGGCCTTCTTGATTCATATCCAAGCTTGTATTGAGAAACCAAGGTAAAACAATCAATTTAATACCTTAAAACACATTTTAACCTAGGTTTTATTCCTTAAGGTTAGTGTGTTGTTTAGTACTCATTGGAGTCATTGAATGTTGGTTAGAACATTGGCAAGGAGAACTTGATTTGGTGACCGAGATTGAGCAAGGAAAAACCTAAGGAAGAAAGTTTGTGAAGCTTGAAAAAGAACAAGGTAAATGTCTTACCTTAAGGTGTTTAATGCATTAAGGGATGGGACTTAGGTATATGATGAGTGTAGCTTGGGGTTTACATTAGAAAAGGGCTATATATAACCTAGGAGAAACAATGACTATGTTTGAGAACTTGTGACTAAAGAGCCAATGAGAAAAGAGATAGTTAAACAATGTTGAGGTGAATTACAAGAAGCATTTTATTTCAATGGGAGCCTTGTTGTGTGTATTCGCAGGTCAAAGGCAAATATATGTGGAAATTCAGTGGTTAAGATTATTGTCATTTAAGGGCCTAAGTGCCAAGCATTTTAAATTTATACACTATATGATGATGTGGTGTAGTTTTGGTGTAAATTGTGTGTGTAGATGATGTAAGGAGATTTTGAGTGATCTGGTTGTTTGATGGTGAAAAACCAAGTGTTTAGGTGTAACAATAGACTAGAGAACTCATGTCAAAATTTGATGGAGGAACTTGGTGTTTAAGATGTCCTAAGGAAATTTCATGACTAAGGTAGTACTAGGAAGTTTTAGAGGTTGTCTTGAAGAAAAAGAGTGAGTTTAAGGTGTTCTTGTGAGTTGGAATGACTTAGGCATCATCATGGAGGATCTAGGAATCAAAAGAGTGTTTTGGTATACACCAAAGGCAGTTTGGAAATGTGTTTAGGTTATATGCAAATCTTGTTAGGAGGAGAAAAATAAGTGTTTAAAGGTGAAGAGACTTCAAATAGTACATAAAGGAATTTTAGATGGTGAAAGATGCTTGGGAGATGATGTTATGGTGGTGAGGAAACATTTTGGCATAGTGGTTATGATAGGTATGAAACACCACTTAGAAAACTTAAGGAAAATATTACAAGTGTTAGGAGATTATGTAAGAAATTGGGTTATAAGGTTAGAGATGGAGATGGGCAAGTTTAGGATGTTATTTTGGTATTAGGTCACGCCTAAGATCATGTGTGAAGTTTAGGTGATTTAAGGATGAAGAGAACAAGTGTAACAAAACTTAGAACAATGCAAAAGGAAGAAATATGTAGCTGGCCCGGGACTTAAGTCCAGGGTGAAGTCCCGGACCAACCTAAAATTCATGCCGAGAGTTGCTTCAACCATAGGGTCCGGGACTTAAGTTTTGTAAGAAGTTCTGGACCACCCCTAATTTACCCCCGAGGATTTTAGCTTGCATTGGTTCGGGACTTAAGTCCCATACAAAGTCTCGGACCACCACATTAAAACAGCCGAGAGTTTGAACTAAGTATAGGTCTGGGACTTAGGTTGAGGACAAGGTCCCGGACCACTCTAAAAATCATGTTTAAGCTTGGGAAATGTTAGGAAACGATGGGGATGATTAGGTATTGATGTTATAAGGTTATTAAGGGCATGTTTGGTGGGTGTAACGGTTATTAAGTGGATGAACAAGTGTAATAGATAATGAAGAAATGATGCACTTAGAAGTTAAGTTAAAAACCATAAGGCTTAGTGAAAAACAATGGGTAAAAGTTGGTGTCTAGGAAGGTTAAGTAACTGTGTTAATTGAGCTGAATAATAACTTAAAACTAAATGAATGTTTTAGGACTTGTGAATTGGGACTTGGAAGGAGATAACCCAAACGATCGCCGACAGTGAACGGTGCAGTCTTTCTTGTGACCTGCTTGCTAACGAGGTGTCCCTCGGCTTGTGTGCTACCTGTTTGTTTGATATGACTAAGACAAGATAAAGCATACAACTGGATATTAATGTTCTCGTTGTGTATGTGTCTTCTTTACTCTAACCCACGAGTTAAGGATAGCTACTAACTAAGCTTTATACTTATTGAGTTAAGGAGAGGATTTGTACATTGGTGAACATTGGTTAACACCCGTCAAGGTTTAACTAACACATGGTATCTAAGACTTTCACTAACCTTAACTTGGGGTGGGAGTGAGGAATCCGGAATGGTACCGGCACATGTGTATTGGGGGAGGTCGGCATCTGAATCAGATCCGACTTCCAAATAAGACTTGTCGTTCGACTCGTCGCCTAGGGTCAACAAACCGACCTGACCACCCGGACTACTGTTTGAGGTGGGAGGCACATTAAGGATGGCGTGGGGGGATCAAGCCTACATCCCCAACAAATTAAGAAAGGTAGCTTATTGCTGGATAGTGCACTGCTACTGGCTAGGGTTAACCAAGCTCTACAAAAATAAGCAACCAATTAAGGGCTAACCAATCTAATAGTGGAATGGTTGGCAATTATATGGTTAAGGAGATTGTGGATCTAAGGAGTTAAGAACTAACTCATTTGTTAAGGGAACGCCTGAGTCGTTCATTTGCATATGAGCTATTTATGTTCATTGTAGTGTGTTGTTTTATTGCGTTTCATATTATGATTGTGATGCTAATCAACTTCCATGCTATCGACAATTAGTCGTCGTAGCCCCGTTAGCTTGGGGGCCACGAGAGGGTTGTACCAGCATTCGTGCTGACCCCCTTTGGGGGCTGTTTTTACACTTGCAGGTAAGCGGCCCATGAAGTCACACCACGAGAGTAGGAGCGGGTAACCCTAGGTGGGACTTTATTTTGAGTACGGGTAGCGCCTATGCACCCGTCTGTTGGTAGTTGAACTTGAGATATGTTATGTGGTTTTGGAGATACTTAAAACTTGGTTGGTGTATGTATTTTGACTATACGGTTGTAAATATTTAAGAAGCGGTATTTCTTGTTGATTAGACTGTGGCAAGGTCCTGGTATTAGTTTATTTCCGCTGAGACGTTTATGTTTTACTATTAAGTTGCGATAACCACGAATGGCGTAAGACGGGGTGTTACAATAAACTTCACATGAAGTTAATCAAGGATCATTATATGACCCTTAGAATACAGGACCTCATCTAAAACTGAGTAAAAATACAAAATGCTCGGGAGTTCCCTTAAAGGCCCTTAAGGCCTGAAAGTCCCGGAAATACATTATAGGATGAAGTAAAGCTTTACACTTCATTCCAAATGCACCATAACACCTTATTAAATATATAAGATGAAATTCTCAGTTAAACGCAAAGTGCTAAGAGATGCCTTATGGGGGTCCCATAAACCCTCAGGAATGCCCAGGAGGAGTGCCGAGGTGGCACGAACTCCTATAAAATTAATTCTTAGAGCTCCTAACATCATTATTCAACATTCTAAAGAGAATGCATGAGCTACTTCCAAAAAAAATAAACAAAGTACTCGGACGAATTTCTTAACGCTCCTTTTTGCCCGGTTAGCCCAGGAGTTGTGTTCTGAGTTGATATAACCCCATATATGTAACACCCCATCCATAACCTTAACACTTAATCAATAATTGCAGCGGAAAACATTACTTAAACATATACCAAAAGGGCGGTGTTACACGCCGTTAGCCACCCACGTGGCTAACAAGGCTGTTACATAATATGTATCGGTCTGATCACACGACTCCCGAGCATAATTAACCTTCCAAAAATGACTGTCCAAAAGAATGACAATATACCGAGTGTAACTGTTCAAAAATCACTAACTAGCTTTACATCCACCAAAAGTAAATGACCTCGAGTGTACAAGCACTACTCGGGTTCAACATCCAAAAATAACAAAAATATCAACAACCTAGGATCTAAAGCCATTCTGCTTCCTCGATCCTCATCCTGCAAATAAACATAGCCCCCAAAGGGGGTCAGCAACCTTTTGCTGGCATGGTTAACGTGCAGCCCGCTGACTACCGGGATACACGCAACTATTTGTCATTATTACATGGCGTTGATTTTATCACACAGCATGCATATATATACCAGGAATTATCAGCACAACAACAACACATACATAGTGAAAACAGTTCACTTTAAGTAACAACCAACATGGTTAGTCAACTTGTAAGCCTAGAGGATGTCTTCATCCTCATGTTAAGCTTAACACATATCACATTACTGTTTTGTTAGTCGGATGAGTAACTTAACTGGAAAGATGAGACGAGCGTAGTGACCCGAACACATTAACACATAATTTCCCCCTAGCCCGAGTGGAAGTCAGGTAGGTAGCTTTGGCTAAGCTATGGGAGGTCGAATTCCCCATAAAAGGAAAACTACCCTAACATAAGGAGAGAGTCGAATCTGATTCAGATGTCGACACCCATACATACACGCGTGACCGGAACGACCGGATTCCTCACTCCCCCGGTTAGCACTCGTTAGAAGTCCCACAATGGGAGCTTAACATAGTCTCACACAGGTAAGTGTTTAAGTCCAGTTAGACATGCAAGGGAAGTAAGGCATAGTATAGCAACACGCATCACAACCAAACACATATAGCCGGGTTAGAACGTTCCTTAGGTTGGGAACGTTGTTACCGGATACCGTTCTCTTACGTTTCTAGACTGGGGTTAATTAATGGTTAGCACGCATTCGAGGTTACCGGTATCGGCACGTACACGTCACATTAATAATAAGAACTGTAAACTCGTTTCATGATTTACTCTTACAAGGTTGTAAACACACAGAAAAGCAAACAACACACAAGCCGGTGTAAACCGGTAGGCAACAGACTGCAAGAAAACCATACCTTGGTCCTTGCCGCTCTAGTGTTCCATCATAGGTTGTTCCTAAACATGATTAATAATGTCGGTTAATTTATTTACTTAACTTCAAGCTTTACTAAGTATTTTACATAGTTATATGACATGTTTTAATGCCTAAACTTACCCTAGATTACCTTCACTGTACCCCCTAGGTTTACTACATTTGTCATTTTCTTTTCAATTTTTTTTTTGTAGTTTTGGTCTGTCCGACCCACCGTCCGACCCACCTCTGGGTCGGACCCTTCCAGTAACCTTCGGGTCCGAAACTTCTACCTGTCCGACCCATGTCCGACCCAACGGCCTGGGTCGGACCATTACAGAAACATTCGGGTAAACTTCTACCTTGTCCGACCCATGTCCGACCCAACGGCCTGGGTCGGACCATTACAGAAACATTCCCGGCGTATTATTCTCTCCCGTCCGACCCATGTCCGACCCAACCATCTGGGTCGGACCATTCCAGAAGCTTCACGGGTGACCAAACAGAGGCCGTCCGACCCAACTGTGGGTCGGACCCTGGGTCGGACGCCTCCAGAATCTGTCTAAAATTGTCAAATTTTTTCCAAACTTCTCCACAAGCCTCCTAAGGTGTTCTAACATCATTAGGCACACTATAACCCTCATATTTCCCCTTCCAAATTCATTTACAAGTTTATTTCCAAATTCCTTAAATACTCTCTCAAAACACTTGTAGCTCACTAGATTGCTCCCTCCTAGAAATGCATTTGGACCATTACATTCCTACTCAAATTTTGACATGATCTCCCCATAAATTTTACATGCTCACACTCATCTTTTAACCCACTAAAACACTCCAACCATCAATTCATCCAAGACACCAAAACACACTTAAAATTCACCATTTAAACCACAATAGCCCTCAATATTCATAAACCTTAAAACTTGGCTCTTAGGCCCTTAAACAACATTAAATTAAACACTGAATTTCCTCATATTATTAGCAACACCTGCACTTCACTGAGCATTTATATTTGCACAAACAAACACCCTCATACATCACACACTAGTTTAAGGTAGGTTATTACCTTGGTTTCTTTCAACTTTCCTCTCTTATTCTTGTTCCTCAACGGTCCAACGGATATTTGCTACACTAATGACCATGCCAAGATAGCCACAATGAGTATTTAGGGTTTATGATTCCATTAACCCTAGAATAAATTTTGAACATTGGAGGGAATTACCTTCTACTTCAAAATGAAAGTTGGCAATGGAAATAGGGCTAGCTCCAGCTCCTCTTGAAGATTTAACAAGCTTGAATATGAAGAGAAACAATGGTGTTCAACACACATAAAAATCGGTTACCCTAAAATGGGGAATGAACAGATTTTGAGTTACTTCTTACCTTAGCACAACAAGGAGATGATGGGCTTCAAGAATATGAAGCTTCTTCAAAATGTGGTACACCCATGGAATGAAGTATGGAGTTTTGAGATTTTGAAAGGTACAAAATAATCCCCAAGATGAGAGGAGTATTTTGGTGAAAGAATTTCTTGATTTGGAGCTAGGATGAAGAAGTTACAAGAGATGAAGTTGGGTTTTTTGGCTTGTAAATCGCCATGTTGGCAAAAGAAGAGAAAAGAGAGCTGGGTGAGGGGGAAGAAATCGTGAGTGAAGAGAATGAGGGAAGAGAGAGAGTGTGAGAGAGGAAATAAAGTAGGTAGTATTTTATTGTTTTGTATTTTAGTAATAAGTAGAATTGATAAAGTAGAGAAAGAGGAGGGGCTGCTTCACGTGAGACAAGAGAGAGAGGGAAAATCTGACTTTTATTTTATAATGTGAGAGAGTGGTACTTGGTCATTAGCAGATAACACCCGTTAATTCCCGAACTGTCAGTTTTAACAGTTCGGGTCCGGTTTCCGGATTTTGTTTTATTTATTTTTATGGTCCTAGACCTGACTAATATTTAATTATAGCCATATGATTGACATCAATTTTATTAGTCCTTTAAACCCGTTTAAAATTACATTTCCCGGGTTTCTCGAAAAACGTGCTTTAAAGCTCGTTTTGCCTTTTTAATCCACTATTTGGATCCGTTTCCTTCGGGAATTTTTCCACATGTTCTTAATGACTAAAATAAGTCTTAGAATATAATTAATATTTAACTAACATATTAAGGTTTGGGGTATTTCAATCTACCCCCCTTAAAAGAACTTTGTCCCCAAAGTTCACACTTCCCACGCATCTTAATTATTAGAACGGGGATTACTTTGAAACAACGCTTTCATAACAACAAACATTCTTTACATCACATGGACAAGGTCCCATAACAAAACATCACTTAGACTCAAGGTCTATAACATAATAACATAGACATGTATTCCAATACATGCCGTACATACATAACCGAAACGGCTCTACCCCCCTTAAATAGGGGTACGCCCCGTACCCTATACACAAAACTAAGAAGTAAACAACGACGGGTACTTCGCCCTCATATCATCTTCCAGCTCCCAGGTGGCCTCCTCGACCTCCTGGTTAGACCAGAGAACCTTCACCAGTCGAACAGACTTGTGGCGAGTGTCTCGAGTCTTAGTGTCCAGGATCCGTACGGGAGTCTCCACTGATCGCATGGTCGGCTCTAGTGTTAGCCTTTCGGGCTGAAGTACATGAGACGGATGAGACATATATTTCTTCAGCTGGGACACATGAAATACATCATGTACCTTGCCCAGCTCAGCAGGTAAATCGAGTCTGTAGGCTACCGGGCCTATCCGCTCCGTCACAACATAAGGCCCCACATATTTCGGGCTCAACTTGCCTTTCTGGCCAAAACGAAACACTCCCTTCATGGGGGATACTCTAAGGAATACCTGATCGCCCACGGCGAACTCCAGGTCGCGTCTGCGCACATCGGCGTACGATTTCTGCCTATCCTGAGCTGCCTTCATGTTAGCCCGGATTTGGCGAACTTCTGCTTGTACTTGCTCTAAATACTCAGGTCCTATAATGACCGTCTCACTCGACTCATCCCAGCATAATGGCGTGCGGCATGGTCTACCGTACAAAGCCTGGAAGGGAGACATCTTGATCGACGCGTGGTAACTGTTGTTGTAGCTAAACTCGATCAGATGTAACTTATCAATCCAGCTGGTCTGAAAGTCAAGTGCACATGCACGTAACATATCCTCAAGCGTCTGTATGGTGCGCTCACTCTGACCATCTGTCTGTGGGTGAAACGCCGTACTCAACTTCAGTTCGGTACCAAGTGCTTCCCGTGTACTTCTCCAGTACCTCGAGAGGAATCTGGTATCCCTATCAGACACGATAGTCTTCGGTACTCCATGATGCCGTACTATCTCACGGTCGAAGAGCTCTGCTAGCTTCGCCACTTTCCAGGTGTCCTTCATCGGAATGAATCGGGCCACCTTGGTCAGTCGGTCTACAACGACCCATATCATATTCAAGCCTCCCCGAGTAGGCGGAAGCCCAACAACGAAGTCCATGGAAATATCATGGAACTTCCATTCAGGAACGGGCATCGGCTGTACCATGCCACCAGGACGGCGGTGCTCAAACTTGACCTTCTGGCAAGTGAGACACCTAACAACATAATCTGTCACATCTTTCTTCATACCGGTCCACCAGAAATATCTCTTCATACTCTTGTACATTTTGAAGCTCCGGGGTGAATAGAAGTAGAAGAACAGTGTGATTCACTCAGTATGCGCTCCTTCAGCTCAGCGCTACTTCGTGGAATACAAAGTCGGCCATTCAGCCTGATCAAACCATCATCATGTAGTCGGAAGTCATATTTTGGCTCTCGAATGTGCCGTCCATAAGTTTCTGTTTGATCTCTTGCATGTACTGATCTGACATCTGAGCACTCCGCACCTCTTCAACCAAGCTAGAGTGAGAGATAGCGAATGGAGAGAGTGTGCTCGGCGACTCAATGCATCAGCTACAATGTTTGCTTTACCTTCCTTGTACTGAAGGTTAATATCGTAATCAGTAAGGAATTCAACCCACCTTCTTTGCCTCATGTTCAACTCCTTCTGAGTGAACAGGTATTTCAAACTCTTGTGATCCGAATAAATCGTCACATTCACTCCATACAAATGGTGTCGCCATATCTTCAATGCGAAGACAATGGCACCCAATTCTCATCGTAGGATAATTTTCTTCATGTCGCTTCAACTGTCGGGAGGCGTAAGCCACGACCTTCCCGTGTTGCATCAAAACACAGCCCATATTTACCTGACGCATCACAGTACACCTCAAAACCATCAGTACCCTCTGGTATAGTAAGAATTGGTGCAGAAGTCAAGCATCCTTGAGCTTCTGAAATGAGCTCTCACAGTCCACAGTCCAATCAAACGGTGCATCCTTCTTCGTAAGGATGTCAACGGTTTCGAAACACTAGAGAAATTCCTCACAAACCTCCGATAATAACCTGCCAGACCGAGGAAGCTCCGATGTCGGCAACCGTCTTCGGTCTAGGCCAGGTGCGCACAGCATCAATCTTGGCCGGATCCACAGCGATCCCGGCCTCAGAAATAACATGACCAAGAAAGGAGACTTGGTCCAACCAAAATTCACATTTTGAGAACTTCGCATAAAGCTGGTTCTCCTCAACGTCTGCAACACACCTCAGGTGAGCTTCATGCTCCACCTTGGACTTAGAATAAATGAGAATATCATCGATGAAGACAACTACTGACTATCCAACTGATCTCGAAACAAACGATTCATCAAGTCCATAAACTTTGCTGGTGCATTAGACAACCCAAACGGCATGACCGTGAATTCATAGTGCCCATATCTGGTACGGAAAGCGGTCTTCTCTATATCACTGTCTCTGATAGCAATCTGATGGTAACTCGATCGCAGATCGATCTTAGAGAATACAGATGCACCTCTCAGCTGATCAAACAAATCATCGATACGTGGCAATGGGTAACGGTTCTTCACCGTCACAGCATTCAGCTCTCTGTAGTCGATGCAGAGGCGGAGACTCCCATCCTTTTTCTTCAAAAAGGACTGGTGCTCCCCATGGTGAACGCTAGGGCGGATAAATCCCTTGTCTAGTAGGTCTCGCAGCTGCTCCTTGAGCTCAGTCATCTCAGCTGGAGCCATACGGTAGGGCGCCTTCGCTATAGGTCCGGTGCCCGGTACCAAGTCAATCTCAAACTCAACTGCCCGTGTAGGCGGCATGCCTGGGAGCTCCTTAGGAAAGACATCAGGAAACTCCGACACAACCGGTACATCTGGGCTAAACTCAGGGTCTCTCTCTATGTCCTGGACATAGCAGAGGTATACATCATTCTTCCTTCTGATTTCGTGATACATGGCCATGGCGGAGATGATCTGTGTCGAAGGCTCCCTGGGCCTCTGGCGGTATGAAATGGTAACCCCAGACGGACTCCTAAGAAGCAGACGGTGCTCGGCACATAGGATTCTGCCCTTGTACCGCTCCAACCAGTTCATCCCCACAATCACATCAAATCCGAGCCCTCGAACTCTATCAAGTCGATCGGGAACTCTTCATTCTTAATTCGAACGGTGGCATCTCGGTAATAACGGGTGCATCTGATCCGCTCCTTAGACGGGAGAGTGACTAGGAAGTCAGGGATCTCCTCCCCGTCTAGCCCCAGTCTCCTCGCAAATGAGAGTGAGACAAACGTATGTGAGGCTCCAGAGTCAAACAAGATCGACGCATCCACGCCATTCACTGGGAAGGTACCGGTGAGGATAGTGCCGCTTCTGCCGGCCTCTGCCTCTGTACACACACTCAGTGTACCTTCCGTCCTGAGTGCAGCGCCTAATTTATTTCATAAACTTGATAAGTATATTGGTAACAACACGGGCGGAATGCTTAAGAATTCAACACTGCTTTATTCATAAAACTCATCGTTACATTATGATGGTATTACATTGGCTACATAGCTTGATAACTTAGCATACTTACTGCATCACATACTCGACATACAACTGATTTCACACTTTACATGATTGCACATAACTTCAGAACTGTCTAAAGGTTAAGTTCAGTCTTCCAGGTTTCATGTGTGTGGCATTGATTATTGTCGGAGGCGCCGTATTCAATTTGATCTTCTTGATACCATGATACAACATCCTCGACTGCCCACCCATGATTAACACGTCTCCAGACTCCAATACCAACTTCCTTGTGAGGTCCGCACGCTTCTGCTCGCCGTACATGAACACTGCGGTGTCACCAATGGACCAAGACACCACGGGTACTCCCTTACTAAGAGACTCGGGTGACTCGTCCTTGTCTTGGTGTAAACCCAACCTTCCACCTTTTTGGTAGAAATTGGCAATACACAAATCTGCCTTGATACTTGGGATTTGTTCCGGTTCAACTTGCTGAGCAATTCCTACGGCGTGGTTAACAACCGCAAGGAACTCCTCAGGTATACTTGGTATGGTAGCTCCATCTTCAGCTCGTGTGTCCTGATATGACTTGGTGTAAGGGTTCCAGTCCTTACCCATGCACATCATCTTTAATTCATTTTCGCCCCACTTGGGTATTCGGGTGTGTAGAAACCTCCAGGTGCTGCTCCAAGCTCGTTGCATCGTTGGATGATGTGGATTTGTGCTTCGGGTGTCAAGTATCCCTTTAATAATATCATACCTGGTTGGATAACTTGACACTGTTCTGTCGGATAGTCAATGATGTCGATGGTGGTGTCTCCGGGGTTCGGTGTGGGTGGGATTGGATAGCAAATATTGAAGGTTCCTAAGGTTTATAAGTTTCTAATTTAGGTGGTTTTCACATTATACTTCAACTCGTTATTCATGTGGTTATTCATTTAGTCCCACTAACACACATGCATGGAAATGCGGTAAGCAATCACTTATCTTACTTAACGGTTTAAAGGGGGTACCTGGTCTAGAAGACGATCCTGGTGCCTCTGACCGGTCCACCACGTTCAAGGCAGCCTTGCCTGCTCCCGGCCCCTTCCCCTTCTGGGAATCAGTATTTCCTTGCCCCGAGGATGGCTGATATGTAGCTTTCGGGCCCTCAGTGGTAGCAGTGGCCTTACCCTTCCATTGCCCTCTAGGCCTATAGTTTCTGCCATCGGGGTTGCTGTAGCACTCAAAGTCACGGTGCCCCAGCTTCTTGCAGTAGTGGCACTGCACATCGTTCCCTTTGCAGTCCTTACCGGGATGGTCACCTTTGCACCACTTACAGAAATAGTGGCGCTCCGGTCCAGAGCCCGTACTGGCTGCTATCACAACACACAATCAATACACACTTCACAACATAACAATACATACTTGAATCCGATATTCGAAATTAATTAGTTACCCTTGGGCAGGTGAGAGCGTAAGGGCTTAGCCGCATAGGCATAAGTGAGCTTCAGTGGCTCCTTAGTGGTAGTGGGCTAGGCTTGGCCCTTGCCATCTTGCTACTGCTGGCCCTTCTGGGGCTGAGGGTAAGGTTTCCTCTTCTTCCCTCCTTGGTACCCTTGCGAGCTTTGGCCCTCGCTCGAGACCTTGCGCTTATGCGCATTCTCCTCGTCCCTTAGACGGACCTTAGCGTGCATCACCTTAGCAGTGGCATGATACTCCTGAGTATCAAGGTGTTAGTCATGCCCCGCAACACATTTACACACTCCATACAACATTACTCATTCACACTTAGACATTATTGGAAATTTACCTGCAAGGTATTGTACTCGGCTGGCCTCATGCCATAGCGTAGGCGGTGGCTCAACCCACTGTAGAATCGGTTTACTAAGACCCGGTTTGAGTAACCAAGGTCGGGTAGAAAATGAACAAGGTCAGTGAAGGCGGTGTAGTAGTCGTCCACCGTCATTTTGTCCCCTTGCTTTAGACTGTCAAGCTCCAGGCGCTTCGCCTCTTGCACATGCACTGGGTAGTACTTGGCCCTTAGCAATGCCGTGTACTGCTCCCATCCAAAATCTGGATCGGCCACCTTCTCGGCCCTCACAAGTTTCCACCAATTTCTAGCCGAACCCTTCAAATAAAAAGCAGCAAGTCGGACCTTGGCATCAGCAGGAACGGCCAAAGTCTCGTAGGTGGTCTCAAGCTCCGAGATATACGCCTCTAGTTTAGAAGGGTCGGTCTCCCCTTTGAAAGACGGGGGCCTCAAGTCGGCCAACGCTTTCACCCAATTGGTCTCGCGTGGCTGTGGTGGTGGTGGTTCTGGCTGATCCTCACCCCCGGGCTGTTGCTGCCCTTGCTGCACTGCTATTACTATCTGAGGTATTACTTGTGCTAGGGCGGCCGCTACAGCTTCGGCCATCATCTGAGCGGTGGGGGTATTCCCCGTGTCTCCTGGACCAGGCCCTCCACGGCCTCGTCCCCGCGGTCGCCCTGCCATCTGAACATACATGAGAGCACATTAGTATTGTGCTTACAAACTTATCGTACCACATGTTTATAACGTCCCTTGGACGGCAAGGTTTGCATTCCCTTACTCGGTATATTTCTAAGCTCGGTAATCGGCAATTAGAGCGATACTTCGCTCTGATACCACTTTTTGTAACACCCCATCCATAACCTTAACACTTAATCAATAATTGCAGCGGAAAACATTACTTAAACATATACCAAAAGGGCGGTGTTACACGCCGTTAGCCACCCACGTGGCTAACAGGGCTGTTACATAATATGTATCGGTCCGATCACACGACTCCCGAGCATAATTACAACCTTCCAAAAATGACTGTCCAAAAGAATGACAATATACCGAGTGTAACTGTTCAAAAATCACTAACTAGCTTTACATCCACCAAAAGTAAATGACCTCGAGTGTACAAGCACTACTCGGGTTCAACATCCAAAAATAACAAAAATATCAACAACCTAGGATCTAAAGCCATTCTGCTTCCTCGATCCTCATCCTGCAAATAAACATAGCCCCCAAAGGGGGTCAGCAACCTTTTGCTGGCATGGTTAACGTGCAGCCCGCTGGCTACCGGGATACACGCAACTATTTGTCATTATTACATGGCGTTGATTTTATCACACAGCATGCATATATATACCAGGAATTATAGCAGCACAACAACAACACATACATAGTGAGAACAGTTCACTTTAAGTAACAACCAACATGGTTAGTCAACTTGTAAGCCTAGAGGATGTCTTCATCCTCATGTTAAGCTTAACACATATCACATTACTGTTTTGTTAGTCAGATGGGTAACTTAACTGGAAAGATGAGACGAGTGTAGTGACCCGAACACATCAACACATAATTTCCCCCTAGCCCGAGTGGAAGTCAGGTAGGTAGCTTTGGCTAAGCTATGGGAGGTCGAATTCCCCATAAAAGGAAAACTACCCTAACATAAGGAGGGAGTCGAATCTGATTCAGATGTCGACACCCATACATACACGCGTGACCGGAACGACCGGATTCCTCACTCCCCCGGTTAGCACTCGTTAGAAGTCCCACAATGGGAGCTTAACATAGTCTCACACAGGTAAGTGTTTAAGTCCAGTTAGACATGCAAGGGAAGTAAGGCATAGTATAGCAACACGCATCACAACCAAACACATATAGCCGGGTTAGAACGTTCCTTAGGTTGGGAACGTTGTTACCGGATACCGTTCTCTTACGTTTCTAGACTGGGGTTAATTAATGGTTAGCACGCATTCAAGATTACCGGTATCGGCACGTACACGTCACATTAATAATAAGAACTATAAACTCGTTTCATGATTTACTCTTACAAGGTTGTAAACACACAGAAAAGCAAACAGCACACAAGCCGGTGTAAACCGGTAGGCAACAGACTGCAAGAAAACCATACCTTGGTCCTTGCCGCTCTAGTGTTCCACCGTAGGTTGTTCCTAAACATGATTAATAATGTCGGTTAATTTATTTACTTAACTTCAAGCTTTACTAAGTATATTACATAGTTATATGATATGTTTTAATGCCTAAACTTACCCTAGATTACCTTCACTATAACCCTCTGGGGTCGGACCATTACAGAAACATTCCCGGCGTATTATTCTCTCCCGTCCGACCCATGTCCGACCCAACCATCTGGGTCGGACCATTCCAGAAGCTTCACGGGTGACCAAACAGAGGCCGTCCGACCCAACTGTGGGTTGGACCCCTGGGTTGGACGCCTCCAGAATCTGTCTAAAATTGTCAAATTTTTCCCAAACTTCTCCACAAGCCTCCTAAGGTGTTCTAACATCATTAGGCACACTATAACCCTCATATTTCCCTTTCCAAATTCATTTACAAGTTTATTTCCAAATTCCTTAAATACTCTCTCGAAACACTTGTAGCTCACTAGATTGCTCCCTCCTAGTAATGCATTTGGACCATTACATTCCTACTCAAATTTTGACATGATCTCCCCATAAATTTTACATGCTCACACTCATCTTTTAACCCACTAAAACACTCCAACCATCAATTCATCCAAGACACCAAAACACACTTAAAATTCACCATTTAAACCACAATAGCCCTCAATATTCATAAACCTTAAAACTTGGCTCTTAGGCACTTAAACAACATTAAATTAAACACTGAATTTCCTCATATTATTAGCAACACCTGCACTTCACTGAGCATTTATATTTGCACAAACATAAACACCCTCATACATCACACACTTAGTTTAAGGTAGGTTAATTACCTTTGGTTTTCTTTTCAAAACTTTCCTCTTCTCTTCACTTCTTGTTCCTCAATCGGTACTCAACCGGATAATTTGCTACACTAATGACCAAGCCAAGATAGCCACAATGAGTATTTAGGGTTTATGATTCCATCAACCCTAGAATTTAGAATTTGCTTGAACACATTGGAGGGAATTACCTTCTATTTCAAAATGAAATGTTTGGCAATGGAAATAGGGCTAGCTCCAGCTCCTCTTGAAGATTTAACAAGCTTGAATATGAAGAGAAACAATGGTGTTCAACACACATAAAAATCGGTTACCCTCAAATGGGGGAATGAACAGATTTTTGAGTTACTTCTTACCTTAGCACAACAAGGAGATGATGGGCTTCAAGAATATGAAGTTTCTTCTTCAAAATGTAGTACACCCATCGAAATGAAGTATGGTGTTTTGAGATTTTGAAAGGTACAAAATAATCCCCAAGGTGAGAGGAGTATTTTGGTGAAAGAATTTCTTGATTTGGAGCTAGACTGAAGAAGTTACAAGGAGATGAAGTTGGGTTGTTTTGTTGGCTTGCAAATCGCCATGGTTAGCAACAAGAAGAGAAAAGAGAGCTGGGTGAGGGGGAAAGAAATCGTGAGTGAAGAGAATGAGGGGAAGAGAGAGAGTGTGAGAGAGGAAATAAAGTAGGTAGTATTTTATTGTTTTGTATTTTAGTAAATAAGTAGAATTGATAAAGTAGAGAAAGAGGAGGGGCTGCTTCACGTGAGAGGCAAGAGAGAGAGGGCAAAATCTGACTTTTATTTTATAATGTGAGAGAGTGGTACTTGGTCATTAGCAGATAACACCCGTTAATTCCCGAACTGTCAGTTTTAACAGTTCGGGTCCGGTTTCCGGATTTTGTTTTATTTATTTTTATGGTCCTAGACCTCGACTAATATTTAATTATAGCCATATGATTGACCATCAATTCTTATTAGTCCTTTAAACCCGTTTAAAATTACATTTCCCGGGTTTCTCGAAAGACGTGCTTTAAAGCTCGTTTTGCCTTTTTAATCCACTATTTGGATCCGTTACCTTCGGGAATTTTTCCACATGTTCTTAATGACTAAAATAAGCCTTAGAATATAATAATTATATATTTAACTAACATATTAAGGTTTGGGGTATTTCAATATAACTCAATGTAACACCTTGACATATTATTATTGACTATAAACAATGTCAATAAACACTTGGAACTCATAGCGACTAATTATTTTACAGCAAATCCTTAAAGCACAAAAACGCACCTTCGGGTGTGATAAAAATGCGTTTTACGCAATTGCCTTGAAGTTTTTGAGGAGCCATGAGTTGATAATCCCAAAATAGGATAAATTGAACATCTAAATCAATTAATGCCAGTGCTAAAATCATAGCACAACCAGGGGCGAGTTTTGAGTCAAAAAGGTACCTAAAATCAGCATTTTTACCTTAAAACTTTCATCTTTTACCATGGTATAAATGTACCAATTAAATGCTGGAACCTATTACACATATTAGTATGGTCTTAGTACAATATAATGTAAGAAAAATCAAAGGAAAAATTAATCCCATTTGGTCCCTAATCCATGCGCCATTTCATGCCTATTTGGACTAGTTTTAATTCAAAATTTGTCTTATGCTAATGTGACTCACCTAGCATATACTATATGATAATGTAGCAATTAAATCAGTCATGTGGAGCCTTCAAAAACCGTGTGACCTGCAATAAACAAGAGAAATTAGTCTTGTAAAAGTCATAGAAAATTGATTACATAAAATAACAAAACTAGACTACTTTATAATGTGAGGTTGCAATTAAGCAAATGAAACAGCCATGTGACTATCTACTAGCTGCCGATTTGGACCAAGACAAAGGGGAGAATTATTGCCTTACAATAATCAAAAGAAAACACTACCTAATTAAGCTAGTCTCCTATGTATAAGATGACAAAACCAAATGACATGTACAACACTATATTACCGAATTCAATAAGGAAAATCAACTTGTACATGGGCATGTGACTACCGATTTTATTCAATAAAACAAGGCTTATGTTGCCTTATTAAAATCAAGCTAAAATACCTACAAATATAGCCATGTTCTTATGTCATTAATTAACAAAGAAATCAGTCTCTTATATGTACTAATACTACCGTACAACAAGGAGGAATTAAGACAAGAGTAACATGCTAATTGTCTTAGAAAAATCAAAAGAAGATACCTACCTATATCTACTCTTGTCTTCTTCTTTCCAATTGCCAAACAAAGCTCCATTATTCTCTAGCACATGGCCGAATTATGCAATCAATTAAGGGACATTATTGAGCCAAAAGTCCATGAATTAATTAAATACAAAGACTAGTCAAATTAGCATTAATTTAACAAAAGAAAATCCTTACAATTTGCCTTACCTTAAGACATACGATAGCTTCATTCTTTCATTTGCCCACACCATGGCCGATTGAGTAAGGCTCTCCTCTCCTCTCTTTTCTTCTTCCTTTGTTAAGTTTTTCCTTAGAGCTTCAAAGCTGCATTAATGGTGAATTAAGTTCTAACACCATTTTATGTAAATTTCTAGTTAAATCTCCTAAGTCTTGAAGCAAGAAATCTTCCTAGAAACTCTTACAATTTTCGCCAAGCATTAGATGTTCCAAGGAGGTTCCTAGATTCAACAACAACTCAAGGAACAACAAGATCAAGTTAAGGTATATTTTCATGTTCAAAATCCTAAGTAATTCCTTAAGGCAATTTCAAAAATTATGAACTTCTAAACCAAGGTTCTCTTCATTATTACATGAAGGAAATTTAGATCTACAATCATCTCAAGGTCTACCGAAAATTCCTTAAAAAAAATTCCTAAGGTAAACTCTTGTAAAACTACTCAAAATCTTGTTTATAAATCCTTGTTAAAAGTCTAACAAATGGATCTCCTAAATTTATATAAGGAGGCCGAAAGTTCTTCATCAAGATAGCATTTGGAGAGCTTGGAATTCAATGAGAAATCAAGTACAAGAATTGTGTTGATTTAAGGAGTAAGTATATATAATTAAGGTTTATTAAGTTTAAGCTTGATTTAAGCTTCAAACTTTGGTATAAAAATTATGTATAACCTCTAAATAATTAAGGCCGAAAATATTGGGTTAAAATATCAAGGAAAATAATTTATAACATATAAGGTAAGATTATTACCTTAAGGTATAAAATTGTGTCAGAAAAATTAAATATGGTACACCTATTATTAAACCAAATTATCTACGGTTTATTTGTTATATTTTGAGTTTATAATCATTCTAAGTCATTAGCATAATTTTTAGAAGTGCTATATGGCTTATATACATTTATATGTATTTATTATAAGGTTTAAATCAAGTTTTGGAAACTATATGGTAAAATAAAATTAAAGCTGAGAGTTAAAAGCTTTAATTGGTGATTTTCGAAATATATAAGTATATTAACTTATATTATAAATTTTGGGAATATTAAAAATAGCTACAAGTATTTAAATGGCTAGTTTATAAAGTTATGTGGCTAAAATGTAAATTTTGAAAAGGTTGGTGTGCTAAGTATAAAAACCGAGAGCTTAAGGATTAATTTGGTATATTTATGATATAATATAAGGTAGGAATTAAGATTATGAATTTTGGTGAATTTAAATAAGTGGTTAAGTGTTAAAATAACATTTTATAAAGTTTTGGGGCTATTTTGTAATTATTGAGAAGTTTGAGAGTGAAACCGAATTACATGTGATTTTATGGGTATATTAAAGTATTGATTATGAAATTAAGTCTTGGTCAAAGTGTTGACCAAAAACTTTAGGTTAAAATGATTTATGACATAAAATATTAAGTTTATAAAAGTTTAAGGGTGAATATGTAATGTATGAAAGATATATGTGAAATCAAATTAAAAAGGGGGCGAATTGGTGATTTAAGAAAATATAAGTGTCCACTTGGCTATTTTAGGAAATTTAATATTAAAACTATAAATTAGAAGTTAAATTGTAACTTATATAAAGTTTGGGGTTAAAATGTAAATATAGAGAATATATTTACAAACCGAAATGGATAAAGGGCGAATTCATAATTAATGAAATTATAAAAGGGCTTTTCGGTTATTTAAGATAATTAAGAATTAAAACTATAGTTTATAAGTTAATATGTAACTTATATAAAGTTTTGTGGTGGAAAAGTGATTAAAGGAGAATATAAGTGAAAACCGAAGGTTAAGGGGTTTATTTGTAATTTATAAAGGTTGGAATAATAAGATTGTAATTTACGAAGGTTAATATGGGTATTTGGTAAATTATAAGAGTTATATGGTATTTGGTAAGTTGTAAAAGTTAATGGGTTCAACTTATGATTGGTTATTTAGTAATTTATAAAGTTGTTGGGTATAAAATATAAATACCGAATTAATAAGGTTGGTTTTGTAATGTAATAAAGAAAGGAATTAAAAATTGAGTATTATGGTGTATTATGGAATATAATATAAAGTTTATAAAAATAAATGTGGTTATAACAGAAGTAACCAAATCATATTGATATATGGAATAAGTGGAAATAATTATGGATATATCAATGAAATAAAAAGATAGATCTTAAATTGGAGATTCATTATCACATGTGGAGATCACATAAAATAATGAGCTGATGAACTATCTAGAACCACTGTTAAATAACAGGGGGAAATAAAGAACATACAAAGTTATTACACAACGAGTAAAAATGCTACAGTAACAGTACTGTAATAATTAGTGGAGAGTTATATTAATTTTACCCGGTATTGCATGTTTATATAACAGCGTACGGGGAAGGACTGTTAAAGCGTGAATTGTCAAGCTAGCTGTTATCACGGTGAACGGTATGTTAATTGTGTGGTCTGAATGTCCTAAGGATTATCCTAAGGTCCAAACATTACGTGCTTAATTGTTTAAGAGCGATATCTGTGATTTTATGTATATGTTATTATGTACTGTTTTGCTCAAACTGTTGTGTTATATTTTATACGCGAACGTCTTATGACTGGAAGTTTATACATCTAAACTGGAACAAGACTAACTGACCTTTAGGTATTATTGAACCTAACTGATGGTCAACTATTATAGTCTTAATTCAAGTATTGGTTATTGTACCACTGACTGAAGGGCTAACTTATAAGGAGAGGAATCCAGACTGTTTCGACTTTCTGGTTGCGCATAGTGATCACTACGAGAGACTTCGATGGGGAGTCACTCAAGGGAATCCATCAGCCACATTCGGGGATGGCGGAGGGCACTGCCGTTGGTGCATAGGTTCGATCAGATCGGTCTTATATTATCCAGGGCCATTGGGTCAGCTGGTAACGGTTCCATTGGAACCCAGGGGGCTATTGTCCATTAATAAGTTATTAAGGGTTGTCTTGACATGACGCCTGAGGTGGTAATTAATTGGAAAAGGATAAGTGAATGGTTTAAAAGGATAAGGACCAGGTGGCCAACTAACAAATGCAGTTTTATACGCGTATCATGTTTGGGCATTGATATGGATTGTTGGTGTGTGACTATTAGTTATTGCTATGGATTATTGATGTGTGGTTATTGGTGTTGTGTACTATTGTACATTGATGTTTGCAGGTGAATTGTTAAGTGATTGTTTACAGTTATTACTGTTAGTTTGTAAACCGGAATATCTTGTAATGAATCTAATATCAAGATGGCTAAAACGACTTAAGGAATCTTGATGATTTAAGACTACATTTAGCATACCAGCATTTCGATTGCTGAGCCCTTCATTGGGCCAAACATTCCAGGTTATTGAAGAAGACTCAAGCCGGAGTGCGGGACACGGGGGTAGCTGTTGTGTTTCCAGCAAACACCTTTGGTTTTATTAATATTATATTGAAGAGGTTGTTGTATTCAGTTAGTTGCTCATTTAATGGAATTTGGGTTGTAATAATTAGAGTGTTCAGTATCTGTTCATCACAGCGTAGAGAGTTGTATTGTTGGAAAGAGTAAGGGTGCCTAGTTACTCACAAGGGTGAGTAACGGCGTGTAACCCCAAGGTAGATAGTTTTATTTTCCGCTGTGATTTACTATTTATTATGCTACGAATTGCGACGTCATTACAGGTTTAGGAGTAGGGGTGTTACACTCTTGCTCCAAGTGGTTAACACACTGAACCAACATTAATATATGAAGATTATGAGTGTATAAAATCATAGAAAACAGTAGAAGAAAACCGGATGAAGAGTGAAAGTCCTTAAGGTATGTTTTTACCTTATAATGGAAATTTTGACCACCTTGGTCCCATGGGTTGCTTCAGCCGAGATTAGCTCTTGTTCATGGATTAAAATACTGAGAATAAGCCATGGAAATTGATAGATTATAAGCTCCATGTGTTGGTGATGAAGAGATGAAGAAAAAGAGCTAAAATATGCCTTTAACCATTACCTTAGGTGGAAATGAGTTAGATTTGCCTTCAATGCTCAAGAACACAGCTTGAGAGCTTTAGGAACTGCTAAGGGCTCGGCTGGAATGGGACAAGAGGAAAGAGAAAGAAAGAATTTGTGTTTTAAGGAATGAAAAGTAATAAATGGAATAGTAAAATGATGATTCACCAAATTGGCTAGATATTTTGGTTAAAGGTTAATGTGCTGTCCTCCACCCTTAATGCTGCCGCCTCATTTAGGATAAAGATGGGTCAAGTCTTGACCATTGACTAGACTTGGTCAACATTACTTAAAAATGCACTATTTTGGTTACTATTCACAAATGAATGCCATATTTGTGATTTTTTTGAAAATCTTGGAATTAGACCTTCTAATGTGGTACATTATAGTACATTAGTATAACAAGGTCTAATCCAATGCCTAACTCCACTCAAAACCCACTCAGAAAGTCAATTTTCTCAAAAACGTGCTTTAAGGACTTTTAAAGCACAATTTGTGTTAGAACATGTTTTTGAGCTTGGTTTCCTTTGAGAATAGTTTTATAGTATTCATTACTTAATTATAATCCTTAGGAATCCACTTTGGATCCTAATTGAGGTCACACAATCTCTATGGTGTCTTAAAGCACATTTTTGGCTTTACCGATCTTAAGGCATGTTTTGCCTTGTTGAGATCTTTAGATTGTTCCCCAATGGTATTAAGATGATTATTAACCTTCTTAGATCATTAATAGATCATTTAATTATGTTTTCAAGGTAAGGGGTATTTCAATCTACCCCCTTTAAAAAGGCTTCGTCCTGAAGTCCTTATTCATAATCACTTCACCTAAGGAATCCAGTTCCACTAAGTAATCACAGACAGATCATCACTAGGGAGTACATCCCACTACGTTCAGACCTAGTCTATATGTATCATATTTGATACAGCATTAATCTCATTCCATATAGTCAATAATCATGACATATTCATTCAGAAACAACACTAAACAAGGTGCAAAACTCATTCATACGCAGCACTAGACAAGATGCAAAACCCAATCATACACAGCACTAGACAAGGTGCAAAACTCATTCATACGCAGCACTAGACAAGGTGTAAAACTAAACAGAGTACTCAAAGGTGTTTTGCAAGGAATACTCCACGCATCCCTATCTACATGTTAGTATCTCGCGAGGATACTCACACATCACTCCGCATGTAAGTGTGCACATATATTTAACGATGGCAAATCATGGGGAAGCAGTCTTAAAGACCAGGACTTAACGATCCCCAACCCCATGCTAACCAACGTCTACTACTCGCGGACACACCGGTTTAATAATGAAGGGCACTACGGTCCACGGCTCCTCGGATAGTATCACCTAATTTTCCTTAATCACCCGCAGACACACTGGTCTAATGACAAAGGGCTCTACGGTCCACGGCTCTTTGGGTGATGTCACTCGCAGACACACCGGTCTAATGATGAAGGACTCCACGGTCCACGGCTCTTCGAGTGACGCTCTGAATTCCAATTTCTATTCATATCTGTGTCCACTTGTAGGAAGTTTCGAGAGTCATTCAACCCCGACGTGGTCAGCGTCAGTGTTGAACTATCTCTCACCTCAATTTGTGTTCGGTTTCCCTTGATCGGACCAGGATCAAGTTCAACTTCCCACGTCAATTTCAATCAATTATTTATCTATTCATTTCTAATCTTATTTCCTCTTGATATTTGCCACCTTGTGTTCAATAGATACACAAGTCAACTAGTGCATTCAATCTAGTCATCGGCATATAGGATCGTGTATCCTAACCATGAATCAAGTTCTCTCGACTTATAATTATTCATACAACTCCTAGAGGTTTTACTTCCACTAGGTTACACATCGGTCTCATGCCGATTCACTCATCGCATTTCAATAATCGGTTTCATACCGAGTCACAAATCATATAGTACGGAGCTTTCTACTCCTTCCATTTGGAATCTCTCATCGGAGCTACAAGATAGACCTACTTGAACTCTCAAACTGGAGCTAACAAGCTAGGCGTTTATGTGTTTAATGTTCGCAATGTTTGCGTAAATAATCGGAACTAGGGTAAGAACACTTTATCTGTTCTCCCTTTCCTATTCGCCATAACTAATGTGAACTAAAATATATATATATGTTCATACATATAATACATCACAATATTACATCAAGTAATATAATACAATCATAAGACTTGCACTCTATGTACAATAATCCTTTGCAGCACGTGTACCATGCGCTACGTACTCCTACGTACGGTATATTTTAAACGCGCGAAATCGCTCTAACCCCCCTTAAAAGGGATTACGCCCACGTAATCTACGAATATATCATCTTGAAGTAATTAGTTCAAGATGTTCCACTCATGTGGAATATTCGTGCACTAATGTGCTACATATTACATTACTCCTTTTTCTAGGGTCGGGCTTTAGCCATTCAGGCTATACTGCCTATCTCGGTTAGGTGTATGTATATTCATATACGGTTTGATCGGGAGATGTAAACACATCATTGTTTTCCCAACCTGCTAGGTATTTCGACTAGCTTTTTATTCAGTCACACTAACTTCTATACATGCTCATGGTATATGCCCAAGAGTTCATGCCACCCTACCGAACTAACCTTCGGTGTAAAGGTTGTCGAGCTATGCTCTAGCACCTAGTGCTTGCAGTAGTTGTCTCTAAAATGTCAAGACGGGTCTGATATGCGCAACTAACCTGGCGCCTCATGACTCCAAGTTATTTCTCTCCGGGATGAGTTCGTTCCGTAGGTACCTTGTAGGTCCTCTTTTGTTGGCATGAACTCGTATCCCTCGTGTGCTGGTATTTTACTACACACACATATGGTTCATCCCTACTCTCTATTAGGGGAATCCAATGGTTTATCTGATCTTCCACGTTCTGCTTCTCACCAACATAATTTGGTTAACAGCTATTATAATGGTTGCTTTGTTGCGCACCATGTACCAGTCGATTAGACGGTTATCCGCTATTGCGGTTTGCAAGGAGTATCTAATCTCCAGCTTAGAGTATCTCCTATAATGCTCGCCTTTGCCCTTCGTCTGTTGTAAACATACAATACGACTGTGGGTTTTAACTTGGCATTCGTTTTCCGTTCAACCCTAATTGGTACTAACGTACTAACATTTTATGGCTTGAGAATGTGGTTATTATTATTCAATGCGACATCATCGCCGCACCCTCAGTGCATGATATAACTCTTCCTGTGCCCCCTTTTGGGTAGCATCTATGATATTACAAAGGTTTCCCTAATAAAACTTCCTAAGATACCACACTTCATCTTCTCATTCATGGGTTCTCCTTGCCTTTACCATTAAATTGGCTTTGGCTTCCTCGTTTACGAAAATTTGTAAAACTTGTGTTCTAACTTATCCACTATGGAGTTGTGACTTTTGTCGTTTACTATCAAGCTATTCTTGATTTCCCCAACCTTGTTAGTTAGACTGAGATCTCTCTCGTCAATTCATGGTTTACCTAGTCAGGATTCCATTCACTGACTTAGACACAGAGTTGATTACCTCCTGGGCCCCTACACTACTCGTTTATATACATGGGGTACCATACTGATACATTACTACTTACCCAACTAAATTAAAGTAAGTTTCGTTAGGCCCACAAGCTTCTAGGAGTGTGGTCATCCCATGTCTCATTTAGCGCACTCGTAGTGTTCGTACCCGGTGGTTATCACACTCTTAGTCCCGGTAATTTATGTTGGAGTAACTAGGTTGCCAATTCTTAACCTTTAATGTTAGAATGGCCCTAGAGGGTTCTCTGGGTTCTATGAGTTCCTTTATTAATATGTATGTTCATTACCTTCTCTAAGATAGGTGTTTGCGACCTAGCGCCCTAATATTGGTTTTCTCATGCTCGTCATCTGGTATCCATGAGTGGGGATTATTATCTACTTACTATCTCTCCCATTCACTCCTAGGCTATTAACGCCGTTTAGATATGAGTCTTCAGTTCTCAAACTCCACCCAATTCATTGGGTTACACCCTCTAGTGTAGTCTGGACTCCATGATAAGGGTTGACACCTCGTGTTTTCCCTGTCTTATGGTAGTCCCTCTTTAGTCTGATATTAATCAGTATTTGTGATTCATCACCTTTTCTCTCCTAGATTTGGGTCATTTTGGTGGTACTAAAGGTATCCTTCCGTAGGCCTATGCCATACGATATTCAGGCTCAGTGCTTATTCCGATAGTTAAATGATTGTTGGTCTTTGTATTTAATTTAATCCTAGTTGGTTCTAATACTTTCTCCTAAGGTTTTCAATTGGATACCCACAACTTAGTGGGTTCCGCTGATCATCGTTCTTCGCTGTGTAGTCCTAACTCTTATTCAACTCGTATTTACTCCATCCTCTTCGAGGTACGGTATCTTCCGTCCTCAGGCAAATTCGCTGTTCAGTTAATATCCACTGCCCTCCGTACGGGAGTCTAGCAGCATAATGGATTCACAACACCCCAGTTGTGTATGGTGCGGGCATAAAATCGGCCCCTTCATTGTATGTTTGCATCTGCCTATTCTTCTCTTACAACTCTCAAATAGCTTGCCATAATGGCACTTGTCTATTATTTTCATCCACTCCTTCGGATAGGTTTTAATTAAAGTCTTGGCTCGTATAGCTCACTTCTTGCCCTCTGGCAATGTTCAATAGTAGTGGTTTAATCACAAGTGTCACGCACTCCCTAAATATGGTTATGCTAGTCCTGAAGACTCGACACTCCCCACCGGTATTACTTGACGTTTAATGTCCATACCGGCACTGGGGTTAGGCTTATAGGCGCTACTTACCGTTGTTCTCATTGACTCCCTTTCCACACTCTACTAAATGGTGTATTATTTTCAGGTATCATGGTCAGACCGGCTAGGTCTTCCCGAGGTTTTATCGACCTCCAACCCAAGGGTTTCGTAACCCTTTCTTTAAGAAGGCTATGTCCTGCTTCATTGCATTACGGACTCACATGGATCTTTAGTGTTTATTGGTAACCACCTGGACTACTCAGTCCTTTGGGGATAGTTTACCGTCGCTGTACTTGCTGTAGCAAGTACGCAAGGAAGGTTGAAATTTAGTACTTTGGTTAGTGTGGCACTTGCTGTGGCAAGTGCGCCATGCAGACTAAGCCACCGGTACGGTGTGTGTCAGTGCAGTGCTATTCCCTAATCGGGTTTCTGTTCCTGTTCAAGAAAGTTCTTATTCAAATTAATATAGTTTCATTCCCGCACTCGTTCCCACAAGTTTACAGTGGTAGTAAGGTCTTATTTCCCTCTCGAGGCGTTGCATGGTAGCAACTTAGCGAGTTCTTGTTACAACAGCTCTCATGATCTCTCCTCATGCACGTCAGGCCATCTTGAACCTTCAGTGTTGCATGGGTTAGAGTTACTCGCTTCGGGTGAGACTTCGAAAAGGTTATCCATTCCGTCTGTTACATATCTCATAAACTAATCTTTACTCGTCGTTTCCACTTTCTTCCCCCCAAGCGCACTTACCAGTGCTTTCCTGGATGTAGGACAGGGTTGCTTTGCTTATAGCAAGCTAGCCCCATTAGTCCTACGGGAATTATCTCCTCAACCTCGGTTTAATATTCATCTCATACTTGTATGGTAGACATTACGTCATTACCAGGACCCCCGGTCCTAAACAATTCATCACAACATAAAGTCTTATTTTCTACATTTAACATAAATTCTCATAGCATCCACATCGGGTCTTCCCGATCAGGAGAGTTATCTCCGTGGTGCTTCTCATTTCATTGCCTCACTAGGTAGTACTCGAGGTACGGGCTGCGGCGGGCGGGGTACCATTGCAAATTTCCCGGGATGCTCTCCCATCAAGTGCGAGCGGTTCCTACCGTCTTCGCATTACTTGGGGTTGCTGGACCTTCACCACCTTCCGCTGCGCCTCGTCCTTCCTTAGTACTGTTACCCAGACCTCTTCCAGACGTATGTCAAGAGGACGGGTTAGACCTTTACTCGGTCGTTTAATATTAAAGTGCCTCTACGGCTATTGTGTGCAAGCATTACGCATTGCATCGGCCTCGCAAGGTCACGTATCCTCACAACGTTTCCCGTATTCCCAAAACCTATGCTCACTGTATAAATCCTACTATCTCTTGTCATCAGAGCGGTACTCCGCTCTGATACCACTTTTTGTAACACCCCTACTCTAATCGGCTCCTAATCGTCTTACTTAACATAATAATCGCAGCGGTAATATAATAATTGAACTACTGGTGTCACCGTTCTCACTCGCCCATATGAGTAATAACGTGCTTACTGATATATTCATAAATACGAAACAATTTCCCACAGTGACAACAAGAGATAGATCTAACCTTCAATTCCAATATAAAATACAATCATAGTGAGCATTCTAAGTACCCCAATCCTTTACACGTTTCTATGTTCGTATCAAAATACAACAGTGCATATTTAAACAACTGTAACTAAACTACCCAGTGCGTCCCGCTCTTTGTCGACACCGGAAGCTGCATATCTGCAAAATATTTGTTTGTGGTATGGAATCAGCCCCTGCTGAGTATGTTACTACATGACTGTCATGCCCCCTCGGACCCTCAGTTAATTGGTCGAGAGCATGCAATTAATTTTCATGCAAGTAGTTTAATATAAAAACTGTAAAGCAACAAATATATTGTAGTAAACTCAAATAGCAAACAAGCCCCCGGCTTCACACATCACATCGTAATAAACCAACTGAAAGTGTTACAATGCTTATATGAGTACAGAAACTCCACTCCAACAAACACTTAATAGTTCATAATTGAGTACGGCGACTCACTCGACCAAACAATCCATAATAATCCACGCACGAGTACAACGACTCGACTCAACCAGTTCACAACACAGATATAAGTACAACGACTCAATTAAACCAATTCACAACACACATATGAGTACAACAACTCAGTTAAACCAATTCACAACACACATATGAGCACAACGACTCATTTCAACAAATCCATCAACATACAACACATAACCACATAGCATAACTAATGAGCAACAAGGCGAAACAACAAGGATTATAAACAAGTATAAATTCTCGTCTTTGGCATGCAAGCCCAAATAATGTTTGCCTAATGTACGAGCTAATATAGTTGTTCGTAATTGTTCAGTCATGCCTAATGACAACGTCTTGTTAAAACGACGTGTCTCTAAGTTACCCATCTCCTATGGCGGGTCACCCACGGCAGTAGCCACTCCAGCGGTAGAGTCTCCGACCAACGAACCATCTATAGTCCATTGGAAATTTATCATGATACTTACGATACCCACACAGTATCCTAGTATCGTTAATTGATCATAATTCACAGCAAGAGCCACATCCTCTTGATAAACTTATCTTTACCATCGCATCGTTTTACTATTTTTCCTAACACAGCAGACTAAGGTCGTTAGTCCAATCCTGAGTATGTCGACTTGGGATCCAGTGTTAGATACGAGAGTTAAAAAGGCCAATGCTCCGTATATAAGTCTCGAATAATATATATATCTTATTATCCTAATGCTACGATGTTTTACTTACGTTCCTTATATTACACATATAAGATAGCATCATTGCCGGTAGTTCGTTTCATAATATGTTCTTATATACGAACAGTACTGTTATCGTATAACAGTAATAATAACAATGCAGCATTAATACACAACTCAAGCATATTAATTCACGCAAACAGACATTAAATCTTAACACAGATTTTCACACAATGTCTGAACCGGGGAAATCCTCAGAAACAATCAAGCCACATAAATAACATACCGTGCACCGGGATTATAAAACCGTGGAGTATGAATCAGCTAGATCCGAAGCTCCCCCGTGATCTCTAACAGTCTAATAATACATAACACTACAGATTATGAAATACCCCAAACCTTAATATATTAATGAACTATATAATTAGGATATACTAAGGCTAGAACGTGCCTTAGAAACATTAGAAGAAGTGTTAAACAACAATTTACACCAAAACATGCTTTAGGAACAATTAGGGCAAAAGGTGTTTTAAAGAACACAAATAAATTAGGGAGCTACCAATAAGTTCCCAAGAGATTTAAAATGTGAAATACCCCTAAGATTAGTAATACGCATTAAGCGGAATTAGCGTTTAAACCGAAAACGCACCTTAGAGCACAAAAATGCGCTTTAAAGAAAAATGTGCTTTAAGCATGTATCTATGGAACGAAAAGGCTAACGAGCCTAAATACCATAAAGAAATAGGGAAAAAAATAAATGGTCATAGGAGCCATTGCGTATACACACAAATTAAGTATACAAAGTCCACAGTAAACAGGTACTAAACTGACGAAAGTCAAGGAGAAACCACCAAACGACTTGGTTTAAATTGGAATGAGCAACATGATATTTCATGAACAAAGTTTCTAAAGGTTGTAAATATATTAAGGACACATTTAAACTATCCAAAACAAATTGCATAATCAATGTGAACCCGGAAGCACATAAAATGGTGTTTTAAGGCATTTTTGACTATGTAACATACCTAATACATGGTATAAGTCCTTATGAACGAGTGTAATGCATCAAATATTACATAAAAACATTGGAGAAACAAAAAAATTCGGGTCAAACAAGGACCATAGGCTGCCAACATGGGATGAGTCACCAAGCTCTCCAAAATGCTTTAAATTCACTATTACAATTACCAAAACTTTCCTTAAGTGCCAAATCATCTTGTCCCCTGAGTAATTCACTAATAAGACACTTACCTGTCATTATGAGAGCTCCCAAATTCGTAGCTCTTCCTCTTTTTGAAGAAACAACACAAAAACTCAAATGTTCTTAGTTTAGTGCCTTAAAGAACACCTTGCCTTGTAGAAATCATAACTTTCTCGTCCTAACTCCAAATAACAAGCTTGATAGCTCGTTGGAATCCTATTTCAAAAAGCTTTACAACCATAGCTCATGAGCCCCCAGATTCTTAGGAACAACCACGAAGAAGTGCCGTTGATTCTCGAGGTAAAACATTGCCTTCTTGGAAACTCTCCCTTCTTTGATTTTCATCAAGGCCGAGTGCCTAGGGTTACTAACCCTTCTTATTCCTCATCTTATTCTATGATTTTGGAGCCAATTTCTCTAGCAAATTGCTGTCAAAATTTCTAAGGAAAACAAGCTTAATATTAAGCTAAAGGTTAATATACAAGGTAAATCCTACAACTACCTATTTCAAGGTTCTAATTGTTGATTTATATATGATCTAACATGTTATTTTTTTTTTAGGGTTACCGAAATTATTGATGTGTTAGATTCAATTTTTAACACATTAAATGTTAATAATTTGTAAATCTAAAATTAGATTTATACTCCTTATGATATAAGCTTCGATATAAGCTATCATAATATACAATTCATACTATAATTTATGCGGTGGCCGAAAATTAAGAGGTTATTAATGAGTTAGAAAAATTATCTAACTTAGTTAAATTAAAGGGATTAGAGTAATTAAGAGTAATATGTAAAATTTAAGAGGTTTTAGTATCTAATGGTGATTACTGAAAATATATGAGGTCAATATGGAATTTTGAGAGTTTAGATGATGAGGAAATAATTGTAGAATTAAGTTTACAATTTATAAAGAGTTTATAAGTGTTATAAGGAATTTATAAGGTTTTTGGTATATTTAAGGTTAATAAAAGATGGTATATATACTATAATATTAGATAATTAAATCTGGTGACTTAGAGATGTTTAAAATGATTTTTGATGTTCAAAAATCTGTAGGAAAATTAGTTACGAAAATTAGAAATTAATTAGAGTTAAATTGGTTAATAAATGAGTTAGGATAAAAGAAAAGACCATGAGGGTAAACTGGTAATTTCCCTGGTCAAACGTGGTCAAACATGGTCAATGACAGTTTATAAAATGTTTAGAGGAGCTAGAATAAAATTTGTAGCAAAATTAGATATTAAAAGGATAAAGGAATAAAAAGTTAGGGAAATTTCACGATATACCCCCGAGGTTTCTGCGAATTTTACAAGATACCCCTGAGGTTTCATTTTTATTACAAGATACCCCTGATGTTTCATTTTTTTTACGATATACCCCTGAGATTTCATTTTCATTATGATATACCCCTGAAGTTTCAATTTTATTACGAGATACCCCTAAGTCAGATTCCTCATTTTACCCTCGCACCATATGCCCCCTAATCACCTCAGGATATATAGTCAAAGTTTTGTTTGAATTTGAAACTTAAATAAAATGCTCAAAAAAATTAAAGTTCATATAAAATTTGACATCAATATAAAAAAATGAATATAATTAAATAAAAAAACAAAAAAGTTAATAAAAGGAAATGACTAAAAAATTAAAATTAAATTATTTTGAAAAATAAGCATAACTTGTTAGGGAGTTACCTAGATATTTGTTAAAAATTTTAAAAATGTATAACAATAATATGAAGAATATTTAAAGCAACAATTTCATATAATACATAGAAAAAATCATCATTTTAAATTAGAAAACAAAGTATAAAAACCATAAAATATGATCCTTTCTCCTGTGATTATTGATATCAAATAATATATTTGTTAATAAACTCATACTATAATTAATAAATTATTTAATAATTTTTTATATTTAATATAATTGTTATAAAAAATTTACGATTTTAAGTCACCGCTATAATATTTTTAAAATTATATAACAATATAAGTTTTCTAAATAGATTATTTTTTTGTTGTTTAGTCATTTCTATTTATTTTAAACTTTTTATGATTCTAGTTTTTTATACTTTTAATTATGTTTTTTAAAGTGAATTAAAATTTTAATTGATCTTTAATTTTTATGTGTTTTTTGTTCATGTTTTAAATTTTAAAAAAATTTGACCATAAACCCGTGAGGTTATTACGGGGCATATGTTGCGATGGTAAAATTAGGATATGAAAAATATAATATATCAGAATCTGAACAGAGGGGCATCTCGTAAAAAAATTGAAACCTCAGGGGTATATCGTAATGAAAATGATACCTCAGGGGTATATCGTAAAAAAAAATGAAATCTCGGGGGTATCTTATAGTGAAAATGAAACCTCGGGGGTATCTCATGAAATTCACTCAAACCTCGGGGGTATCTCATGAAATTTCCCAAAAAGTTAAGTTAAATTAACTTTAGGGGTAATATTGTAAATTATGGAAAGTTAGGGGGTTTGACCATAAAAGACTGGTCAAACTTGGGTATGTTTTGGTAATTGACCCAAAGTATAAAAGAAATTAATTAAGAAAGAATTTGGAAGAAATTAGAAATAAAAATAACAAGTTTAGAACTTATTATGGGTACAATAGAAATTGAAAGAAAACTAAGGGTAAGGAATGTAAATAACACATTTTTATGTGTTTAGGAGGTTAAGGAAAATAATACATTTAGAAACAAGTTGTAAAAAACAGAGTTAAACGGGGTTAAACGAAACCCGTATATAACTTAAGGTATACGAGGGGTATACCCGTAATTTAATAAGTATAGGAGAAATCAATACATAAAGTATTTTTAATGAAAATACAAGTTACATTGGAAAAAGAAATAAATACGTATGATACGGAGTATACGAAAATTTTTGGTGTACATGAATAGTGCTCGTATACGTGAATAGTATCCGTATACATGAATAGTAAATACGTGTACACGAATAGTAAATACGTATACATGAATAGTAAATATGTATACATGGATGGTAACTACGAATATATGAATAGTCAAATAGGAGACGTATACGTGAATATTAAAATACGTATATGTGAATAGTGAAATACGGTGAATAGTAAAATACGAGACCGTATAAATGAATAGTGAAATACGGATGAACAGTGAAAATACTAAAACCTGATGCAAGGTCCGTATAAGTCTAAAGTTGCTATCTGTGCAACTAAGTAACCGCTAACGACGTTAGTATGTTAATGAATTAGAATTGAGCTAGAAAACGCTCCTAAATGAACGAAACCGTTTAACAGTAAACTATTATACCCAGGTTAACCTAGAAAGAGGTTTAAGTTGAAAAGAGAACCGAACTAGTTCTAAGACACAGGATACTAATACTAGTTTTGGTTACAGATCTAGATAGTCATAGGCGTTCGGCGGATTAGGCGAACGTGGGATTAAGAGCTAGCCAATCTCCGGTGTACGGTATGGGATTCTTGTAGCTTGTTTGCTAACGGGGTCTACCTCGGTTTGTGTGCTAGTGTTATTGTGATACAACCAAACAAGATTAAACATGAAACCGATTTACTGTATTGTTATTGTGTGTCCATTGCAAACTAACACGACTTGATTCAGAGCTTGTTCATTAACTATGTTTAGTAGCAATTGTATAAGGTTATAAATACTCCCTGTTGTTAGTAGGTTAATACCGAGAGAGGTTTAACTAACCAATTGTCAATGAGACTTCAACTAACTGGAACTTGGGAGGAGAGGAATCCGGGACTGACTCCGGTCATGCATGTTTAGGTTAGGAGGTCGGCATCTGTATCAGATCTGTCTTCCGCATATGGCTCGTCTACGACTTGTCGCCTAGGGTCGACAAACAGACCCGACCAGCTCGAGTGAACAGTTCGAGATGGGAGGCAAATTCAGGAGGCGCGGGAGGGTCAAGCCTACACCCCTCATAACTTAAGAATTTGTGTTTATTAACCCAATGGAGCTAATAACTCATTGGCTAGGGTTACCTTGACCCGACAAAAATAAACAATTCAGTTAGAGAACAACCAGTTCTTTTAAGAGAACGGTTGACACTTATAAGGTATGGTCAAACACGAGAACTAAACAATTCTCAGGCCTCAGGAGTTAGGAATCTAACTTACTCATTAATGGGCATCCATTACGACGTTCGATTTATTTGTACGAATAAACAATTGCATGTAAACGACAAAGTAGTCGTGTGTAGCCCTGTTAGCTTGTGGGCTGCACGTTTTCTGTACCAGCCATGTGCTGAGCCCTTGGGGCCTGTGATTTAAACTTTGCAGGTTGGTGCCAGACGAGGACTCAACCTGAGAGTAAGAGGGGGTAGAGTACTTCGGGTTGCTTTTACATTTGTTACACGAGTTGTGCATGTACACTCGTTTAGTAATTGATGAGATGTTGGTATGATGTATTAGGATATGAGATACTCGGTATAAGTTGTGGTTTGTGATTTGTATTGTATAGATGCTCGAGTAATTATCCGGTTAGTCAGACCGTGACTTGTAAGAGAATAGGCCTAGTTAGTCACGTGGGTGACTAACAGCGGTAACACCAACTTAGTAGAACTTTTCCGCTGCGTTGTTAACGAATGAGATGGACTTAGGGCGATGATCATTGTATTTGGAGTTGGGGTGTAACAAATTAGCATCCTGTATAACAACATTACTCTACGGTACCCCGTACCGTCACTAATCCCTCCCGGTTCATTCCCCGTTATTTACTATCAACGTTTGTCGGGTTTTTGGTGTAACTCGGGATTAGGAAAAATGCTATATTACATGCGTGGTTACGTCATGTATATTAATATACTTAACTTTAAACTTTTGTTATCGCATGTAATTTAATACCCATTGTATATCATATAGTTTATCACTATATTGCATGTATAATATTAGTCATATATTATACTGAAATACCCCAAACTTAAATATAGTGATTAAGATTATTCTAATCCTTATTTAAGAGCCTAATAATGCTTAAGTAGTATTGGTGAGGAAAAATAAATCCAAAAGAAATAAAGGAACGCTTAAAAAGCGAAAAACGCTAAATAAGCGTTAAATAACCATAGGAGGTATGAGACCCCGGATAGCGTATCATATAGATTCCAAAGGTTTAATAAGACCTAAATAATATATGGGAACAACTCCCGAAGAAAACAGATCCAAATAATGAATTAAAACGCTAATAGAGCTTTAGAGCACGTTTTTTCAAGAAAACCCGAAAACGTGACTTTAAGTGGTCAAACGGACCCGTAAAAATTATAAATCACTAAATAACAACTATTAAGCATTTATGGAAGCTTAATAACCAATAAAAATAATTAAACGAGAAAATTCCAGAAAACAGGGCAGGTTAATGAATAGTACCTAAACCGGGTAAAATAACGAGCGTTTTCTGTAAAAGACGAAAAACGCTCCAGCTAGCATAACAGTAGGGGACCGGTTTTAATGGGTTAAATAATCCCTCACACACACATGTAACTAGTTAACAAATAAAGAGAATCAAAAAAACAAAAGAGTAAAGTAAAAAGCTACTTTACCCTCTTCTCTCACCTCACTCTCTCATTTCCCTCATCTCTCTCCTACCCTCTTCTCCCCCACTGATTTCTCCATCCTCTCTCTTCTGGTTGGGCGATTTTGGAAGCTCCAAGAGAAGCTTCAATGGCTTCTCATCTCCTTCTTCATGCTCCATCCTCATGTGAGCCCCAAGTGCAAAAATAATTACATATTTCTAATCCCCTCATCATCCTCTACACTTCTCTCTTCTCAAAATCCAAAAATGAGGAAGTTCATTTTCGTGGGTATACCCCATTCAAAGAGAAAATAGCACCAAAGGGTAGCTTGGAGTCTCCTTTCTCCATTAAGGTAAAAATCTCCATGAAATAACTCATATTTCTCCATCCTTACTCATAACCGATTTTTACCTCTTTGTAACACTCCATTTTCTCTCTCTCCTTTGAGCATAATATCAACCTTGCAATGGTGGTGGATTCTCCTTCTTGAACCAAGGGCTAAAACCCCTCATAAAACACTCCAAAGGTAAACCCTAGAATTTGTATTTTTAACACTTCAATGATTTAGTGTTAGTTTAAGGGTTAGTAGTTTAATTGCACTTATTTTGTGTACATTGGGTGATGGGAATGGAGTTGGCAACTCCATTCCCCATGTAGCCGGTTTGGGCAAGAAAGAGAGGAAGAGGAGAAGTGGAAAAGGAATGAAGGAATTATAAGCTCAAGGTAAGAACTATTTCCTAAGATTAAATTTTAAAGCATTAGAGTAGTGGGAATGGGTGAACCAATTTAAGGAACACAAATATTGTATTAGTATTGTAATTGTGGAAGTTTGAGTATTTGTGAATTAGTATTTGGATAGTAGGCCTTAGAGCCAATAAATTGTTTATGTGTATTGGTATTGTGGATTGAGGAAGTATTGAGGAGCTTATATTGTATTGATTGCTGGTAGGACCCTTGTATGGGTGTGGCTAGATTAGGAATGAATTGGGTGAGAATGTGTAGGTGTGGCTAGGTAAGAAAAGTAGATGAACTATGGCAAAATTTTGGTAGGAATATGTACATTTATGGATGACTTGGTGAATGGGAGAACCAAGGTATGTATTTGGTTGAGTGAGGAGATTTAGTAACCATGGAATGGTAGTTGTAGTATGAGGATATAAGGATGCAAAATCTGTAGCAAAGAGCGCTAGGAAGGCATTGGAGAAACTAGGAGGAATTAAGTGTACTTGGAGAACTTAAGGTGAGTGTTTAATACCTTGGAAGCAAATTGAAAAGGATTTAGGTAATGAGAAGAACTAGGATGTAAAACAATGCGTTATGGATGCTAGGAGTAGCATTGGTTGAGGGAGTATTGAATAGTAAAGGTTAGGACAAAAATCTGTAGCATTGGGGAATTGAAAAACTGTTGTAAGTGTTGAAAGGAAAATGAGTGTGTATGAACTAGTATGGAAATGAGTAATGGATTAATGGATGAACTAGGGTGTATTAGGAGGTTTAATTAGTGCTAAATCATGTGGGGAAGTATTGGTTAAGATTGGGGGAGTAATGGGTAAAGAAACCAACTGAAACCAGATTTTAAAACTGAAGTTCTGGGCCGGACCGGACTTGCGACCGGACTTGCAAGGTCGGTCGAGCCCAGAATCACAAAGACGGGAACCTTCTGGAATGGACCGGACTTGCGACCGGACTTGCACGTTCGGTCGGACCAGAACATTTTCCCGTCTGAAACCTTCTGGAATAGACCGGACTTGCGACCGGACATGCAATTTCGGTCGGACCAGAAAATTTTCCCGTCTGAAACCTTCTGGAATAGACCGGACTTGCGACCGGACATGTAAGTTCGGTCGGACCAGAAAATTCTCCCGTAATGAGAGCTACTGGAATGGACCGGACTTGCGACTGGATTTGCAAGTTCGGTCGAGACAAAAAAAAATGTTTTATTATATGATTATAGTAATCATAGGTATGTATATATATACCTATACACATATAAGCATATGTAAGTTGTAATACACCATTAATGAAGTAGTAATGGTAAGAAAATAAGTAGACGAGTAAGGAAACAAATTAAGGGAATTGTAAGTATAAGAACATTAAGTTAAACCGAAACAACGGGATAACGGGGTAAGTACGGGCGTAGTAATTATGTATGTATTGTAAAGCTTAGTATTAATAGAATCATTTGGCATGTAGTCATTGATTCGAGAGTAAGATTCGAGAAACAAATGTGAACCAAAGGAACAAGGGAACGCCCGCTAGAGTAAATCGACGGTGAAAGGTATGATTTCTTCATGCCCAGTATCCTAATCTGGTTACCCCGATTTGCGTGCTTATTTGATCACCTAAATAAGATAAATGCATGAATCGGACTATATTGCACTTACTTGTGCTTGTTTACATTGTTCTTGTTATCTGCCTTGAACAATAGTTGTATAATTCATGAAATATATTAATGATGATGAAGTGTATTGTATTTCGCAGTGTACTTGCATATTGTATTGTATTTTATATGGATGTGTATATGAGCAATGTATTTGTGTATGTGGCTTGAGTGAATGACTTCTACTAATTCCTAACCACCTAACTCCTAACGAAAGTACTAAGTAAATTGGAATGAGTAGAAGTTCGATATAGTTTCGGCCACGTGTGAGGATGAGGAGACACAAGAGGTTGGATCCGATTCCTGGTTCTTAAACTGGTCCACGGCCCAAATCCCTTAAATGGGTAGCATCCTGGATTGGTGAACCAAGTAAATCCCGGTGGTGGGACCGAGTAGTCCCCGGGCCGGAAGTCCCGACGACTTGACTTGAGTAAGTAAGTAAGTAAGAGTATGAGTATGTATGCGTAAGTATTGCGTAACTAGTAAAAGAGTAATCTCCACCCTATTAACCCGGGTGGACCAACGGAGCTAATCAAGCATTGGGCGTTGTATGTGTATTGTGTATGTGTTGAATGTGTATCGCGTATGTGTATCCCGGAAGAAGGTAAGTAAGAACTGGGTTGACTCGCATTGACTTCATTGTATGTATTGTATGGTGTGTATGTATGTACGCCTTGTAAAGTATTTCGGTATTATGTATGGAAGCATGTATGCATGTATGTTTGAATGAAATCAATTGCATGTATTCGACCAAATGGTCGGCGTACCCTCACTAGTACGTGGGGTCTGCGGTTATCATATGCAGCGAAAGCTGACCCCCTAGGGGGAACGTTTTTAGTATGCAGGTACCCGAAGCGGATGTGGACGGGGTAAGAGACCGGTGGCACATTCTTGTATCCAGATAGTAAGTAGTTTGTGAGGAATGGGTAGTGGATAGACTCTTAGTGAGTATGTATGAGTTTGGAAGAGGTATTATACTTGTATAAGGATCCTAGTAGACTCGGTGAACGCTATCGTATTTTGTATTGAACTTGTGGTTTGTATGGAATGGGAATTGTAGTATTTGATCCGTGAATGTAGTAAGACTTGCGTTTGTGTAGCACTCGGATATTCCGGTCCATCAGACCGATGCTGTATGTAATAGTAGTAGCCTTGTTAGTCACACGGGTGACTAACGGCATTGTATCACCCACTGTATGTAAGTATGTATCCGCTGCGTGAATCTGGAAGCACGAGAAGATTGTACGGTAATGGTTGTATTATGGTAGGGGTGTTACAAAAAGTGGTATCAGAGCGAAGTGTCACTCTGATGACTGGAAATACCGAGTTTAGGAATACCGAGTTAGGAATTAGAAGCTTGGGCTAAGGGCTGAGTGATAGCATTAGAGAGATGCTAGTTAGGAACCACCGGTGAGTACCGGATACCTACACTACCAGGCCCGCCCTCCGCAAGCCCTATTGTATAACTTGGGAAAGGACGCCAGAGAGAAGAAAGTCTTCTCATACTCGGGAAAAAAAAACCGATCTGGCAGTTGTGAAGCGATCACAGAGTAACAAGAACCGACATATGGTAGATTCCAAGAATTGGGAGTCCCGGAGATGGATCCCGGTTGAACAACAATACCCGCACTTAATAGCGGCAGGATGAGCACTCCAATCACAAGGAGGCTGCAACTTACAACAGCATCGGGCGACGTGCTCTGCAGTCGCGAAACCTAGCTAACCAACCAGCAGCAGGAAGGAAGCACTAACCGTGTAACAAAATGGGAAAAGGAGTAGTAATGGAACCCGCGACACAAGTCTGCGGAGCAGCAGTAGCTGAATAATACCACCAACGGTATACCAACTGACTAAGGACATAGTCAGGAGCGATTAACTCCAAATTAAAACACCAAAAGGTTGCAATACCCGGCCAATATAGCTCAGACAGCTACAAGAACATCCACGGGATATAATCCGATAGGACTACAAGAGTAGTGCCTAGACAAGCTAAGGCTCAATAACCACAATAAATGTGTGGGAACGGGCAACAGGGAACAACACTAAACCAAATCAAAAGGAAAACTCCAAGGATTGGAGAAGTACCCGGATCTACGACAGCCATGTCCGGATCACTGAGAAGCCACCCAAAGGATTGAGTATCCCAATCATAACTCAATAGATCAAGGGAAGAGTCAACAAGACTATCAAATACAAACGGGAACCATACCAAGATTTGTAAAGGATTACCCAAAAACCACCAGTACCACGCACTTGCCACGGCAAGTGCAGTAAGGACAGAGATACGTAAAGGAACTCTAACACACCACAGGTACATAGTAATGTACCGTGACTACGATGAAGCAACTACGGGATCACAAATCCTGAAACTGAAAGAATGGAACCTTGGTAAGGCCTAACGGCCCGACCACTGTATCTAGAACATACCAGTCAGTGAGAAGCTAGACTTGGTCAAGACCTTAAACATGGCTATGCCATGAGAGACTCCTTTTAACACCGAACCATAATTTTAAAACCCAAAATTTTTCTTTCAAAACCGCAACCTTTCTTTTAAACCTTGGATTTTAAAACCAAACCAACATCATTACGGTGAGTATCGTGGAATGATACAAGAGGAGTTGACAATAGAATACTTCACCTAGGTGTGTGACGAGCACTGCGAGTGTACCGAATTACGGGATGTGGGACAACCGCACTCCGAAAGAGCTTGTGGGCCTGACAGATAGTCGGGTAAGTGGTAATGTATCAAGATGGTACCCCACATATGTATACATGTAGTGAACGACACACGGGAAGTAGTCAACTCCGTTCTACGGACCATGAGTGAGTTCAAATCAGAACAGCTGGACACCTCAGACGATCAAGTATAAAGGAACTCAGAGAATCCATTTGAAGATGAGGAATAAGAACTAAGGAAGTGCAAAGAGCACAGACTAGTAAGCATAGACATTGGAGATGTCTCAGGACATCAAGTAAATACATGACTGCTGGAAAGTATACCCAGCCTAAACACAGTAAGGAAATCGCCTAACGTGAACACCACGAGGCTCAACAAACGGGACAGGGTTCCTAAGAGCGATCACAAGATTACCACTGAATATAATCCATTATCAAAGATGATATTTAACCTAGACTCAAGCACTAGGAGCAAGTATAAACGGTCTACCCAACGACAGGAGACGTTATGACCCAAAGGGAATAGCTTAAATACAATACCACAACGCGGTATAGTGATAACATATCATAAGCATTAGCCGGATGCAACAACATAACCTAACAACACCCAGGAGCAATCCTCGAAGGGTGTCTGAGTTAACACCAATCGAACAAAGTGTCATGGAGAGAGCACGACAACTAGAACGAATATTCGGTTAGGATACCGAAGGGATTTCACTTAACAAGGAATACCCTCAGCCGCCGAAAGGCACTGATTGACATCAGAATGCCTAAAGGGGCCTCCTACGAATGGAAGCGTGATGTCACGACTTACCATGGAGCCCAACAATATCTCCAACCTATGATGGTATACAAAGAGTGGAACATGTATAAGCAGCTTGCAAAGAGCATAGCTTGCAGCAATAAGGCTCTAAAGCCATAAACCTGAGGCGTTGTATAACCTTAAACGGTTGCAAAACCCACACCATTTACTAACAAGACTTGCAAGAGATATTGCCTCATATGACAAGAAATCAACAACTGGACCATCAATTCAAACCTAACGTCCTGAGTGACTTGGAGTAATGGTCAACTCAGTGTCACTGTCACTAGAGCATCAGTCTAGTATACAGTTGACAAGCTTTTAATTACCTTCATGCTTTCTGTAGCAATGGTAGCACAGGGGCATAAGAATCGTGATGATGCCAACATTGGCCTAGTCCACATTTGGACCCTACGTGAAACCCGAGGAAAAGTACCCCTCGTTAATTGAAGACCACCGAGGTGGTGAAGATGTGAACCCTTTGAAGAGGCTTCCATCTACTATAACAATAGAGCCTATGCATATAGATACTGCCAAGAGGCGATGAAACAAGGAAAAGACATTCCTAACCATCGCGACTTAAAGGAGTAAGTATACTCCATATGCAGTACGTAAGCAGGTACTAACATGGTAACCTTGCTATGAGACGTATGAGTGGCGACAAACCCCTCAACAAGAACTTTCACCTATTAGTGATAAAATACTCTTCATTTAGAGAACAGGACCAGAAAACCCCTGAAGTTTCTTGGGATGTCCCGGTGATATGCATACAAGTGAAACTGCACAGCTAGAGCCTATAACTAATGCTCAGCACTGGAAGACAGTAATGCCAAAAAATAATCAATGCGAATGCACATTGGACACCATGAATGACCAACGCTCAAGAGAGCTTATAACCCGATGAATTACCTCATCCTTGGTCAACCAAGATACTTGGTAAATTGTATAATAAATGATGATAGAATGTGAGGTAAGCTAACCTACATATGAAACCTAAGTTGAAATGAAACACCTCCACATTGGGAAATAATCACATTACGGTATGTTACGACAACCGTCATACACACGAACAGAGGAAACCCTCAGTGTTCATGCCATAAGGAAATGGTGCCAATGATAATAGCAATAAGTAAAGAGGAACTACCACCGTAACAGAAACAGTAAAAACAATGTTGTACAATGAGTAAGAATATGGTGCGCAACAAGCGACCGCTATGAAGAAGTAGCAGATAATGACACGGAGTATAAGTATGAGATGACAGGCAGAGATATTCTTTCCAATCACATAAGTGACTTACTGTCAAACGTTTACGCCTCTACACTCTATATGACTGAGTGTTTTGGTATTGCACTTGTGCAGCTAATGATCTAATGGGATGGCTAAGGATATGGAGAATGTAAACCGTAGTAAACCCTTCTTTTCACCAACAAACATGGCATAAGCCAGTTAAGCAAGCTTAACAACAAACCGTGCGGCCTAAGGCCAAAGAAGCACGAAGAGTGTACAACACACTAACAATCACAAAATGTGAATTCCAATGGAATAAAGAGTGAAAAGAGACTTAATAAAGTCACTAGGACCAACGCATAGAAAATGCAAAGTCATACAAGTAAAGAACACTTGTACTGAACCAGAAGAACTGGTATAATCCGGAAGCTATTGATAACAGAGGAAGCACTACAGTTAAGTGGTGACTTAACCTCGCCCGATAATAAGCCGGAAGAGCTTAGTGAATAATCACGGGAGTACGAGTAGTATACATAATAGATTACCAGAGAGCTGGTTATAAATCTTTAACTCGTTGAGTTCAAACAAAAGTAAAAGAATACCACACTGTTAGTACACCTTATTCCCACAACGAAGGGATAAAGAGGCGATGAGTAGCACATTTGGAATAACCAAAGAGCAATAAAGTACTAAGATTATCAGGGTCACGCAGCAGAAGCCAGTGGGCCCTAGTTAGGAGATAATATACCTAGTAAGCATAACAGAAGGGCTATTAATTCCTTGAAGCCTAATAGGCTAGAACCGAATTAATGATGAGTTAAATAAACTCATATAGAAATCCTTGGTGCAAGGACTAAACCATTGGTATGGTTAAGACCTTTTGACCAGAGCATATTGTATAGTATACCGTAGTGAAGCTAAACGCTTCAGATTGCCCAAATCGAGTAAACCAATGTTTAATAATAATAACATATGGTTGATTACGTGGGCGTAATCCCTTTTAAGGGGGGTAGAGCGAAAATCGCATAATGTGAATTTTATAAATAAAACGCATAAACTATAGTGTGCATAGCACAAATGAGAAACGAATTGATGATTGATGCCTATGTTAAATAAACATAAGTATTCATTCATATCGAAATCGTGGTAACTAGGCATGAGAGATGCAAATACCATAGGATGGATATACCTACCTTGTAACACCATGTAAGAGTACTAGTAAAAGAAAAGTAATGAGTAGTGGACGGAGCTCCACAAGTATTGTAGCCTTGGAAGAAGTAGTACGAAATGAATGAGAGTAGTAGATGAATGAAGTCTAGGGGTAACGTATACCTAGGTAAATTATTGGAACTAAATTGAGGACAACAAAATTTTACAAGTATGGTAATCCCTAGTTAGAATATTGGAGAGTGTTGGATGAAAGTATAGAAGATTGATGAAATGAGCACTTAGGTATGGAACCTCGAGGTAAGTATTATAGATTGAGGATGATTGATGGACGGGATTCCATCCTTTGGAGATGTGTGAAATTGTAATTATAACTAGAAAGGGTAAAAAGATAGAAAATGGGAACAATTAAATTATTTGTTTGCTTGAATCTGATGTGGGAAGTCAAACTTGATCCTGATCAGATCAAGAGAAACCGAACACAAATTGGAGTGGAAAGATAGTTCAACACTGGTGCTGATCACATCAGGGTCGAACGACTCTTGAAGCTCCCCTCAAGTGGTCACAAGAATCACGCATAAGATAGAAGCAATGAATATAAATTGGAATTTGGAGTTGTGTGCTTTAGAAAAATTTCTAAGTAGTAGTTGCGAAAGAATTTTCTTAGCTTGGAGATGAAGGATTTGTTAGAAGCATATACCGGAGAAGGTAGTAGTGTATCATGTTGTATTATTCCAAGGGCAGCGGGACATAGAGGAGTCCTGTGTCTAGATGACCGGAGTGCCTGCGGGATTGTAATGTGTATTGCATTGCTTTGGGGATAGCTTTGCACTGTATGCATGTTTAGATTTTGTAATAAGGAACTGGATGGTTGGTAGTAATGTGGATTTGAGTAAGTATTGTACATTGGTAAGGTATGGAGAGTAGAAACCTGGAGTAATGGATTTAGGAATTGTAAGGAGGATGAATGTACGGCTTTTAGCATAGACAAGTATGAATGAGCAAGTATCGTAATCCTATAACCTTGAGCAACTTTGAGGACAAAGTTCTTAAGGGGGGTAGATTGAAATACCCCGAACTTAAATATAGTGATTAACATGATTCTAATCCTTATTTAAGAGCCTAATAATGCTTAAGTAGTATTGGTGAGGAAAAATAAATCCAAAAGAAATAAAGGAACGCTTAAAAAGCGAAAAACGATAAATAAGCGTTAAATAACCATAGGAGGTATGAGACCCCGGATAGTGTATCATATGGATTCCAAAGGTTTAATAAGACCTAAATAATATATGGGAACAACTCCCGAAGAAAACAGATCCAAATAATGAATTAAAACACTAATAGAGCTTTAGAGCACGTTTTTTCGAGAAAACCCGAAAACGTGACTTTAAGTGGTCAAACAGACCCGTAAAAATTATAAATCACTAAATAACAACTATTAATCATTTATGGAAGCTTAATAACCAATAAAAATAATTAAACGAGAAAATTCCAGAAAACAGGGCCGGTTAGTGAATAGTACCTAAACCGGGTAAAATAACGAGCGTTTTCTGTAAAAGACAAAAAACACTCCAGCTAGCATAACAGTAGGGGACCGGTTTTAATGGGTTAAATAATCCCTCACACACACATGTAACTAGTTAACAAATAAAGAGAATCAAAAAAACAAAAGAGTAAAGTAAAAAGCTACTTTACCCTCTTCTCTCACCTCACTCTCTCATTTCCCTCATCTCTCTCCTACCCTCTTCTCCCCCCACCGATTTCTCCCTCCTCTCTCTTCTGGTTGGGCGATTTTGGAAGCTCCAAGAGAAGCTTCAATGGCTTCTCATCTCCTTCTTCATGCTCCATCCTCATGTGAGCCCCAAGTGCAAAAATAATTACATATTTGTAATCCCCTTATCTTCCTCTACACTTCTCTCTTTTCAAAATCCAAAAATGAGGAAGTTCATTTTTGTGGGTATACCCCATTCAAAGAGAAAATAGCACCAAAGGGTAGCTTGGAGTCTCCTCTCTCCATTAAGGTAAAAATCTCCATGAAAGAACTCATATTTCTCCATCCTTACTCATAACCGATTTTTACCTCTTTGTAACACTCCATTTTCTCTCTCTCCTTTGAGCATAATATCAACCTTGCAATGGTGGTGGATTCTCCTTCTTGAACCAAGGGCTAAAACCCCTCCTAAAACACTCCAAAGGTAAACCCTAGAATTTGTATTTTTAACACTTCAATGATTTAGTGTTAGTTTAAGGGTTAGTAGTTTAATTGCACTTATTTTGTGCACATTGGGTGATGGGAATGGAGTTGGCAACTCCATTCCCCATGTAGCCGGTTTGGGCAAGAAAGAGAGGAAGAGAGAGAAGTGGAAAAAGAATGAAGGAATTCTAAGCTCAAGGTAAGAACTATTTAAATTTTAAAGCATTAGAGTAGAGGGAATGGGTGAACCAATTTAAGGAACACAAATATTGTATTAGTATTGTAATTGTGGAAGTTTGAGTATTTGTGAATTAGTATTTGGATAGTAGGCCTTAGAGCCAATAAATTGTTTATGTGTATTGGTATTGTGGATTGAGGAAGTATTGAGGAGCTTATATTGTATTGATTGCTGGTAGGACCCTTGTATGGGTGTGGCTAGATTAGGAATGAATTGGGTGAGAATGTGTAGGTGTGGCTAGGTAAGAAAAGTAGATGAACTATGACAAAATTTTGGTAGGAATATGTACATTTATGGATGACTTGGTGAATGGGAGAACCAAGGTATGTATTTATTTGAGTGAGGAGATTTTGTAACCATGGAATGGTAGTTGTAGTATGAGGATATAAGGATGCAAAATCTGTAGCCAAGAGCGCTAGGAAGGCATTGGAGAAACTAGGAGGAATTAAGTGTACTTGGAGAACTTAAGGTGAGTGTTTAATACCTTGGAAGCAAATTGAAAAGGATTTAGGTAATGAGAAGAACTAGGATGTAAAGCAATTCGTTATGGATGCTAGGAGTAGCATTGGTTGAGGGAGTATTGAATAGTAAAGGTTAGGACAAAAATCTGTAGCATTGGGGAATTGAAAAACTGTTGTAAGTGTTGAAAGGAAAATGAGTGTGTATGAACTAGTATGGAAATGAGTAATGGATTAATGGATGAACTAGGGTGTATTAGGAGGTTTAATTAGTGCTAAATCACGTGGGGAAGTATTGGTAAAGATTGGGGAAGCAATGGGTAAAGAAACCAACTGAAACCAGATTTTAAAACTGAAGTATTGGGCCGGACCGGACTTGCAAGGTCGGTCGAGCCCAAAATCACAAAGAAGGGAACCTTCTGAAATGGACCGGACTTGCAAGTTCGATCGGACTAGAAAATTTTCCTGTCTGAAACCTTCTGGAATAGACAGGACTTGCGACCGGACTTGCAAGTTCGGTCGGACCAGAAAATTTTCCCGTCTGAAACCTTCTGGAATAGACCGGACATGCAAGTTCGGTCGGACCAGAAAATTCTCCCGTAATGAGAGCTACTGGAATGGACGGACTTGCGACCGGATTTGCAAGTTTCGGTCGAGACAAAAAATGTTTATTATATGATTATAGTAATCATAGGTATGTATATATATGCCTATAACATATAAAGCATATATAAGTTGTAATACACATAATGATAGTAGTAATGGTAAGAAAAATAAGTAGACGAGTAAGAAACAAATTAAGGGAATTGTAAGTTTAAGAACATTAAGTTAAACCGAAAACAACGGGATAACGGGGTAAGTACGGGCGTAGTAATTATGTATGTATTGTAAAGCTTAGTATTAAAGAATCATTTGGCAGGTAGTCATTGTTCGGAGTAAGATTCGAGAAACAAATGTGAACCAAAGGACAAGGGAACGCCCGCTAGAGTAAATCGACGGTGAAAGGATGATATGATTTCTTCATGCCCTGTATCCTAAATCTGATTACCCCGATTTGCGTGCTTATTTGATCACCCTAAATAAGATAAATGCTGAATCGGACTATATTGCACTTACTGTGCTTGTTTCATTTTGTTATCGCCTTGAACAATAGTTGTATAATTCATGAAATATATGAATGATGATGAGTGTATTGTATTTTGCCGTGTACTTGCATATTGTATTGTATTTTGTATGGATGTGGTATATGAGCAATGTATTTGTGTATGTGGCTTGAGTGAATGACTTCTATAATTCCTAACACCTAACTCCTAACGAAAGTACTAAGTAAATTGGAATGAGTAGAAGTCCGATATAGCTTCGGCCACGCGTTGAGGATAAGGAGACACAAGAGGTGGATCTGATTCATGGTTCTTAAACTGGGTCCACGGCCCAAATCCTTAATGGGTAGCATCCTGGATTGGTGAACCAAGTAAATCCCGGTGGTGGACCGAGTAGTCCCCGGGCCGGAGGTCCGACGACTTGACTTGAGTAAGTAAGTAAGTAAGAGTATGAGTATGTATGCGTAAGTATTGCGTAATAGTAAAAGAGTAATCTCCACCCTATAACCCGGGTGGACCAACGGAGCTAACCAAGCATTGGGCGTTTGTATGTGTATTGTGTATGTGTTGAATGTGTATCGCGTATGTGTATACCGGAAGAAGGTAAGTAAGAACTGGGTTGATCGCCATGACTTCATTGTCTGTATTGTATGGTGTGTATGTATGACGCCTTGTAAAGTATTTCGGTATGTATGGAAGCATGTATGCATGTATGTTTGAATGAAATCAATTGCATGTATTCGACCAAATGGTCGGCGTACCCTCACTAGTACGCGGGGTATGCGGTTATCTTTTGCAGCGAAAGCTGACCCCCTAGGGGGAATGTTTTTAGTATGCAGGTACCCGAAGCGGATGTGGACGGGGTAAGAGACCGGTGGCACATTCTTGTATCCAGATAGTAAGTAGTTTGTGAGGAATGGGTAGTGGATAGACTCTTAGTGAGTATGTATGAGTTTGGAAGAGGTATTATACTTGTATAAGGATCCTAGTAGACTCGGTGAACGCTATCGTATTTTGTATTGAACTTGTGGTTTGTATGGAATGGGAATTGTAGTATTTGATCCGTGAATGTAGTAAGACTTGCGTTTGTGTAGCACTCGGATATTCCGGTCCATCAAACCGATGTTGTATGTAATAGTATTAGCCTTGTTAGTCACACGGGTGACTAACGACATTGTATCACCCACTGTATGTAAGTATGTATCCGCTGCGTGAATCTGGAAGCACGAGGAGATTGTACAGTAATGGTTGTATTACGGTAGGGGTGTTACATATACATCTCTCCTTAGTATTTATTTCCTAAGGTTAGTTTTTCCAAGTGTAATTTGTATAATTCATTTTTGAAAATACTTTGAAGTATATAACTCCTTATTATTTCATGAACAACATAACATTAGAATTTCCTTATCCAATGTTTATAATTCTTTTCTTCTTACTCTATATCATTTTAATTATGATATTATATGGTTATTTGAACCATATTGTATTTTTCACCCCATAACATATATTTATTTATACATACGTATTATGGGACCATTTATTATATGGTAAATCTTTATAATATATTCATTCTCTTTTAATGTATATTTCTTATATTATAAATGTTACAACCCTTATAACATTAAAAACCATATTATAAATTCTTATTCTAAAATGCCCATTATTACCGAACAACACTTGTTCTCTTAAATATTTACAAAATGCACCACACAATTTATATAATGTTATATTATAGTTATATAACATATATTATGACATTTATGTCATTAAAACAATTATAACCTATAGTTATAAGTTGTTACAAAATACCAAACATACCATACTCTTTCTCGGTTTTTATTTAATTCCACTATACTTTCAGATTTTACAAATCAACCCCAAATTGTATTCCATTGTCACACTTATAATATATACCTTATATTATAATCCTTAAAACCTTAATATAATTATAACCTATGGTTATAAAATCCCAAAATAACTGAACCGACCCTAGGTCTGTTCTAAATTAATTTCCAACCCACTAACTTTCCATATTCACCAAATAACCCCATTTTATAACGTATAGTTTCTAATGTCATCAAAACTATATATTATACATATATCGTCATAAAACCTCATATATAATTCCAAAAATTACCAAATTATACCAAAAGGTCATAAACATCATTCCTAACCTTATACTATCCATATTTACGGTTTTTACCACAAATGTTACCTAAATGTAACAATGATATAAAATATCATATATTATACTTATATAATCCATATTAACTCCAAATTTAACCAAATAAATTCCTAAAAATTCCTAATAAACCAAGGTCTGTTCTAAACCCCATTTGGTACCCAGATCTTTCGGAAATTACCAATTGTATCACCCCTACCGCTAATACCGTCATTACCGTACAATACTTACCTTCGCAGTGGATATTTCTTACTCAACGGCGGGTGTACAATGCCGTCAGTCACCCACGTGACTAACAAGGCGAGTTACAATCCTACATACTATCGGTCTGATGAATATGAACATACCGAGTACTCTACACATTACAATACTTTCCCTTGCATACTCAACCATAATTCAATTACAACTTCCAATACTTTACTATACCGAGTCTACTACAATCCTTAAATTACCGATACAGTTTGGAACTTCCAATTTTCACGATACATTACAAATACAATCCCTATTATACAACTACCCATGCTTACGTAGCAGTCCCCGTCCTACTCTCTCGAACGGTGGTCAGCTTAGAGTACCTGCACAGTAAAAACGTTCCCCCTAGGGGGTCAGCTTACACTGAATATGAATTTCGCATATACCGCGTGCTAACCGCGGTATGCTGACTACTTGGGGTCGGATATACATGGAGTTCATTTTACATGCATACATACATACATACTCATGCTACAACAATACAATCCACAATACCTACATACACATACAAGGTCCAATACTTACTAAGGAAGACGATTCGATAGTCAACCGTTTGTATTAGTTATTTATTCATTACTCTTTCGTTGTGTTACTCATTACTCTGTTCGTACGGTGTTCGGCATTCGCTACTCTACTCATACTCACCCCTTACTCTTGCATACTCATCACTCCATGTTCAATACCTTACTCGCACATGATCCTTATTCTGTACTTGTTACTATACTTGTGCATACTCACTACTCAATACTCCATACTTACTCATACATACTCAATACTCGGTACTCATTACATACTCATACTCACTTCTTACTCAGTACTCAATACTTTACTCATACATACGCAATACTCATTACTCATTACTTTGGCCTCTGGGCGGAGTCATACACAAGACTCGCCACCGAACCTACAATACGAGGGCTATACGCTTAGCTCCTCAAATACTCAAATGTCCGTTTTTACCGGACTACTCAAATTCCCTACACTCTTCTCTCAGAGTATGTTACAATCTCATGGATTAGCCTAGAAGTATCTCTCTTGATAACCTCCACTAGCTTAGGGAATTACCTCCGTCTAGTATCCTCAGATTTAAGGGTTTCCCCAATGTATCGAATACTCTCATGTTCGGGACATTACTTACATCAGTCGGGTCCTCTCATAATGGGTCGACTAATTGCTAAGGGGTTTGGAGATCCCTCATCATTCTTTACTACTCTCATGGTTCATGTCTTGCACCAAGATTAATTCCTCTAATAGAGGTTACTTACACACTTCTACTACTTATTGTTTGTGGATTATTCATTTCGGTTCTCTTACCGTTATCGGGAGGTTACTACTCCCGTACACTCTCTCGCATTCTAGTGAGTTCATTGGTTTGCGTTATCGTTTATTGATTCATTAGTTTAGTGCGTGGCTACGGTTCCATCAATTCACAACATGACTCTTACTACGAGTCACTACACAACAAGACTCATCTATGAGTCGATCTACGCACTAAGTGAAGCCACATAATCAATCAAGAAGGGTTAGCTCACAGAACATACATCAAGACATACAATGAAAGGCAATAAACCATTTTCATGCTTTAGTCTTGATTAGCCGGCATACAGCACACAAATCAACGTAACTCGGTTAGCATACGGGGCATGAGAAAATCATACCTTTCACCGGGGTTAGCTCTACCATGTGTTCCCTCGTTCCTTGGTTCACACTTGTTCCACTGATAATGTCTCAACATTGTTATTAATACTATACTCTTACGATACCCAAATAATTACTACCCCCGTACTTACCCCGTTATCCCGGTGTACTTAATGTTCTCATACTCTCAACTTACTTGGTTACTTTTCATACTTGTTTTCCTACTCATATACTTACTTTCTTACCTTTACTACTTCATTTATAGCGTACTACTACATATATATGCATATATGTATATAGGCATATATATATACATATGATTACTATAATCATATAATAATTTTTTTTTTGACTCGACTGAACTTGCAAGTCCGGTCGCAAGTCCGGCTCATTCCAGTAGCTCTCATTACGGGAGAATTTTCTGGTCCGACCGAACTTGCAAGTCCGGTCGCAAGTCCGGTCCATTCTAGAAGGTTTCAGACGGGAAAATTTTCTGGTTCGACCGAACTTGCAAGTCCGGTCGCAAGTCCGGTCCATTCCAGAAGGTTTCCGTCTTTGTGATTCTGGGCTCGACCGACCTTGCAAGTTCGGTCCCAAGGCTGGTCCGGCCTAGTACTTCAGTTTTAAAATCTATTTTCAGTTCCCTTCTTTACCCATTTCTTTCCCAATCTTCCTACATGTAATCCCACATGATTCAGCACCATTTAGGCTTCCTAAAATACCTCAATTCATCCACCAAATCCATTACTAAATCCATCAATCAACTTACACGATTTTCCTCACTTCCTTTCCAACTCATGTAACAGTTTTTGTTACACTTATGCTACATATTTTAAAACTCGATTCTCCCATCCAATACTTCCTCAACCAATGCCATTCCTAGCATTCTAAATACTTCTCCTTACCATGCCAATTCATCCCCAAGCCATTGCACTACCTACACCCAAGTTCCAACACTCTTTTTACAAAATCCTGCACACTAATTTCTTCCTAGTTCTACAATGTATTTTGATACCTCTCTTGCTACAGATTTTGTATCTTAACTTCACATACTACAATCATCTATCCATGGTTTCTGAACCTCTTTACTAAACCCAATACACACCTTGATTCTCCCATTCACCAAGTCACTCTTAATACACAATTTCTACTAAAATTTCACCATAGTTCACCTATTTTCCTTGCTTATCCACACATCTCCTTTCTCATCAAATTCATCCCTATTCCAGCCAATCCACAAGGGTTCTACCAGCACACATACAAATCTTAATACACCAATACTTATTCAATCATAATACTAATACATCTTTACTTCCTCCAATAACAATACTAGTACACATACCCCATTCATTTGGCTCTAAGGCCTACAAATCCACACATTTGCTCACAAATATTCAAACATTCACAACTACAATACTAGTACAATAGTTTAGGTTCTTTTATTTGTTTACCCATTCCCATTACACTAATGCATTAAATTAAGCATTGAGAAGGAGCTCTTACCTTGAGCTTATATTTTCCTTATTTCTTTTCCAATCCTCCTCTTCCTCTCTTTCTTGCACCAATCGGTCAAATGGGTATGGAGTTGTCAAACTCCATCCCAACACCCAAGAAACACAAAATGCATTGTAATTATCCTTCTAAACCCTTAGAGAATTCTAATTCATTAAAAGGGCTTAGAGTACAAGTTAGGGTTTTACCTTTGGAGATCTTTGAGAGGGATTCTCACCCTTGAATCAAGAAGGGGGTTACTCCACCATTGGAGGGTTGAAACAATGCTCCAAAGCAAGAGAAAAAACAAGGTAAGAGAGAGAGGCAAAATCGGCCATACTCAAGAGATGGAGAAAAGTGAGGTCTTTCATGGAGATTTTTACCTTGTTGGAAAGAGGAGACTCCAAGCTCCATAATGGTGTGCTTTTCTCTTCAAATGGGGAAAACCCATGTAGATGAAGTTGCTCATTTTTGGATTTTGAAAAGATAGGAATGTAGAGCTTGAAGAGGGGAGTTCAAATATGCAATTTATTTTACATTTGGAGCTCAAATGGAGCTAGAGCATGAGGAGAAAGAAGAGGAGCCATGGGAGGTGTTGAAGCTTCTCAAAATCGCCAGCAAGGGGGAGAGGGAGTTGCAGCCGGCTGGGAAGGAGGAGAAGGAAAGAGAGAGAGGGGAAAAGAAAAGTAAGGAGGAGAGAGAGTCCCCCTTTACTTTTATACTTTTGTACTTTTTACTTTTAGCTTTTTGATTTACTTATTTGCTAGTTGTGTGTGTGTGTGAGGCTGTTTACACTAGTAAAAACCTGCCCCCACAGTTATACTAGTTGGAGCGTTTTTCGTCTTTTACAGAAAACGCTCGTTATTTTACCCGGTTTTGATACTATTCACTAACCGGGCCCATTTTCCAGAATTTTCTCGTTTCTTTATTGTTTACTGAATATTAAGCTTCTGTTAATGCTTAATAACAGTTGTTTAATGATTTATAATTTTTACGGGTTCGTTTGACCACTTAAAATCACGTTTTTGGGTTTTCCCGAAAAACGTGTGCTAAAGCTCTATTAGAGTTTTAATACCTTATTTGGATCCGTTTTCTTCGAGAATCATTCCCATATACCAATTAGGCATTAATAAGCCTTAGGAATCCTTATAATACTCTAACCGAGGTCTCGTACCTCCTATGGTTATTTAACGCTTACTTTAGCGTTTTCCGCTTTCTAAGCGTTTTCTCATTTCTTTTGGATTTATTTTCTTGACCAAAATTACTTAGGCACTATTAGGCCCTTAAATACCATATTGAAATATTCTAATCACCATATTTAAGTTCAGGGTATTTCACCAATCCACCCCAATATTTATATATCTTTTATAATTTAATACCTACCTTATTATAAGCTAGTATTTAATTCAATAAATTCCCAAATTTGGTCAAAGTCTCCTATATAGTCAACCTTGACTTCTAAATTCCAATTTGAGCCCAAACTCTCGGTAATTACAATATATACCCCAAACTTTCCTATAATTACAATTTTGGCACAAAACTTTATAAAATGTTATAATTTTATTAAATTCATTTAAAAAAACCTAAATTCCTTTTATTTATGCCCACAACTTTATATTTTACTAGTAATTACCGTTTGACCCCAAACTTAATGCTATAAGCATAAATTAAATTAAATAAGCTTTTAAACTTAAATTAAAATGGCCTAATGACATGGCCTTATTTCAACTTTGCTTTATAACATAAAATTACACATAAATAGCTTAAAATTTATTGTAAGCTCTCGGCCTTACTTTAACATTAATTATTTTTGCACATAATGTAATAATTTGACCATTTATGTTAATTAAACCACTTAAATGACTGGCTTAATTTATCTAAGTCATTTTTTTCCATACTTAGGTTAAAATCACCCATTTAATTAACTCCACTATCGGCACATACTTTATATGAGCTGAAAAATCATATTAACATAAGTTTAAGGTATTTATACCTTGATTTAGGTGCTTAATGCCCTAATACCCACTCGGCAGCTTGGAGGAAAATTCACCACAGCACTTAAACATGTTTAATACACCAAAATAAGATATGGTTACACTCCAAGCATGAGCTAACCATAAGGAACAATTAAATGTAAGATTTAAGGCAAAAATCACCTTAAAAAGGAAAGGTAGTCTCAAAGAGGTTTCGGCCTGAATCAAGAACACCACATGGTGTTAAATTCACCATAAAAACATGGGGAATAGCTAGACAACAACAAGGTGCTATGGTAATAGATTTTACCTTGGAAAATGCCTCAAAGAATGATTTTTCTCTTGGTTTTCAGCCACTCTTGCTCCAAATGGTTAACACACTGAACCAACATGAAAATATGAAGATTATGAGTGTATAAACCCATAGAAAATAGAACCGGATGAAGAGTGAAAGTCCTTAAGGTATGTTTTTACCTTATAATGGAAATTTTGACCACCTTGGGCCCATGGGTTGCTTCAGCCTAGATTATCTCTTGTTCATGGGTTAAAATACTGAGAATAAGCCATGGAAAGTGATAGATTATAAGCTCCATGTGTTGGTGATGAAGAGATGAAGAAAAAGAGCTAAAATATGCCTTAAACCATTACCTTAGGTGGAAATGAGTTAGATTTGCCTTGAATGCTCAAGAACACAGCTTGAGAGCTTTAGAAACTGCTAAGGGCTCGGCTGGAATGGGACAAGAGGAAAGAGAAAGAAAGAATTTGTGTTTTAAGGAATGAAAAGTAATAAATGGAATAGTAAAATGATGATTCACCAAATTGGCTAGATATTTTGGTTAAAGGTTAATGTGCTGTCCTCCACCCTTAATGCTGCTGCCTCATTTAGGATAAAGATGGGTCAAGTCTTGACCATTGACTAGACTTGGTCAACATTACTTAAAAATGCACTATTTTAGTTACTATTCACAAATGAATGCCATATTTGTGATTTTTTTGAAAATCTTGGAATTAGACCTTCTAATGTGGTACATTATAGTACATTAGTATAACAAGGTCTAATCCAATGCCTAACTCCACTCAAAACCCACTCAGAAAGTCAATTTTCTCAAAAACTGCTTAAGGACTTTTAAAGCACAATTGTGTGTTAGAACATGTTTTTGAGCTTGTTTTCCTTTGAGAATAGTTTTATAGTGTTCATTACTTAATTATAATCCTTAGGAATCCACTTTGGATCCTAATTGAGGTCACACAATCTCTATGGTGTCTTAAAGTACATTTTTGGATTTACCGATAATAAGGCATGTTTTGCCTTGTTGAGATCTTTAGATTGTTCCCTAATGGTATTAAGATGATTATTAACCTTCTTAGATCATTAATAGATCATTTAATTATGTTTTCAAGGTTAGGGGTATTTCACCCCGTACTGTTACTAATTCGTCCCGGTTATTGAAATACCCCGAACTTAAATATAGGGATTAAAACTAATCTAATATGTATTTAAGGGCCTCATGATACCCAATTAATACTAGTAAGGAAAAATAAATCCAAAAGAAATAAATAAACGCTTAAAAAGCGGAGAACGCTAAATAAGCGTTAAGTAACCATAGGAGGTATGAGACCTCGGTTAGCATGTTATATGGATTCTAAAGGTTTAATAAGACCTAAATAATATATGGGAACAACTCCCGAAGAAAACGGATCCAAATAAGGCATTAAAACGCTAATAGGGCTTTAACGCACGTTTTTCGAGAAAATCTGAAAACGTGATTTTAAGTGGTCAAACAGACCCGTAAAAATTATAAACCATTAAATAAGAATTATTAAGCATTTAGGGGAGCTTAATAGTCAATAAAAATAAAGAAACGAGAAAATTCCGGAAAACGGGCCCGGTTAGTGAACAGTACCTAAACCGGGTAAAATAATGAGCGTTTTCTGTAAAAGACGAAAAACGCTCCAGCTAGTCTAACTGTAGGGGGGCCGGTTTTCATCAGTCAAATAACTCCCTCACACACACATGTAACTAGCTAATTAAATAAGAGAGCCAAAAGCAAAAGCAATAAAGTAAAAGGTTACTCTATTCCCTTCCCTCTCACCTCACTCTCACATTTCACTCACCTCTCTCTTTCCTCTTCCCCTCCACCGATTTCTCTCTCTTCTCTCCCTCTGTTGGGCGATTTTGGAGAGCTTCAAGAAGCTCCAATGGCAACTTCATCTTCTTCCACATGCTCCATCCTCATGTAAGCTCCAAATCGAAAATAAATTACATATTTGAACTCCCCTCATTCTCCTCTACACTTCTCTCTTTTCAAAATCCAAAAATGAGGAAGTTCATTTTCGTGGGTATACCCCATTCAAAGAGAAAAGCACACCATTATGGAGCTTGGAGTCTCCTCTTTCCAACAAGGTAAAAATCTCCATGAAAACCTTAAGTTTTCTTCATCTCCTTTGGTAACCGATTTTTGCCTCTTTGTAACACTCCATTTTCTCTCTCTCTTTTGAGCATAATATCAACCTTTCAATGGTGGTGGATTCACCTTCTTGAACCAAGGGCTAAAACCCCTCTTAAAAGCTTAAAAAGGTAAACCCTAGAAATTGTGTTTTAACACTTTAAATGAATTAGCATTAATTTAAGGATTAGTAGTTTAATTGCACTTGTTTTATGTGCTTTGGGTGATGGGAATGGAGTTTGGTAACTCCATTCCCCATATGGCCGATTTGGGCAAGAGAAAGAGAAGAAGGAGAAATGAAGAAGAAAGGAGGAAATAAAGCTTAAGGTAAGAACTCTTTCTTGGATGGTAAATTTAATGCATTGGGATAATGAGAATGGGTAAACCAATCTAAAGAAACCAAATAATGTATTAGTAATGTAATTGAGGAAGTTTGAGTATTTGTGAACTAGTATGTGAATTGTGGGCCTTAGAGCCAAGTGTATTGTGTATGTGCATTAGTAATGTGGATTGAGGAAGTAATGGTGTACTAAGATTTTGTATGTGTGCTGGTAGAACCCTTGTGGTTTGGCTAGATTAGGAATGAGTTTGATGAGAAAACACATATGTGGAGAAGTAAGAAATGTAGAGGAACTATGGCAAAATTTTGGTAGGAATATGTACATGTAGGGATGACTTGGTAAATGGGAAAACCAAGGGTGTATTGGAGTAAGTAGAGATGTCTAATAGCTATGGGTAGTAGTTGTGGTAAGAGAATGAAAGGATATAAAATCTGTAGCAAAAATTGTTGGATGCATTGGAGAAACTAGGAGGACTTATGTACAAGACCTTGGGAGTGAGTGTTGGACTTGAAGAGGAGAGGCAATGCATTGTAGGCCTTGAAAATGGCATTAGGAGAGGAATTATGTATGGAGGAGGTAGGAACCAAAATCTGTAGCAAAGAGGTATTAGTAGCATGTGTGAAACTAAAAAGAAGTAGTGTGCAAGATTTGGTAAGAGGAGAGTAGGACTTGGGTGTATAGGTATGTAATGGCTTGGAAATGTATTTGGGATGCTAGGAGTGACATTGGTAGAGGAAATATTGAATGGTAGGAGTTGTAGGAAAATTGTAGCATTAGAGAATGGAAAAACTGTTGTAAGTGTTGAAAGGAAGTGAGGGAATTGGGTAAGTTGTTTGATGGATTTAGTAATGGAATTGGTGGATGAATTAAGGTGATTTAGAATGTTTAAATAGTACAAAAACATGTTAGGATGTATGTAGGAAGATTGGGGAAGCAATGGGTGAAATTGGGAAAAGAAAATAAGGGCTATAGCAAGGTTCTGCTACCGTCCGACCCAGAGTCTGGGTCGGACAGTGGGTCGGACGGGGCTTAGGCAACGGCAATAAATCCTTCTGGAACGGTCCGACCCAGAGCCGTGGATCGGACGTGGGTCGGACAGGCAAAATTTTTCGAGGACGAAGTTACTAACTTCGTTCGGACAGTGGGTCGGACAGAGTCTGGATAACAGAACCGAAACTTACTGGAATGGTCCGACCCATAGGTTGGGTCGGACGGTGGGTCGGACAGCCCTAACTTACAAAAAAAAAACTATAGGATTATAACTAGTATATATATATGTATACCCACCTATACATATGTATATATCTATGTAAGTAAACCATGGATAAGTAATGAAAAGAAAGTACATGAAAAATAAGTGTAAAGCATGCAAAGACTGAGTAAGTATGAATTAGGAAATGTAAGAGTGATCGAATTAAGTTCATGATAGTTAGAGTAATCATTCAACTACATGTATATCATAGGAATTTGATTTGTGAACACCGGAGGAACGTTGGGATACAAGTACAACGGTGAAAGGTATGATTTCTTCATGCCCTGTATCCTAATCTGGTTACCCCGATTTGTGTGCTTATTTGACCACCTAAATAAGATAAAGGCATGAATCGGACTATATTGCACTTACCTGTGCTTGACTTATGTTGTGCTTGATATTTATTGTCTTGAGCACTAGTTTGTATAATTCATGAAATATGTGAATGATGATGAATGGTATTCGAACCTCGTATTGTACTTGTGTAATGTATTGTACCTCGTATGTATGTGTATATATGTATTGTATTTTTGTGGCTTGGATGTTGACTTGTGCTAAATCCTAACTATCTAACTCCTAACTTAAGTGAGTAAATTGGAATGAGTACAAGTCCGATATAGCTTCGGCCACGCGTGAGGATGCGGAGTCACAAGAGGTTGGCTGCAATTCCTGACTCTTAAACTGGTCCGCGGCCCAAATCCCTTAAATGGGTAGCATCCCGGATTGGTGAGTCAAGTAAATCCCGGAGGTGGGACGGAGTAGTCCCCAGGGCCGGAGGTCCCGACGACTTAACTTGAGTAAGAGTAAGAGTAAGTAAGTATGGATCCGTAAGTATGTATGAGTATGTATGCGTATGTATGAAGTAACGAGTAAAAGAGTAATCTCCACCCGATTAACCCGGGTGGACCAATGAAGCTAACAATATTGTATATTGTGCATGAGATGTGTATGTGTAATTCGGAAAGAGGTAAGTATGTACCGGTTGGTTTATATCGTATTCCTTGCATGAAATGAATTGTATGTATGTACGCTGTGTGAGTATTATTGTATCGTGTATAAGAGCATGTATGCATGTATGTTTGTATGAAAACGAACCGCATGTATTCGACCAAGTGGTCGGCGTACCCTCACTAGTACGCGGGGTATGCGGTTATCATGCTCGGCGAAAGCTGACCCCTTCGGGGGACATTTTTTAGTGTGCAGGTACCCGAAGCGTATGTGATCAAGGTAGGAGACCGGCGGCACGCCTTGTACTTAGAAAGTAGGTAGTTGTGAGAAATGGGTAAACATAGACTCATAATGAGTACCTATGAACTTGGAGAAAACATTGTATTTGTATTGGGAACCTAGTAAACTCGGTTATGTATATTGTATGGTATGGTATTGTAAAGGAGTAACGTGTTGAATGGAATATAGTAGTATTGAACCGGAGAATGGAGTATGTATTGTAGATGTGTAGTACTCGGGATTCCGGTCCATCAGACCGATGCTGTATGTAGAAGTAGTAGCCTTGTTAGTCACGTGGGTGACTAACGGCATTGTATCACCCACTGTATGTAAGTATGTATCCGCTGCGTGTATCTGATATGTATGGAGATTGGACGGTAAGCATTGTATTAATGGTAGGGGTGTTACAAAAAGTGGTATCAGAGCGAAGTATCGCTCTGATGACTGGAAATACCGAGTCTAGGAATACCGAGTTAGGAATTAGAAGCTTAGGGCTAAGGGCTGAGTGTTAGCATTAGAGATATGCTAGTTAGGAACTACCGGTGAGCACCGGATGCCTACAATACCAGTCCCGCCCGCCGCGAACCCCATTGTATAACTTGGGAAAGGACGCCAGAGAGATGAATAGCCCTCTCATACTCGGGGAAACCCGATCTGGCAGTTGTGAAGCAATCACACAGTAAACAAGAACCGATATATGGTAAATTCTAAGGATTTGAAAGTCCCGGAGATGGATCCCCATTGAACGACATTGCCCGCACTTAATAGCGGTAGGATGAGCACTCCAATTACAAGGAGGCTGCAACTTACAACAGCATGGGGCGACGTGCCTAGCAGTCGCAAAACCCAGCTAGCCAACCAACAGCAGGGAAGAAACACTAACCGTGCAACGGAATGGAAAAGGGATCAGTAACGAAACCCGAGATAACAGTCTACGGGATAGTAATACTTGAACAATACCACCAAGGATATGCTAGCTGACTAAGGACATAGTCGGAAGCGGTTAACTCCAAAGCTACAACGCCATTAAGGTTGCAATACCTGGCCAATATAGCTCAGACCACTACAAGAACAACCATGAGATATAACCCAAAAATGAGCATGATTTATAGGTGTATTTCATATATAATATTAGCACTTTTCTTGCTCATTTCTCCACTTCGGTTAGTTTTCCTCTAGTTTATGTTTTATTGTTTATCTCACAAATTTATTGGTTTAACATGAGGAAAACCAAGCTGAGAGTAAAGTAGACGAAGAGACGAACACATAGACGCAAACGGCTCAGAAAACGGAGTCCAAACGAAGAATCTGGAGCCGGTTGAAGGGTCCGGGACTTAAGTCCAGAACTAAGTCCCGGACCAGCATCTTAAAACAGGCCGAGAATAGATAGCCGTGGGTGGTCCGGGACTTAGGTCCCATACAAGGACCCGGACCACCCCTTTAAAATGGCCGAGGGATTTTGTAAGACAGGGTCCGGGACTTGAGTTATAAGCAAGGACCCGGACCAACAAATGAAGGCAACCGCCTCCTTTTGAGGCGGACTCTTGGGCGGTTCTTCAAGGCAACCGCCTCCTTTTTAGGCGGACCAAGAGGCGGACGCGACTAATATCAGTCGCGCGCGACAGTTTTCTTCTTCCGCCGTCTGCAACTTGCCTCGCCGACCCTCTGCAACTCGTCCACTGTCTTCATTAAATGAGCCTCTTATCCATCTACTCCTCATCACGCGTGAGCTCTGTCCCCTGCGCAATCAAAGAGCAACAGTTAAACAAATTCGTACGGACCCTCTTCTCCTCTGCCTCTATATAAACCCACGGCCTTCTGCAAATAAAATAACTCCCTTCCTCACAATCCAAATCAGCAGACCACATAATCCCATCCAGTAAATAATCCTCCGTTACAGTTTCCACACCTACGATCCTTCATTCTCTTATCTTCCCACTTCTCCATTTTATTTCATTCAACATTCCCACGAAGCAGAAGCAGTAAAAAGAACAGAAGAAAAGGGAGCTGGAGCAGAAGCGAATCGCAGTCCAGTCTCCGCCGACAGTCTCCAAATTAATGGCTATTTCTGTTTCCTTTTTATTACTGTTAATGTCTAAGTGATTTTATTCGTATCCTAGGATGTGGGTTTGACCTTAAATAATTCAGACTTATTATTAATACCAAGTTTGCTTATAAATATTTGTTTTGTCTCTCTAAATTATTAAATGCTTAATAACTGATCATTTTTATGCATTTACGGTTTCTCTTATTTCAATGATTTTGTAAATCTGAGAATAGACCACAAAAGAGATAAACGTTAGATATACTCCTTGATTAGCAGATAAAATCCATCGCTGTTATAAAAAGAATTCTCACTTAAAGCTAATTAATGATTTTAGACTTTTTCTGATTGTAAGAAGTTTAATGAATTAATTAAGAGCTGTCCTTATCTATGATTTAGAAAGGTCACAAGATAATTCTTAACAGACAAATAAGAGCAAATTAGGATTATTAATTGTCTAAGTAATTTAGGAAATTCCCCCGCAATCCTAGGATACCTTTCTCCATCCATCCATTTATTTTATTTTACTGTTTTTATTTTTCTGTACTAATCCCAAAAACCAAGCTTGCCTCGGCTAACCCCAATTTACATTTTATGCATTTTATTTGCCTTTTTGTACATTACTAAACTGGATAATTAATCAGTAAATTGCGAAGTCTCTGTGGATACGACCTTGTTGTACTACAAAGATTGGGTTCACTGCCCATAGTAAGCAAGATAGTTTAACTATTATTTTGCCCAACAAGTTTTTTGGCGCCGTTGCCGGGGACTTCGGTCCAACTATCTGGTTCATTATCTGTTTAGTTTTTCTTTTATTTCTGTAATTACCCTTTTTTTGTATAAATTTTGTTTCTTTTAAAGGTACTTAATTCTGATGGATGGTCACTACGATCAAGCAGAAGATTGGTATGGTTACCCCTATGGCGCAGAGGACTACAATCAATGGAGTGTCTGTCAAAGGTGCGGAGAGTACCATGAAAGCCCCCAATGTTCAGACCCAAATGCTGAATTGAGAGCTCTCTTGGAGGATTACAAGTCATCCTCAAGCCTATCCCCATCTTTGTGTGCCAAGAGTGTGGAGGAGACCATGAAAGTTCCCAATGTCCTATGGTTGCAATAGAGAGAGACAACGCCATTTTAAGAGAAATGATGGCAAATTTACCTCAGAGTTTGAAAGGATCCAGCAAAAACGCTAGATCAGATCGAACGCATGGAACAACCGTTTCAACAACTGAATGAAGTGGTTCATGAGGAGGAACAACCTGCTGAGGACATAAGCTACTCTCCACCTCCTCCACTATTCAATTAGAGATCCATCACCAAACAACCATCAGCTTGATTATGAAGACAACCCCTCAGAAGAGAGTTTCTCCATAGACTTCATGGAGTTTCCTCCCTCTGAAGTCAACTACTATTTCCCCTCCTTCTCTGTGCTCTATCCAGAAGATGAGGATATTTATATCCTCGAAAATAAAGAGAAGGAATTGCCACCACCTCCCACCAAAATATCCAAACAAAACGCCACTATCACTTTCAAAGAATCAGTTCTCTCTGAAGATGATATCAAGCGTTCTTACCATAAGCCTCAACAACAAGAGGATATATTTACATCCTCCAATTTGAGGAAGAAAATCATTTCACCGGGTCTTCTGTTAGAACTACGTTCCGGCAGTACCTCCTCAAACACCAGATTTGAGGAGTATTAATTTTATTATTTTATATGCCGAGGTAACGTTTGTTTTGATCCAGGATAACGACAAAGCGTCTAGCCAAACGTTAAAGAAGGGCAGCTTCCTGGAGGCAACCGGGTGTACTTTTTATTTTTTGCCTTTATGTTCTTTTAATTTCAGGGTCCTTTAATTTTATTTTCGCTAATTTTAACCACGTTTATAGTATGGTTGCTTCTAGTGTCCTATGCAGGTGCAATTTCATGTCTACACCGCAACCAAGCTACGCTACTTGAGGCTGAAGCTCAAGTGTGGGGGAACGCTGATTAACGCTAGCAAAAATAAAATCAGGGGAGTACCAGTTTCTTTAGTTTTGCTTTTATTTAAATAAAATTGCAGAGGAGCGTTTTATGTGCTTAAATGTTTATTTGTGATCTTTGTGCTATCTCTATTTTATCTACTTACCGAAAAGGTCTTCTGAACCTTCCCTTGTTTTTCTGGTGAACAATGAGGACATTGTTCAATTTAAGTGTGGGGGAGTGTGCCCTTTTCGGTGACATTTTGTGCTTAAATGCTTAATCTCTCTGCTTATCCTGCGTTTGTCCAAATTTAAAAATTTGTGGACCCTTTATATGTGGGTTGTTCTCTTTAAGAATAAATATTGTTATGAATTGTAGGATAAATAGTACAAAATTTTAAAATTTCGATTACTTTTGAGGAGCATTTTTATATGCGGTGTGACCAAATAATCTGCAAATGGTTGGATTTTATTGCTCAGGGTTTCTTTCTGTCTTCTCTCTTAGGGATTGCTAAGGGGTGCTTCTCTGTTAAAAAATAGAAAAATAAAATAAGGGACTTGCGAGACACCATTGGTAACCAACAAGAGAGTTGAGTGTTCTTAAAAACAAAAGGCGTTATGCCTACATTTTCATCTCTTATGCAAAAGTGAAACAAATGCATAAATCTATTTTTCCTTTTGTTTTCTCCTCAATGCCCATTCTTGAGAGAAGTTGGCCATGGTGAAAATTCTCAGAGTCACCTAAAAAGAAGCATTGAAGTACCTTGGATCATACCCCGAAACTCTATATTTTATTTTTACCCTGAGCACACCTATGCCACCAGCAGTTAATTTTCACACTCCTCAATAAGTTTAAAAGATCATGTTTATCCTACCCTTCATAATAATATTTGTTAGTATTGAGCATTCCCTACTTGGGTACGTGGTTTTGCTTGAGGACAAGCAAAAGATAAGTGTGGGGGTGTGATAAGTGTCCAAATGAGCATGATTTATAGGTGTATTTCATATATAATATTAGCACTTTTCTTGCTCATTTCTCCACTTCGGTTAGTTTTCCTCTAGTTTATGTTTTATTGTTTATCTCACAAATTTATTGGTTTAACATGAGGAAAACCAAGCTGAGAGTAAAGTAGACGAAGAGACGAACACATAGACGCAAACGGTTCAGAAAACGGAGTCCAAACGAAGAATCTGGAGCCGGTTGAAGGGTCCGGGACTTAAGTCCAGAACTAAGTCCCGGACCAGCATCTTAAAACAGGCCGAGAATAGATAGCCGTGGGTGGTCCGGGACTTAGGTCCCATACAAGGACCCGGACCACCCCTTTAAAATGGCCGAGGGATTTTGTAAGACAGGGTCCGGGACTTGAGTTATAAGCAAGGACCCGGACCAACAAATGAAGGCAACCGCCTCCTTTTGAGGCGGACTCTTGGGCGGTTCTTCAAGGCAACCGCCTCCTTTTTAGGCAGACCAAGAGGCGGACGCGACTAATATCAGTCGCGCGCGACAGTTTTCTTCTTCCGCCGTCTGCAACTTGCCTCGCCGACCCTCTGCAACTCGTCCACTGTCTTCATTAAATGAGCCTCTTATCCATCTACTCCTCATCACGCGTGAGCTCTGTCCCCTGCGCAATCAAAGAGCAACAGTTAAACAAATTCGTACGGACCCTCTTCTCCTCTGCCTCTATATAAACCCACGGCTTCTGCAAATAAAATGAACTCCCTTCCTCACAATCCAAATCAGCAGACCACATAATCCCATCCAGTAAATAATCCTCCGTTACAGTTTCCACACCTACGATCCACTTCATTCTCTTATCTTCCCACTCCTCCATTTTAGTTTTATTTTACATTTCACCACGAAGCAGAAGCACGATAAAAAGAACAGAAGAAAAGGGAGCTGGAGCAGAAGCGAATCGCAGTCCAGTCTCCGCCGACAGTCTCCAAATTAATGGCTATTTCTGTTTCCTTTTTATTACTGTTAATGTCTAAGTGATTTTATTCGTATCCTAGGATGTGGGTTTGACCTTAAATAATTCAGACTTATTATTAATACCAAGTTGCTTATAAATATTTGTTTTGTCTCTCTAAATTATTAAATGCTTAATAACTGATCATTTTTATGCATTTACGGTTTCTCTATTTCAATGATTTTGTAAATCTGAGAATAGACCACAAAGAGAGATAAACGTTAGATATTATACTCCTTGATTAGCAGATAAAATCCATCGCTGTTATAAAAGAATTCTCACTTAAAGCTAATTAATGATTTTAGACTTTTTCTGATTGTAAGAAGTTTAATGAATTAATTAAGAGCTGTCCTTATCTATGATTTAGAAAGGTCACAAGATAAATTCTTAACAGACAAATAAGAGCAAATTAGGATTATTTAATTGTCTAAGTAATTTAGGAAATTCCCCCGCAATCCTAGGATACCTTTCTCCATCCATCCATTTATTTTATTTTACTGTTTTTTTATTTCTGTACTAATCCCAAAAACCAAGCTTGCCTCCGGCTAAACCCCAATTTACATTTTATGCATTTTTATTTGCCTTTTTGTACATTTACTAAACTGGATAATTAATCAGATAATTGCGAAGTCTCTGTGGATACGACCTTGTTGTACTACAAAGATTGGGTTCACTGCCCATAGTAAGCAATAGTTTAACTATTATTTGCCCAACAAGTAGTGCCTACACAAGGTAGGCTCAGTAACCACCACAGATGTGCGGGAACGAGCCACAAGGAACGACACTAAACCAAATAAAGTGGGAATCTCCAAGGATTGGAGAAGTACCCAGATCTACGACAGCCACGTCTAGACCACCAAAAGCTACCTAAAGAATCGAGTATCCCAACCATAGATCAATAAGATCACAGGAAGAGTCGATAAGACCATCAAATGCGAGTGGAAACTACACCGTGATCGGTATAGGATTACTCAAAAACCACTAGTACCACGCACTTGCCACGACAAGTGCAGTAAGAACATGAACACGTAAAGGAACACTAACACGTCACAAGTACATGGTGATGTACGGTGACCGTAACGAAACAACCACAGGATCGCACATCCTAACAGCCAGACGTATGGAACCTTGGGAAGGCCTAACGGCCCGACCACTGTACTTAGTACATACCAGTCAGCGAGAAGCTAGACTTGGTCAAAACCTCAACATGGCTATGCCATGCAGAATATCTTTTAGCACCGAACCATTATTTTCAAACCAAGTTTTCTTTCAAAACCACAAACCTCCTTTTAAAAACCTTGGATTTTAAAACCAAACCAACAGCATTACGGTGAGTATCATAGGATGATACAAGAGGAGTTGGCAACAGAATACTTCACCTAGGCGTGTGACGAACACTGCGAGTATACCCGTACGGGATGTGGGACAACCGCACTCCGAAGGAGCTTGCGGGCCCGACGTATAGTTGGGTAAGTGGTAATGTATCAATATGGTACCCCACGTATGTATACATGTAGTGTGCGACGCACGGGAAGTAGTCAACTCCGTTCTACGGACCATCAGTAAGTTCAACCCAGGACAGCTGGACACCCCAGACGATCAAGTGCAAAGGAACTCAGAGGATTCATCTGAAAGTAAGGAATAAAACTAGAAAGTGCAAAGAGCACAGACTAGTCAGTATAGACATTGGACATGTCTCAATGACATCAAGCAACCACATGATAGCTGGAAAGTATACCCAGCCTAAACACAGTAAGGCAGTTGCCTAAACGTGAACACCACAATGCTCGACAAACGGGACAGAACTCCCAAGAGCAATCACAAGATTACCATAAAGTAAAATCCATCATTAAAGAGAATATTAAACCTAGTCTCAAGCGCTAGGAGCAAGTATAAACGGTCTACCCAACGACAGGAGACGTTATAAACCTAAAGGTAATAGCTTGGTACAATACCAAAAGACGGTATAGAGGACGACACATGTTATGAACATTAGCCGGATACAACGGCATAGCTACCAACACCCATGAGCGATCCTTAAAGGGTGTCTGAGTTAACAACAGATGAGCAAGGGGTCATGATAGGAACACGGGAACTCGAACGAACACTCGGTTAGAACACTGAAGGGATTTCACTTAACAGGAAATACCCTGAATTACCTGAAGGCCGAACTAACATCAGATTGCCTAAAGGGTCTCCTATGAACGGAAGCGTGATGTCACGACTTACCATGGAGCCCAGCAACACCTCCAACCAGTGATGGTATACAAGGAGTGGAAACAGATATAAGCAGTTTGCAGTGAGCATAGCTCGTAGCAATACGGCTTAAAAGCCATCAACCAAACTATGTTATGTAAACCTTAAACGGTTGCAAAACCCACACCATTACTAACAAGACTTGCAAGAGGGATCACCTCATACGACAAGAAATCAACAACTGGACCATAAATTCAAACCCAACATCTTGAGTGGCTTGGAGTAATGGCCAACTCAATGTCACTGTCACTAGGGCATCAGCCTAGTACACAGTTGACGGAGTTCTTAATTACCGCCATGCCTTCTGTAGCAATGGTAGCACAGAGGCATAAGAATCATGATGATACCAACATTGGCCTAGTCCACACTTGGACACTACGAGAAACCCAAGGGAAGGTACCCCTCGTTAACCGAAGACCACCAATGTGGTGATGATGTGAAACCTTAGAAAAGGCTTCCACCTACTATAACAATAAAACCACGCAATAGATATTGCCAAGAGGTGATGGAGTAAGGAAATGAGATTTCCAAACCATTACGACTTAAAAGTAAGCATACTCCATATGCACCCAAACATATAGTGGACCATTGTGTAAACACCAACATAGCAAACCTTGTCATTAGACCTATGAGTGGAGACAAACCCCTCAACAAGAACTTTCATTTATCAGTGATAGAATACTCTCAATTGGAGAACGGGACCAGAAAACCCTTGAAGTTTCTTGGGATGTCCCGGTGATGTACATACAAAAGTAAAACTACACAGCTAGAGCCTAAACCAATGCTCAGCACCGAAAGGCAATAATTATCAAAGCAATTAATGTGAACACACATTGAACACCATGAATGATTAACGCTCAAGGGAGCTTATGACCCTGAGTTATCTCATCCTTGGTCAACCAAGATACTTGGTAAATTGTATCACAAATGATGAAGATAATGTGAGGTAAGCCAACCTACACATGAAACCTAAACTGAAATAAAACATCCCCACAATGGGAAGATAATAGTAGTGCGGTATGCTACAACAACCGTCATACACACGAACATTGGAAACCCCAGGGTATTCATACCATAAGGGAATGGTGCCTATGACAATGGCAATGAGTGAAGAGAAACTATCACAGTAACAGAAACAGTAAAAACGATGTTGTATAATGAGTAAGAATACGGTGCGCGACAAGCGACCGATATGAAGAAGTAACAGATAATGACACGGAGTATAAATACGAGATGACAGGCATAAACATTCTTTCCTATCACATAAGTGACTTACTGCCAAGCGTTTACGCCTCTGCACTCTGTATGACTGAGTGTTTTGGTATTGCACTTGTGCAGCTAATGATCTAATGAGATGGTTAGGGATATGGAGAATGTAAACCATAGTAAACCCTTCTTTTCACCAACAAACATGGCACTAGCCAATTAAGCAAGCTTAGCAACAAACCGTGCGGCCTAAGGCCAAAGAAGCACGAAGAGTGTAACACACACTAACAGTCACAGATGTGAATTCCAATGGAATAAAAGACGAAAGGAGACTTAAGAAAGTCACTAGGACCGACGCATATCAATGCAAGGTCATACAAGTAAAGAACACTTGTACTGAACCAGGAGAACTGGTATAATTCAGAAGCTATTGACAACAGAGGAAGTACTACACTAAGTAGTGACTTAACCTCGCCCGACAATAAGTCGGAGGAACTTAACGAATAATCGTGGAAGCACGAATAGCATGTGCAGTAGATTACCAGAGAGCTGGTTATAAACCTACAACTCCTTGAGTTCAAACACGGTAAAAGAATGCCGCATTTGTTTAATAAACCTTATGCCCATAATAGACGGATAAAAGGTGATGTGTAACACGTTAAGGATAACAAGAAGGGTGGATAACCCAAGTTATCAGGGTCGCGCAGCAGAAGCTAGTGGGCCCTAGCTAGGAGATTAATGTACCTAGTGAGCATAATACAATGGCTATTAATGCCTTGAAGCCGATTAGGCTAGAATCGAATTAAATATGAGTTAAATAAACTCATATAGGAACTCTTGGTGCAAAGACTAAACCATTGGTATGGTTAAGATCCCTTTGACCAGAGCATATTGTATAGTATACGGTAGTGAAGCTAAACGCTTCAGTTTGCCCAGACTGATTAAACCAAAGTTTAATAATAATAAAATATGGTAGATTACGTGGGGGTAATCCCTTTTAAGGGGGGTAGAGCGAAAACCGCTTAATGCAAGTTTTATAAATAAAACACATAAAACTATAATGTGCATAGCACAAATGAGAAATTATTCGATGAGTGGTACTTACGTTATATAAACATACGTATTCATTCATATTGAATTGTGGTAACTAAGCATTAGACATGCAAATACCATAGGGTGAATATACCCATCTTGTAACACCAGTGTAAGAGTATTGGTAAAGAAGAGTAATGAGTAGTGGACGGAGCTCCACAAGTATTGTAACCTTCGAAGAAGTAGTACGAAATGAATGAGGATAGTAGATGAATGAAGTTTATGAGTAGTGGAATCGTAAGAAAATCTTTGAAACAATTGAAGACAACTAAATCTTAGAAATGAAGTATTCCTTAGTTAGAATATAGGATATGATGGTGAGTAATGGATGGAAGTAGTGAAGGTTGATGAAATGAGCATTAGGATTGAACCATGGAGTAAAGCATTTGGGAAATAGAGTGAGGATGATTGATGGACTGATTCCATCTTTGGATGTATGATTCGTAATCACGACTAGAAAGAATAAAAAGATAGAAGATGAAAACATTAAATTATTTGTTTGGTTGAACCTGATGTGGGAAGTCGAACTTGATCCTGATTAGATCAAGGGAAACCGAACACAAATTGGGGTGGAAAGATAGTTCAACACTGAGCTGATCATCAGGGTCGAATGATTCTTGAAGCTCCCCAAGTGGTCACAAGAATCACACGTAGGATAGAAGTAATAATATAAATTGGAATATGGAGTCGTGTGTTTTAGAATTTTAATTGGTAGTGGTGGAGAAATTCTTTTAGTAGGGAGAATGAGGATGTGCTAGAAGTGAGTAGCGAAGAAGATAGTAAGGTAGTAGTGGTATAATTCCAAGGGCGGGCGGACATAGAGAAGTCCCGTGTCTAGAGGACCGGAGCGCCTGCGGGATGGGAATGTGTATTGCATCGCTTTGGGAATAGCCTTGCACTGTATGTAGGTATGAACTTTGTAATGAGGAACCGGATAGTCGGTAGTAGTGCGGATTGGAGTAACTATTGTATATTGGGATAGTTGTATGTAGGAACCTTGAGGGATGGATTTTGGGAATGTAAGGAAGATTAGACTTTGGCACTAAGCAAGTATAAAGGATAAGTATAGTAATCCCTAACCGCGAACAACTTTGAGGACAAAGTTTCTTAAGGGGGGTAGATTGAAATACCCCGAACTTAAATATAGGGATTAAAACTAATCTATATGTATTTAAGGGCCTAATGATACCCAATTAATACTAGTAAGGAAAAATAAATCCAAAAGAAATAATAAACGCTTAAAAAGCGGAGAACGCTAAATAAGCGTTAAGTAACCATAGGAGGTATGAGACTCGGTTAGCGTGTTATATGGATTATAAAGGTTTAATAAGACCTAATAATTTGGGAACAACTCCCGAAGAAAACGGATCCAAATAAGGCATTAAAACGCTAATAGGCTTTAACGCACGTTTTTTGAGAAAACCTGAAAACGTGATTTTAAGTGGTCAAACAGACCCGTAAAAAATTATAAACCATTAAATAAGAATATTAAGCGATTAGGGGAGCTTAATAGTCAATAAAAATAAAGAAACGAGAAAATTCCGGAAAACGGGCCCGGTTAGTGAACAATACCTAAACCGGGTAAAATAATGAGTGTTTTCTGTAAAAGACGAAACGCTCCAGCTAGTCTAACTGTAGGGGGGCCGGTTTTCATCAGTCAAATAACTCCCTCACACACCATGTAACTAGCTTAATTAAATAAGAGAGCCAAAAGCAAAGCAATAAAGTAAAAGGTTACTCTATTCCCTTCCTCTCACCTCACTATCACATTTCACTCACACTCTCTCTTTCCTCTTCCCCTCCACCGATTTCTCTCTCTCTCTCTCTCTCCCTCTGTTGGCGATTTGGAGAGCTTCAAGAAGCTCCAATGGCAACTTCATCTTCTTCCACATGCTCCATCCTCATGTAAGCTCCAATCGAAAATAAATTACATATTTGAACTCCCCTCATCTCCTCTACACTTCTCTCTTTTCAAAATCCAAAATGAATGAAGTTCATTTTCGTGGGTATACCCCATTCAAAGAGAAAAGCACACCATTATGGAGCTTGGAGTCTCCTCTTTCCAACAAGGTAAAAATCTCCATGAAAACCTTAAGTTTTCTTCATTCTCCTTTTGGTAACCGATTTTTGCCTCTTTGTAACACTCCATTTTCTCTCTCTCTTTTGAGCATAATATCAACCTTTCAATGGTGGTGGATTCACCTTCTTGAACCAAGGCTAAAACCCCTCTTAAAAGCTTAAAAAGGTAAACCCTAGAAATTGTGTTTTAACACTTTAAATGAATTAGCATTAATTTAAGGATTAGTAGTTTAATTGCACTTGTTTTATGTGCTTTGGGTGATGGGAATGGAGTTTGGTAACTCCATTCCCCATATGGCCGATTTGGGCAAGAAAGAAGAAGAAGGAGAAATGAAGAAGAAAGGAGGAAATAAAAGCTTAAGGTAAGAACTCTTTCTTGGATGGTAAATTTAATGCATTGGGATAATGAGAATGGGTAAACCAATCTAAAGAAACCAAATAATGTATTAGTAATGTAATTGAGGAAGTTTGAGTATTTGTGAACTAGTATGTGAATTGTGGGCCTTAGAGCCAAGTGTATTGTGTATGTGCATTAGTAATGTGGATTGAGGAAGTAATGGTGTACTAAGATTTTGTATGTGTGCTGGTAGAACCCTTGTGGTTTGGCTAGATTAGGAATGAGTTTGATGAGAAAACACATATGTGGAGAAGTAAGAAATGTAGAGGAACTATGGCAAAATTTTGGTAGGAATATGTACATGTAGGGATGACTTGGTAAATGGGAAAACCAAGGGTGTATTGGAGTAAGTAGAGATGTCTAATAGCTATGGGTAGTAGTTGTGGTAAGAGAATGAAAGGATATAAAATCTGTAGCAAAAATTGTTGGATGACATTGGAGAAACTAGGAGGACTTATGTACAAGACCTTGGGAGTGAGTGTTGGACTTGAAGAGGAGAGGCAATGCATTGTAGGCCTTGAAAATGGCATTAGGAGAGGGAATTATGTATGGAGGAGGTAGGAACCAAAATCTGTAGCAAAAAGGTATTTAGTAGCATTGTGAAACTAAAAAGAAGTAGTGTGCAAGATTTGGTAAGAGGAGAGTAGGACTTGGGTATAGGTAATGTAATGGCTTGGAAATGTATTTGGGATGCTAGGAGTGACATTGGTAGAGGAAATATTGAATGGTAGGAGTTGTAGGAAAACCTGTAGCATTAGAGAATGGAAAACTGTTGTAAGTGTTGAAAGGAAGTGAGGGAATTGGGTAAGTTGTTTGATGGATTTAGTAATGGAATTGGTGGATGAATTAAGGTGATTTAGAATGTTTAAATAGTACAAAAACATGTTAGGATGTATGTAGGAAGATTGGGGAAGCAATGGGTGAAATTGGGAAAAGAAAATAAGGGCTATAGCAAGGTTCTGCTACCGTCCGACCCAGAGTCTGGGTCGGACAGTGGGTCGGACGGGGCTTAGGCAACGGCAATAAATCCTTCTGGAACGGTCCGACCCAGAGCCGTGGATCGGACGTGGGTCGGACAGGCAAAATTTTTCGAGGACGAAGTTACTAACTTCGTTCGAGTGGGTCGGACGGAGTCTGGATAACAGAACCGAAACTTACTGGAATGGTCCGACCCATAGGTTGGGTCGGACGGTGGGTCGGACAGCCCTAACTTACAAAAAAAAAACTATAGGATTATAACTAGTATTATATATATGTATACCCACCTATACATATGTATATATCTATGTAAGTAAACCATGGATAAGTCATGAAAAAAAGTAATGAAAAATAAGTGTAAAAGCATGCAAAGATGAGTAAGTATGAATTAGGAAATGTAAGAGTGATCGAATTAAGTTCATGATAGTTAGAGTAATCATTCAACTACATGTATATCATAGGAATTTGATTTGTGAACACCGGAGGAACGTTGGGATACAAGTACAACGGTGAAAGGTATGATTTCTTCATGCCCTGTATCCTAATCTGGTTACCCCGATTTGTGTGCTTATTTGACCACCTAAATAAGATAAAGGCATGAATCGGACTATATTGCACTTACCTGTGCTTGACTTATGTTGTGCTTGATATTTATTGTCTTGAGCACTAGTTTGTATAATTCATGAAATATGTGAATGATGATGAATGGTATTCGAACCTCGTATTGTACTTGTGTAATGTATTGTACCTCGTATGTATGTGTATATATGTATTGTATTTTTGTGGCTTGGATGTTGACTTGTGCTAAATCCTAACTATCTAACTCCTAACTTAAGTGAGTAAATTGGAATGAGTACAAGTCCGATATAGCTTCGGCCACGCGTGAGGATGCGGAGTCACAAGAGGTTGGCTGCAATTCCTGACTCTTAAACTGGTCCGCGGCCCAAATCCCTTAAATGGGTAGCATCCCGGATTGGTGAGTCAAGTAAATCCCGGAGGTGGGACGGAGTAGTCCCCAGGGCCGGAGGTCCCGACGACTTAACTTGAGTAAGAGTAAGAGTAAGTAAGTATGGATCCGTAAGTATGTATGAGTATGTATGCGTATGTATGAAGTAACGAGTAAAAGAGTAATCTCCACCCGATTAACCCGGGTGGACCAATGAAGCTAACAATATTGTATATTGTGCATGAGATGTGTATGTGTAATTCGGAAAGAGGTAAGTATGTACCGGTTGGTTTATATCGTATTCCTTGCATGAAATGAATTGTATGTATGTACGCTGTGTGAGTATTATTGTATCGTGTATAAGAGCATGTATGCATGTATGTTTGTATGAAAACGAACCGCATGTATTCGACCAAGTGGTCGGCGTACCCTCACTAGTACGCGGGGTATGCGGTTATCATGCTCGGCGAAAGCTGACCCCTTCGGGGGACATTTTTTAGTGTGCAGGTACCCGAAGCGTATGTGATCAAGGTAGGAGACCGGCGGCACGCCTTGTACTTAGAAAGTAGGTAGTTGTGAGAAATGGGTAAACATAGACTCATAATGAGTACCCATGAACTTGGAGAAACATTGTATTTGTATTGGGAACCTAGTAAACTCGGTTATGTATATTGTATGGTATGGTATTGTAAAGGAGTGACGTGTTGAATGGAATTAGTAGTATTGAACCGGAGAATGGAGTATGTATTGTAGATGTGTAGTACTCGGGATTCCGGTCCATCAGACCGATGCTGTATGTAGAAGTAGTAGCCTTGTTAGTCACGTGGGTGACTAACGGCATTGTATCACCCACTATATGTAAGTATGTATCCGCTGCGTGTATCTGATATGTATGGAGATTGGACGGTAAGCATTGTATTAATGGTAGGGGTGTTACAAAAAGTGGTATCAGAGCGAAGTATCGCTCTGATGACTGGAAATACCGAGTCTAGGAATACCGAGTTAGGAATTAGAAGCTTAGGGCTAAGGGCTGAGTGTTAGCATTAGAGATATGCTAGTTAGGAACTACCGGTGAGCACCGGATGCCTACAATACCAGTCCCGCCCGCCGCGAACCCCATTGTATAACTTGGGAAAGGACGCCAGAGAGATGAAAAGCCCTCTCATACTCGGGGAAACCCGATCTGGCAGTTGTGAAGCAATCACACAGTAAACAAGAACCGATATATGGTAAATTCTAAGGATTTGAAAGTCCCGGAGATGGATCCCGTTGAACGACATTGCCCGCACTTAATAGCGGTAGGATGAGCACTCCAATTACAAGGAGGCTGCAACTTACAACAGCATGGGGCGACGTGCCTAGCAGTCGCGAAACCCAGCTAGCCAACCAACAGCAGGAAGAAACACTAACCGTGCAACGGAATGGAAAAGGGATCAGTAACGAAACCCGAGATAACAGTCTACGGGATAGTAATACTTGAACAATACCACCAAGGATATGCTAGCTGACTAAGGACATAGTCGGAAGCGGTTAACTCCAAAGCTACAACGCCATTAAGGTTGCAATACCTGGCCAATATAGCTCAGACCACTACAAGAACAACCATGAGATATAACCCAATAGGACTACAAGAGTAGTGCCTACACAAGGTAGGCTCAGTAACCACCACAGATGTGCGGGAACGAGCCACAAGGAACGACACTAAACCAAATAAAGTGGGAATCTCCAAGGATTGGAGAAGTACCCAGATCTACGACAGCCACGTCTAGACCACCAAAAAGCTACCTAAAGAATCGAGTATCCCAACCATAGATCAATAAGATCACAGGAAGAGTCGATAAGACCATCAAATGCGAGTGGAAACTACACCGTGATCGGTATAGGATTACTCAAAAACCACTAGTACCACACACTTGCCACGACAAGTGCAGTAAGAACATGAACACGTAAAGGAACACTAACACGTCACAAGTACATGGTGATGTACGGTGACCGTAACGAAACAACCACAGGATCGCACATCCTAACAGCTAGACGTATGGAACCTTGGGAAGGCCTAACGGCCCGACCACTGTACTTAGTACATACCAGTCAGCGAGAAGCTAGACTTGGTCAAAACCTCAACATGGCTATGCCATGCAGAATATCTTTTAGCACCGAACCATTATTTTCAAACCAAGTTTTCTTTCAAAACCACAAACCTCCTTTTAAAAACCTTGGATTTTAAAACCAAACCAACAGCATTACGGTGAGTATCATAGGATGATACAAGAGGAGTTGGCAACAGAATACTTCACCTAGGCGTGTGACGAACACTGCGAGTATACCCGTACGGGATGTGGGACAACCGCACTCCGAAGGAGCTTGCGGGCCCGACGTATAGTTGGGTAAGTGGTAATGTATCAATATGGTACCCCACGTATGTATACATGTAGTGTGCGACGCACGGGAAGTAGTCAACTCCGTTCTACGGACCATCAGTAAGTTCAACCCAGGACAGCTGGACACCCCAGACGATCAAGTGCAAAGGAACTCAGAGGATTCATCTGAAAGTAAGGAATAAAAACTAGAAAGTGCAAAGAGCACAGACTAGTCAGTATAGACATTGGACATGTCTCAATGACATCAAGCAACCACATGATAGCTGGAAAGTATACCCAGCCTAAACACAGTAAGGCAGTTGCCTAAACGTGAACACCACAATGCTCGACAAACGGGACAGAACTCCCAAGAGCAATCACAAGATTACCATAAAGTAAAATCCATCATTAAAGAGAATATTAAACCTAGTCTCAAGCGCTAGGAGCAAGTATAAACGGTCTACCCAACGACAGGAGACGTTATAAACCTAAAGGTAATAGCTTGGTACAATACCAAAAGACGGTATAGAGGACGACACATGTTATGAACATTAGCCGGATGCAACGGCATAGCTACCAACACCCAGGAGCGATCCTTAAAGGGTGTCTGAGTTAACAACAGATGAGCAAGGGTCATGATAGGAACACGGGAACTCGAACGAACACTCGGTTAGAACACTGAAGGGATTTCACTTAACAGGAAATACCCTGAATTACCTGAAGGCCGAACTAACATCAGATTGCCTAAAGGGTCTCCTATGAACGGAAGCGTGATGTCACGACTTACCATGGAGCCCAGCAACACCTCCAACCAGTGATGGTATACAAGGAGTGGAAACAGATATAAGCAGTTTGCAGTGAGCATAGCTCGTAGCAATACGGCTTAAAAGCCATCAACCAAACTATGTTATGTAAACCTTAAACGGTTGCAAAACCCACACCATTACTAACAAGACTTGCAAGAGGGATCACCTCATACGACAAGAAATCAACAACTGGACCATAAATTCAAACCCAACATCTTGAGTGGCTTGGAGTAATGGCCAACTCAATGTCACTGTCACTAGGGCATCAGCCTAGTACACAGTTGACGGAGTTCTTAATTACCGCCATGCCTTCTGTAGCAATGGTAGCACAGAGGCATAAGAATCATGATGATACCAACATTGGCCTAGTCCACACTTGGACACTACGAGAAACCCAAGGGAAGGTACCCCTCGTTAACCGAAGACCACCAATGTGGTGATGATGTGAAACCTTAGAAAAGGCTTCCACCTACTATAACAATAAAACCACGCAATAGATATTGCCAAGAGGTGATGGAGTAAGGAAATGAGATTTCCAAACCATTACGACTTAAAAGAGTAAGCATACTCCATATGCACCCAAACATATAGTGGACCATTGTGTAAACACCAACATAGCAAACCTTGTCATTAGACCTATGAGTGGAGACAAACCCCTCAACAAGAACTTTCATTTATCAGTGATAGAATACTCTCAATTGGAGAACGGGACCAGAAAACCCTTGAAGTTTCTTGGGATGTCCCGGTGATGTACATAAAAAAAACTACACAGCTAGAGCCTAAACCAATGCTCAGCACCGAAAGGCAATAATTATCAAAGCAATTAATGTGAACACACATTGAACACCATGAATGATTAACGCTCAAGGGAGCTTATGACCCGATGAGTTATCTCATCCTTGGTCAACCAAGATACTTGGTAAATTGTATCACAAATGATGAAGATAATGTGAGGTAAGCCAACCTACACATGAAACCTAAACTGAAATAAAACATCCCCACAATGGGAAGATAATAGTAGTGCGGTATGCTACAACAACCGTCATACACACGAACATTGGAAACCCCAGGGTATTCATACCATAAGGGAATGGTGCCTATGACAATGGCAATGAGTGAAGAGAAACTATCACAGTAACAGAAACAGTAAAAACGATGTTGTATAATGAGTAAGAATACGGTGCGCGACAAGCGACCGATATGAAGAAGTAACAGATAATGACACGGAGTAAATACGAGATGACAGGCATAAATTCTTTCCTATCACATAAGTGACTTACTGCCAAGCGTTTACGCCTCTGCACTCTGTATGACTGAGTGTTTTGGTATTGCACTTGTGCAGCTAATGATCTAATGAGATGGTTAGGGATATGGAGAATGTAAACCGTAGTAAACCCTTCTTTTCACCAACAAACATGGCACTAGCCAATTAAGCAAGCTTAGCAACAAACCGTGCGGCCTAAGGCCAAAGAAGCACGAAGAGTGTAACACACACTAACAGTCACAGATGTGAATTCCAATGGAATAAAAGACGAAAGGAGACTTAAGAAAGTCACTAGGACCGACGCATATCAATGCAAGGTCATACAAGTAAAGAACACTTGTACTGAACCAGGAGAACTGGTATAATTCAGAAGCTATTGACAACAGAGGAAGTACTACAACTAAGTAGTGACTTAACCTCGCCCGACAATAAGTCGGAGGAACTTAACGAATAATCGTGGAAGCACGAATAGCATGTGCAGTAGATTACCAGAGAGCTGGTTATAAACCTACAACTCCTTGAGTTCAAACACGGTAAAAGAATGCCGCATTTGTTTAATAAACCTTATGCCCATAATAGACGGATAAAAGGTGATGTGTAACACGTTAAGGATGACAAGAAGGGTGGATAACCCAAGTTATCAGGGTCGCGCAGCAGAAGCTAGTGGGCCCTAGCTAGGAGATTAATGTACCTAGTGAGCATAATACAATGGCTATTAATGCCTTGAAGCCGATTAGGCTAGAATCGAATTAAATATGAGTTAAATAAACTCATATAGGAACTCTTGGTGCAAAGACTAAACCATTGGTATGGTTAAGATCCCTTTGACCAGAGCATATTGTATAGTATACGGTAGTGAAGCTAAACGCTTCAGTTTGCCCAGACTGATTAAACCAAAGTTTAATAATAATAAAATATGGTAGATTACGGGGGTAATCCCTTTTAAGGGGGGTAGAGCGAAAACCGCTTAATGCAAGTTTTATAAATAAAACACATAAAACTATAATGTGCATAGCACAAATGAGAAATTATTCGATGAGTGGTACTTACGTTATATAAACATACGTATTCATTCATATTGAATTGTGGTAACTAAGCATTAGACATGCAAATACCATAGGGTGAATATACCCATCTTGTAACACCAGTGTAAGAGTATTGGTAAAGAAGAGTAATGAGTAGTGGACGGAGCTCCACAAGTATTGTAACCTTCGAAGAAGTAGTACGAAATGAATGAGGATAGTAGATGAATGAAGTTTATGAGTAGTGGAATCGTAAGTAAAGTCTTTGAAACAATTGAAGACAACTAAATCTTAGAAATGAAGTATTCCTTAGTTAGAATATAGGATATGATGGTGAGTAATGGATGGAAGTAGTGAAGGTTGATGAAATGAGCATTAGGATTGAACCATGGAGTAAAGCATTTGGGAAATAGAGTGAGGATGATTGATGGACTGATTCCATCCTTTGGAGATGTATGAATTCGTAATCACGACTAGAAAGAATAAAAAGATAGAAGATGAAAACAATTAAATTATTTGTTTGGTTGAACCTGATGTGGGAAGTCGAACTTGATCCTGATTAGATCAAGGGAAACCGAACACAAATTGGGGTGGAAAGATAGTTCAACACTGATGCTGATCACATCAGGGTCGAATGATTCTTGAAGCTCCCCTCAAGTGGTCACAAGAATCACACGTAGGATAGAAGTAATGAATATAAATTGGAATATGGAGTCGTGTGTTTTAGAAATTTTAATTGGTAGTGGTGGAAGAAATTCTTTTAGTAGGGAGAATGAGGGTGTGCTAGAAGTGAGTAGCGAAGAAGATAGTAAGGTAGTATGTGGTATAATTCCAAGGGCGGCGGGACATAGAGAAGTCCCGTGTCTAGAGGACCTGAGCGCCTGCGGGATGGGAATGTGTATTGCATCGCTTTGGGAATAGCCTTGCACTGTATGTAGGTATGAACTTTGTAGGAACCGGATAGTCGGTAGTAGTGCGGATTGGAGTAACTATTGTATATTGGGATAGTATGGTATGTAGGAACCTTGAGGGATGGATTTTGGGAATTGTAAGGAGGAAGGATGTATGACTTTGGCACTAAGCAAGTATAAAGGAGTAAGTATAGTAATCCCATAACCGCGAACAACTTTGAGGACAAAGTTTCTTAAGGGGGGTAGATTGAAATACCCCGAACTTAAATATAGGGATTAAAACTAATCTAATATGTATTTAAGGGCCTAATGATACCCAATTAATACTAGTAAGGAAAAATAAATCCAAAAGAAATAAATAAACGCTTAAAAAGTGGAGAACGCTAAATAAGCGTTAAGTAACCATAGGAGGTATGAGACCTCGGTTAGCGTGTTATATGGATTATAAAGGTTTAATAAGACCTAAATAATATATGGGAACAACTCCCGAAGAAAACGGATCCAAATAAGGCATTAAAACGCTAATAGGGCTTTAACGCACGTTTTTTGAGAAAACCTGAAAACGTGATTTTAAGTGGTCAAACAGACCCGTAAAAATTATAAACCATTAAATAAGAATTATTAAGAATTTAGGGGAGCTTAATAGTCAATAAAAATAAAGAAACGAGAAAATTCCGGAAAACGGGCCCGGTTAGTGAACAATACCTAAACCGGGTAAAATAATGAGTGTTTTCTGTAAAAGACGAAAAACGCTCCAGCTAGTCTAACTGTAGGGGGGCCGGTTTTCATCAGTCAAATAACTCCCTCACACACATGAACTAGCTAATTAAATAAGAGAGCCAAAAGCAAAAGCAATAAAGTAAAAGGTTACTCTATTCCCTTCCCTCTCACCTCACTCTCACATTTCACTCACCTCTCTCTTTCCTCTTCCCCTCCACGATTTCTCTCTCTTCTCTCCCTCTATTGGGCGATTTTGGAGAGCTTCAAGAAGCTCCAATGGCAACTTCATCTTCTTCCACATGCTCCATCCTCATGTAAGCTCCAAATCGAAAATAAATTACATATTTGAACTCCCCTCATTCTCTACACTTCTCTCTTTTCAAAATCCAAAAATGAGGAAGTTCATTTTCGTGGGTATACCCCATTCAAAGAGAAAAGCACACCATTATGGAGCTTGGAGTCTCCTCTTTCCAACAAGGTAAAAATCTCCATGAAAACCTTAAGTTTTCTTCATCTCCTTTGGTAACCGATTTTTGCCTCTTTGTAACACTCCATTTTCTCTCTCTTTGAGCATAATATCAATCTTCCAATGGTGGTGGATTCACCTTCTTGAACCAAGGGCTAAAACCCCTCTTAAAAGCTTAAAAAGGTAAACCCTAGAAATTGTGTTTTAACACTTTAAATGAATTAGCATTAATTTAAGGATTAGTAGTTAATTGCACTTGTTTTATGTGCTTTGGGTGATGGGAATGGAGTTTGGTAACTCCATTCCCCATATGGCCGATTTGGCAAAGAAAGAGAGAAGAAGGAGAAATGAAGAAGAAAGGAGGAAATAAGAGCTTAAGGTAAGAACTCTTTCTTGGATGGTAAATTTAATGCATTGGGATAATGAGAATGGGTAAACCAATCTAAAGAAACCAAATAATGTATTAGTAATGTAATTGAGGAAGTTTGAGTATTTGTGAACTAGTATGTGAATTGTGGGCCTTAGAGCCAAGTGTATTGTGTATGTGCATTAGTATGTGGATTGAGGAAGTAATGGTGTACTAAGATTTTGTATGTGTGCTGGTAGAACCCTTGTGGTTTGGCTAGATTAGGAATGAGTTTGATGAGAAAACACATATGTGGAGAAGTAAGAAATGTAGAGGAACTATGGCAAAATTTTGGTAGGAATATGTACATGTAGGGATGACTTGGTAAATGGGAAAACCAAGGGTGTATTGGAGTAAGTAGAGATGTCTAATAGCTATGGGTAGTAGTTGTGGTAAGAGAATGAAAGGATATAAAATCTGTAGCAAAAATTGTTGGATGGCAATGGAGAAACTAGGAGGACTTATGTACAAGACCTTGGGAGTGAGTGTTGGACTTGAAGAGGAGAGGCAATGCATTGTAGGCCTTGAAAATGGCATTAGGAGAGGGAATTATGTATGGAGGAGGTAGGAACCAAAATCTGTAGCAAAGAGGTATTTAGTAGCATTGTGAAACTAAAAAGAAGTAGTGTGCAAGATTTGGTAAGAGGAGAGTAGGACTTGGGTATAGGTAATGTAATGGCTTGGAAATGTATTTGGGATGCTAGGAGTGACATTGGTAGAGGAAATATTGAATGGTAGGAGTTGTAGGAAAATCTGTAGCATTAGAGAATGGAAAACTGTTGTAAGTGTTGAAAGGAAGTGAGGGAATTGGGTAAGTTGTTTGACGGATTTAGTAATGGAATTGGTGGATGAATTAAGGTGATTTAGAATGTTTAAATAGTACAAAAACATGTTAGGATGTATGTAGGAAGATTGGGGAGGCAATGGGTGAAATTGGGAAAAGAAAATAAGGGCTGTAGCAAGGTTCTGCTACCGTCCGACCCAGAGTCTGGGTCGGACAGTGGGTCGGACGGGGCTTAGGCAATGGCAATAAATCCTTCTGGAACGGTCCGACCCAGAGCCGTGGATCGGACGTGGGTCGGACAGGCAAAATTTTTCGAGGACGAAGTTACTGACTTCGTCCGACCCAGAGTCTGGGTCGGACAGTGGGTCGGACGGAGTCTGGATAACAGAACCGAAACTTACTGGAATGATCCAACCCATAGGTTGGGTCGGACGGTGGGTCGGACAGCCCTAACTTAAAAAAAAAAAACTATAGGATTATAACTAGTATATATATATATGTATACCCACCTATACATATGTATATATCTATGTAAGTAAACCATGGATAAGTAATGAAAAGAAAGTACATGAAAAATAAGTGTAAAGCATGCAAAGACTGAGTAAGTATGAATTAGGAAATGTAAGAGTGATCGAATTAAGTTCATGATAGTTAGAGTAATCATTCAACTACATGTATATCATAGGAACTTGATTTGTGAACACCGGAGGAATGTTGGGATACAAGTACAACGGTGAAAGGTATGATTTCTTCATGCCCTGTATCCTAATCTGGTTACCCCGATTTGTGTGCTTATTTGACCACCTAAGTAAGATAAAGGCATGAATCGGACTATATTGCACTTACCTGTGCTTGACTTATGTTGTGCTTGATATTTATTGTCTTGAGCACTAGTTTGTATAATTCATGAAATATATGAATGATGATGAATGGTATTCGAACCTCGTATTGTACTTGTGTAATGTATTGTACCTCGTATGTATGTATATATGTATTGTATTTTTGTGGCTTGGATGTTGACTTGTGCTAATTCCTAACTATCTAACTCCTAACTTAAGTGAGTAAATTGGAATGAGTACAAGTCCGATATAGCTTCGGCCAACGTGAGGATGCGGAGTCACAAGAGGTTGGCTGCAATTCCTGACTCTTAAACTGGTCCGCGGCCCAAATCCCTTAAATGGGTAGCATCCCGGATTGGTGAGTCAAGTAAATCCCGGAGGTGGGACGGAGTAGTCCCCAGGGCCGGAGGTCCCGACGACTTAACTTGAGTAAGAGTAAGAGTAAGTAAGTATGGATCCGTAAGTATGTATGAGTATGTATGCGTATGTATGAAGTAACGAGTAAAAGAGTAATCTCCACCCGATTAACCCGGGTGGACCAATGAAGCTAACAATATTGTATATTGTGCATGAGATGTGTATGTGTAATTCGGAAAGAGGTAAGTATGTACCGGTTGGTTTATATCGTATTCCTTGCATGAAATGAATTGTATGTATGTACGCTGTGTGAGTATTATTGTATCGTGTATAAGAGCATGTATGCATGTATGTTTGTATGAAAACGAACCGCATGTATTCGACCAAGTGGTCGGCGTACCCTCACTAGTACGCGGGGTATGCGGTTATCATGCTCGGCGAAAGCTGACCCCTTCGGGGGACATTTTTTAGTGTGCAGGTACCCGAAGCGTATGTGATCAAGGTAGGAGACCGGCGACACGCCTTGTACTTAGAAAGTAGGTAGTTGTGAGAAATGGGTAAACATAGACTCATAATGAGTACCTATGAACTTGGAGAAAACATTGTATTTGTATTGGGAACCTAGTAAACTCGGTTATGTATATTGTATGGTATGGTATTGTAAAGGAGTAACGTGTTGAATGGAATATAGTAGTATTGAACCGGAGAATGGAGTATGTATTGTAAATGTGTAGTACTCGGGATTCCGGTCCATCAGACCGATGCTGTATGTAGAAGTAGTAGCCATGTTAGTCATGTGGGTGACTAACGGCATTGTATCACCCACTGTATGTAAGTATGTATCCGCTGCGTGTATCTGATATGTATGGAGATTGGACGGTAAGCATTGTATTAATGGTAGGGGTGTTACAGTTATTCCCCGTTGTTAACTAATAACGTCTCTCGGGTTTTCGGTTTAACTCAGGAATAGGAAAAACGCTATATTACATGCGTGGTTACGTCGTGTATATTAATATACTTAACTTTAAATATTTTTTATCGCATGTAATTTAATAAACATTTGTATATCATATAGTTTATCACTATATTGCATGTATAATCTTAATCATATATTATACATCTCACCTTATTATTTATTTTCCTAAGGTTAGTTTTTCCAAGTGTAATGTTGTATAATTCATATTGGAAAATTCTTTGAAGTATACGACTCCTTATCATTCATGTACAACATAACATTAGAATTTCCTAATCTAATGTTTATAATTTTTTTCTTCTTACCTTATATCATTTTAATTATGATATTATATGGTCATTGAGCCATATTGTATTTCTCACTCCATAACATATATTTATTTATATATATATATGTATTATGGGACCATTTATTATATGGTAATTCTTTATAATACATTCATTCTCTTTTAATGAATACTACTTATATTATAAATGTTATAACCTTTATAACATTGAAAACCATATTATTAATTTTTATTCTAAAATTCCCATTATTACCGAACAGCACTTGTGTTCCTTAATATTTACAAAATCCACCACATAATTTATATAATGTTATATTATAGTTATATAACATATATTATGACATTTATGTCATTAAAACATTTATAACCTATAGTTATAAGATGTTACAAAATACCAAACATGACATACTATTCTCGGTTTTTATTTAATTTCTCTATACTTTCAGAATTTACAAATCAACCCCAATTTATATTCCATTGTCACACTTATAATATATACCTTTTATTATAATCCTTAAACCTTAATATAATTATAACCTATGGTTATAAAATCCCAAAATAACAGAACAGACCCTAGGTCTGTTCTAAATTAATTTCCAACCCATCAACTTTCTGTTATTGCCAAATGACCCCATTTTATAACATATAGTTTCCTAATGTCATTAAAACTATATATTATACATATATCTTAACAAAACATCATATATAATTCCAAAAATTACCAAACTATATCAAAAGGTTATAAACATCATTCCTAACCTTATACTTTCAGTATTTACGGTTTTTACCACATATGTTACCTATCTGTAACAATGATATAAAATATTATACTTATATAATCCATATTAACACCAAATTTAACCAAATAAATTCCTAAAACAACCTAATGAACCAAGGTCTGTTCTAAACCCCATTTGGTAGCAAGAATTTTCAGAAATTACCAATCCACCCCAACATTTATATATCTTTTATAATTTAATACCTAGCTTATTATAAGCTAGTATTTAATTCAATAAATTCCTAATGTAACACCCCAACCGTAATCTCCACACTTAACCAACAATCGCAGCGGAAAACATAACTTAGCCATTTACCAAAAATGGCGGTGTTACACGCTGTTAGCCACCCACGTGGCTAACAAGGCTGTTACATACTATGTATCGGTCTGATTACAAGAATCCCGAGCATAATTACAACCTTCCGAAAATTACTTACCCAAAAGAATCACAATATACCGAGTGTTAATGTACAAAAATCACCCATCTAAACCTACATTCACCATATATACGACCTCGAGTGTACAAGCACTACTCGGGTTCAATATCCAAAATAACAAAAGTATTCAACGTCCTAGGATCTAAAGCCAATTTGCTTCCTCGATCCTCATCCTGCAAATAAAAAACAATGGAGCCCCCAAAGGGGGTTAGCAACCCTTGGCTGGCATGGTTAACGTGCAGCCCGCTGACTACCGGGATACACGCAACTATTTGTCATGATAACATGGCATTGATTTTTTTTCACATACAACATACATATTACATAGCAAGAACATTGCATAGCAATAGCAACACATACACAGTGAGAACATTTAACTTTAGGAAACAAACAACATAGTTAGTCAACATAGTAAGCCTAGAGAATGATCTCATCCTCATATTAAGCTTGTCAGATAACTCGTTACCGTTCTGTTAGTCGAACGAGTAACTTAACATAAAAGATGAGTCAGATATAGTGACCCGAGCACACCGTACATATTTCCCCCTAGCCCGAGTGGAAGTCAGGTAGGTAAGCTTTGGCTAAGCTAGTGGGAGGTTAAAGTCCAAAAAGGAAAACAACCCAAACATAAGGAGAGAGCCGAATCTGATTCAGATATCGACCCCCGTACATACACGCGTGACCGGAAAGACCGGATTCCTCACTCCCCGGTTAGCACTTGTTAGGAGTCCCATTGTTGGAACTTAACACAATCGATCACACATAAGTATTCAAGTCCAGTTAGACCCCCAAGGGAAATTGGATGCACATTAACAACACACACCACAACTAGCTCATACATAGCCGAGGTTAGAACGTTCCTTAAGTTGAAACGTTAAACCGGTTACCGCTCTCTTACGTATCCTAGGCTGGTCAACTAACGGGTTAGTACGTTGAAATACCCCAAACCTTGGTGTGTTGTTAAATGTTTAAATATGGTATCTAAAGGCTAAAAGGTGCCTTAGGAACATCAGTGTATAGTTTAAACCATAGTAAAAACACAATAAAACACTAAGACACGGTTTAAGCAAAAACATGCTCTAAGCTTGGAGTGAACTTGGTTAGGACCCAAAGAGCCTACCAAGATTTGATAATATTTAATTATGATTTTATAAGGCTAATTAAGTCCTTAGGAAACCTTGGTAGACAATGAAACCAAACAAAACACAAATAAGTACCTTAAGGTCAATATGGGCTAAAATGTGCTCTAAGCTTGGGATAAAATTGTATAAGACCTAATGGTCATACCTATACCTTATAAATATGTTAATGAACATATTAAACCAATTACCAAAGAAAACCAAGCTTGAAAACAAGTTAAAACATAAAATGTGCTTTAAGGAGTCTTAAAGCACGTTTTTGAAAAATTGTCTTGTAAATGAGTTTTGAATGGCTAAATGTCCATCATTACTCTTTAATTAACATGTGTACTATATAGTATCACATTTGGAAGTCTATATCAATGGGAAATCAAAAATTTTACTTCTATGTGCCTTGTTTTTATGAATAGTGATTTTTATAAGCTAGTTTGTAACATATGTTGTTATAAGTAATTAAATTGACCAACAAAGACTATAATACCCTTAGTGATATAAAGGGGGCCGGTTTTTGTAGTAATGAGTCACCAAAAATGTTAACTTGTTAAGTAAATAAAGATGACTCATAGGTTACTATTTGCTTTAAGTTATAAATATCTTCAAAAAGCAAAACCAAACTCATTTCTCTCATTTCTTTCTTCATTTCACACGGTTTCACTCTTCTTCAACCTCTCTTCTTCTTGTTCTCTCTTGGTAATACACCAACACCACCATTAACTCCATCTTTGACCCCTTGTAAAAACTAGCTCACTTATCCAAATCAAAAACAAACACCACCAATCTCTTCCCCTCATCAAGCTCTTCAATTCTATCCTTTCAAAATCCCAAGAGCTCCATTTCGGTGCCAAGAGGAATCACCATGGGAGGAGCTTGAGCTTGTGTTTCTACATATTATTACTCTCCTTTGCTTCAAGGTAAGGAAACTCAAAGAAAAATGAAGTTTCCTCCATGTCTTTACCTTGACCGAAAATCACCATTAATGGTGCTCATTGTGTTGCTTTGTTCTAGCTCCATTTGAATCTTTCAAGGACTTGGTGGAGTCCTCTTTTGGTAGATATTCCAATTCCCTTCAAAGACCAAGGTAAAACAACTTTCTTAATGCTCTTTGAACAATGTAAAACCTAGGGTTTACAATGAGATTAAGCTTGGAGCTTGAATACTCATCACATTGTTTGTGTAATGTTTAGAAGTTGACAAGCAACTAAGCTTAGCCGATTTTTAAACAAGGAAACAAGAAAGAAGTTTGTGAGGAAAAGAGGTAAATATGCTATCTCAATGTGGTTTAATGCCTTAGGAGGAATGAGCTTATAATGCTTGCTAAAACTACCTAAAGAGCAAATGGTGAATGACTTAGTAAAGTGTTCTCAAGGAGACTAGTAAAAGAACATATGTCTTGGTGTGTGTAATTGCAGGTCAAAGGCTTATATATTGTGGAAATTCAGTGTTCAAGGTTTATGCAATTTAAGGGCCTAAGAGCCATGTTATTTAAGGGCCTAAGTGCCAAGCAATTTAAGTTATGCACTATATTGTGATGTAGTGCTAAATGTGTGAAGTTTGTGTATAAAAATGTGATTGATGGATTTTAGGTGTTCTTGAATGAAATAAGGTAAAAACCTAAGTGTTTGGATGTGAGTATATACAAGAGAAGCTATGGCCAAATTTGGGAATTCAATGTGTATTTTGAGAATGTATTTAAGTCTTGGAGAAGTTTGTTTAAGGTTTAGAAATGTTGATGTACAAGGAAGAAGTGATGTTTAGGTAAGATGGGAAAAAGGAGATTTAGTTAGTAAGAAAAGAAGTTTGAGAGATGATGTTAAGGTGTAGAGGAAGCACCTTAGTATAGTGGTCATTATGGGTGAAATACCACCTAGAAATCTTAAGGAGAAAACATTCCAAGTGCTAGGAATTTTGTAAGGAATTTGTGAATGATAAAATGGTTTGGTGAGTGATTTAAAGAGTTTAGCATATGACTAAAGGTGTGTTTGAAGTGCCAAATGATGTTAGAACACATTAGGAGGCTTGAGGAAAAGTTTGGAGAAAATTTGACAAAGTTTGGACAAACTCTGATGTTGTCCGACCCAGTGGTCCGACCCAGTTGTGAGTCGGACAGCTCTGTTTAGTCACTTGTTGAAGTCTCTGGAATGGTCCGACCCAGATGGTTGGGTCGGACATGGGTCGGACATGTGTATTTAAAAGACGGGAAAAGTTTCTGGAACGGTCCGACCCAGCTGTGGGTCGGACGTTGGGTCGAACGGCCCAAAATTATGCAAAAAAAAAACAAGACAATGTTGTAAGGAGAATCAAAGTGATATTTTGGTATTAGTATATGTCTAAGTTCATGTATGAAGTTTGGGTAATTAATGGAGGTGGAGAAATAGTGCAACAAGGTTTGAAAAATGCAATTTTACCAAGTCTGTAGCTTTGGTCCGGGACCTAGGTCATGGTTCAAGTCCCGGACCAGGGGTGTAAAATAGGCCGAGAGTCACATAAGGATGTGGTCCGGGACTTAGGCCTTGTATAAGGTCCCGGACCACCCCATTTTAAAAGGCCGAGACTTGAGTTAGCATATGGTCCGGGACTTAAGAAGAGGACCAAGTCCCGGACCACTATAAAAACATGGTTTTAGGTTATTAAAAGATGTCTAATGATGGGGATTGATGGATAATGATGTTATAAGGTTGTGTAGGACATGTCAGGTGAGTTATAGTCACAATTTTGTGGGTGAAAAGTTGAAGTAAAAGTTAAAGAGTGAAACATGTTAAATGTAAGATATTTAATTAGTAAACGGGGTTAACTATGGTCATTCGACGTTACACAAACATATTACCCCAACGTTAATGAAGGTAACTTTAATGTGCCAGTTGTTCGAGAATTGTTCGAGGAACGTAAGTGGACATGGTAGAGTGGACTCCGGTGACAGGTATGGTTTTCTTGCAACCTGTGTCCTACCGGATTACACCGGCTTGTATGCCAATGTGTTTTTCTGAGTGTTTGCCACCTTGTAAGATTAAAACATGTAATGAGTTTATATTAATTCATTTATGTGGCACATCTGGTCTCCGATACCGTTTAACCTCAAATAAGTGTTGAACCTTAGCTAACTAGAACTAGGAATACGTGAGAGATCGGTATTCGGAGTTAACGACCCAAACCTTGGGAACGTTCTGACCACGGCTATGTGTGAGTTAGTTGGATATTGTTGTTGCATGCAAGTGTGTGAACCTCCCTTGTGTGCTTAAATCGGTTATGATAACGTATGGTGTGTGGATGTGATAAGCTCCATAATGGATCTCTAATTAGTTATTTATAAGTATATATGTACTAATGGGGGGTGAGGAGTCCGGTCATGTTCCGGCCACGCGTGTGAGGACGAGAGTCGATGTCATATCCGGTTCGGCTCTCTTGGTGTATGTATAGGTTGTATTCCAATTTGGTCTCAACCTTCCCTTAGCTTATCCAAAGCTAATTTACTGACTCACGTCGGGCCACAGGGGCATACAAATGTTATTTCGGTGTGCTTGGGATTACTATATCCGACACACCTTGGGTTTAAGTTAACCGTTCGATATCACTGGACGGTAACGAGGTTGGTAACGAGCTTAACATGAGATTGGCAATAATCTCTAGGCTCACTATGTATACTAACTATGGTGGAAGGTTCCTTGCGTGAACCGATCTTATGGTGTTTTGTGTTGATATTGTGCTAGGCAATTTCCCTTGCTATGCTATGATGTGTATACGTTAGATGTTTAAAATGAATTCGATGTTATCATGTGTGCGTCAAAACGAGAAAAGTGTTGTTATGTTTTGTTATGTGAGGAATGTGATATGTTGTAAGATATGGAGTGTGTGGATCATGGAAATGAATCCCAGTTTGTGACAAGAGGCGTTTAAGGATAACCCGATTTAAGGGTAAGTGTCGTCTATTAAGGAAGTAGCTCCGTTAGAGGAGGAACACTCTAGGGATAATGAATACCATGAGTGACTCATCAAGTAAGGATGTATTGTCCGTTTGTTGAGCCCATTGAGGCGAAATGTTTTGTGTTGTGTGTTTACAGTTGCATGCATGATTTAAATATAATCAATCGCATGCTAAGACGACAATTAGTTGCGCGTGGCCCGGTAGCATGTGGGCTGCGGGATTACCATACCAGCAAAGGTGCTGAGCCCCTTGGGGGCCACCCTTTCTCTCCTTTTCTATTTCAGGTACAAGGAGCTGGAAGCCGTTCGAGTGTAGGACGGGGAGATGTTTATACATGGGTAGCCATTTAAATGGCGTAAGCATTGTAGGCGTAGTAAGACCGAAATTGTTATCGGCATTAGTTGTAAATACTCGGTACGGTTGGAATGTATAAAGTATATGGGTTGTTGTTAAGGGAAGCGAATGTAACGTTTAGTTGCTCGGGAACCTAGTCCATCAGACCGATACAAAGTACATGTATTAGCCTTGTTAGCCACGTGGGTGTTAACGGCGTGTAACACCATTGAAATAAGTAATGTGATGAGTTGAATTTTCCGCTGCAGTTTGATGTTATGTGTACGGTGGTAGTTGGGGTGTTACATACGTAATCGAGGTTAACAGTACCGGTACACATACGCCACAACAATAACAATGACCGTAAGCTCATTTCATGATTTAATCTTACAAGGTCATAAACACACAGAAAAACAAACACAACCAACACACAAGCCGGTGTAAACCGGCAGGCAACAGACTGCAAGAAAACCATACCTTGGTCCCTGCTGTGATTGTTTTCCACCGTTGAAGAATCCTATACACATTTAGTAACGTCGGTTAATTAATGTACTAACCTTTATTAACTTATTACTTCACATTCCTAGTTTATTTTACTTTCACACTTTGTCATAACTTTTCACCCTTTTAATTGTCATTATAACCTACCTAACATGTCTTAAACAACCTTATAACATCATTACTAACTAATCACCATCATTAGACATCATTTTCTAATCTTAAACAAGGTTTTTTAAGTGGTCCGGGACTTGGTCCTTACCTAAGGTCCCGGACCTATTCATGGCAAACTCTCGGGTGGATTTTATGTAGTGGTCCGGGACTTCATACGGGACTTAAGTCCCAGACCAGTATAAGCTTGCAATTCTTGACCTGTTTAATAGGGGTGGTCCGGGACTTTATACTAAACCCAAGTCCCGGACCAAAATGCCTGAATACTCTCGAATGGATTTTACATTATGGTCCGGGACTTGACATGGAACCTAGGTCCCGGACCACTGCTACAGACCCTCAAAAAATGGCATTTTCAATACTTGTTCTACTTGTTCTCTTCACCTATTGTTGCCCCAAGCTTCCTACATGTATTAAGATATTTTATAACACTAATATAACCTTTTAAACTTGTCTAAATCATCATCTAAACTTGTTACCCAATTCTTAATCAAATTCACTCAAATTTCCCACTCTCCTCTTACAAGAACTAAAGCTTAGTTTCGCTAAGTGTTATGCTACAGATTTTTCCTCACCACTCTCACCCACTTCATCTACCTAGTTTCCAACCGATTTTTATATCAAAATTTCCTCTCGAAATACCTTGTAGTTCTCAAGTTTGTTCCCACCTAGAAATGCACCTAAACCATTAAATTTCTACACAAATTTTGACATGATCTCCCCATAATTTTAACATGTTTCCACACATTATTTATCCCACCAAAACACTCTAACCAACAAACTCATCCATGGTACTAATTTACACACCAATTCCATCATTTTAACAACAATCACCACAAATACATAACCCTTAAAAGCTTGGCTCTTAGGGCCTTAAATAACATCAAATTAAACACTGAATTTCCTCACATTATTAGCAACACCTGCATTACACTCAACATTTATATTGCTCAAACATAAACACATTTATAGTTCACACATAAGTTTAAGGTAAGTTAATTACCTTGGGTTTTATTTTCAAAAACTCTTTCTCTTAACTTCTTGTTCCTCGACCGGTATTCAACAGGATTAATTGCTACACTAATGACCATGCCAAGATAATCATAATGAGTATGGAGGGTTCATGAAGACTATTCCTTTAACCCTAGAACTTAGTAATTATTTGAAACACCATAGGAGGGAATTACCTTCTACTTCAAAGTGAAGTGTTTGGCAATGAAATTTGGCTAGCTCCAACACCTCTTGAAGATTTAACAAGCTTGAATGAAGAGAAACAATGGTGCTTAGCATACACCAAAATCGACCACCATAGAAAATGGGGGAATGAATGGATTTTTGAGTTATTTCTTACCTTAGACCATCAAGGAGTTGATTGGTTTCAAGAATATGAAGTTTTCTCTTCAAAATGTGGTACACCCATGGAAATGAAGTATGGAGTTTTGAGATTTTAAAAGGTGGAAAATGATCTCCAAGGCAAGGTGAGTATTTTGGTGTATTTTGTTTTTGATTTGGACTTGATTTAGTGGAGGAACGAGGAAGGAGAAGAGTGGAGTTGGAGAGCTTAACAAATCGTCATGGAGGAGCAAAATGAAGAAGAAGATGCTGGGAATTGGAGAGAGAAATCGGTAGAAGAGAAGAGAATAGAGGAAAGAGAAATGTGAGAGAGAGTATGGCGTGTGAGAGGGGGAATAAAGTAAGGTTGTACTTTTGCTTTTGTTGTTTTTGTATTTTAGTGAATAAAGTAGAATTAATAGAATAGAGAGGGGGCTCTCTCACGTGAGACACAAGAGAGGGGGGACAAAATCTGATTTTTATTTTACAATGTGAGAGAGTGGCACTTGGTTTTTAGCAGATAACACCCGTAAATTCCCGAACTGTAAGTTTTAACAGTCCGGGTCCGGTTTCCGGAATATATTATTATTATTATTATTATTATTATTTTTATTCTAAAAATTCTTAGACTTTAATTAGTATATAATTATAGTTACAAAACCAACTATAATTTATACAAGTCCGATTTAACTGTTTAAAGTTATGTTTTTCGGTTTTCTCGAAAAACGTGCTTTAAAGCCTCGTTTGTGCTTTTAATCCACTATTTGGATCCGTTTCCTTCGGGAATTTTTCCCACATGTTCTTAGTGACTAAATAAGTCATAGGAATCCATTTAGGAGTTTAGATAAGTTATATACTTACTAGAATTATTTAACACGTTTTTGCGTTTTGTGTCTTTTACGCATTCTCTTTTTTCGTTTTGGTTTTTATTTCTTCACTAATGATCTTAAGGACTTAATTAGCCTTCAAATATCATAATTACATAATTAAATAACATATTAAGGTTTGGGATATTTCACCTAAATTTGGTCAAAGTCTCCTATATAGTCAACCTTGACTTCTAAATCCCAATTTGAGCCCAAACTCTCGGTAATTACAAATATATACCCCAAAATTTCCTATAATTACAATTTTGGCACAAAACTTAATAAAATGTTATAATTTTATTTATTCATTTTAAACCCCATATTTCCCCTAAAATAGCCCACGACTTTGTATAGTTTTGGTAATTACCGGTTTGACCCCAAACCTTATGCTAAGTGCATAAATTAAATTAAGTAAGCTTTTAAACTTAAATAAAATGGCCTTATTACAACCTTTCTTTATAACATAAAATTACGTTTAAATGTCACCAAAACATTATAAATCTCGGCCTCACACCAGATTTATTCAATAATGACCAAACTTCCACATAATGTCTTAAATTTGACAATTATGTTATTAATTTACTTAATTAATTTAACCAAGGTTTCTATAACATTTCCTAGTCATTTTTGAAGCTAAAAATGACCCTTTAGATATGTTCACTCACGACACAATTTATATAGGCTCTTAAGGTATTAAAAACATTGTAATATAATGTTATACCTTGATTTTATGAGCTCATAAGGGGTTGTTTGGCCACGGCAGGTTGGGAGGTGTTTTAGACAGCTTCCAAACATGTTTATACAGCAAGGAATGATATAGTTAGGTTCTGAAAACTGAACCAACTATAGGAATAATTTAAACCATTAATAAGCTAGATTTATACCTTGAAATTCCTAGGGTTTATCAAGGTGGCTTCAACCTAAATGAAATACCCCGAACTTAAATATGGTGATTAGAATATTTTAATATGGTATTTAAGGGCTTAATAATGCCTAAGTAATTTTTGGTAAAGAAAATAAATCCAAAGGAATGAGAAAAACGCTTAGAAAGCGGAAAACGCTAAAATGAGTGTTAAATAACCATAGGAGGTACGAGACCTCGATTATAGTATCGTAAGGATCCCTAAGGCTTATTCATGCCTAATTAGTATACGGGAATGATTCCCGAAGAAAACGGATCCAAGAAATGTATTAAAACGCTAAAAGAGCTTTAGCGCACGTTTTTCGAGGAAACCCGAAAACGTGATTTTAAGTGGTCAAACAGACCCGTAAAAATTATAAATCATTAAATAATAATTATTAAGCATTTAAGGAAGCTTAATAGCCAAAAAAAATTTGAAGAAACGAGGAATTCCGGAAAACGGACCCGGTTAGTGAATAGTAACTAAACCGGGTAAAATAACGAGCGTTTTCTGTAAAAGACAAAAAACGCTCCAGCTAGTATAACAGTGGGGGCCTATTTTTACTAGTATAAACAGCTCTCTCACACACACACACACAAGTAACAAATAAGTAAATCAAAAAGCAAAAAGGTAAAAGTACAAAAAGTAAAAGTAGCCCTCTCTCCCCTCATTTTTCTTCTCTCTCTCCTATTCTTCCTTTCCCCCATCGTGAGACTCTCCTTCTTCTCCCCCTTGCTGCGATTTGAGCTGCTCCACACAACAACAATGGAAGCCTCCCTTTCTTCCTCATGCTCTAGCTCCATTTGCTCCAAATGTAAAATAAAATACATATTCGAACTCCCCTCTTCAAGCTCTACATTTCTATCTTTTCGAAATCCAAAAATGAGCAACTTCATCTCCATGGGTTTTGAGCATTTGAAGAATAAATGACACCATTTCGAAGCATGGAGTCTCCTCTTCCTCCTAAGGTAAAAAGTTTCAAGAAAAATCCATTTTCCTTCATTCTCTATAGTGGCCGATTTTTGCCCTCCTTGTAATGCCTTGTTTCTTCTTTGTTTGAGCTTGGTTCAACTCTCCAATGGTGGAGGAACTCTCCTTTGTACACAAGGCTTAAAAACCTCTCTTGAAACTCCAAGGTAAAACCCTAACTAATGGTGATTTAAACCCTTCGTTGAATTAGTGGTGTTTTAAGGGATTAGAAGTCTAATTAGATTCTCCTTATGTAATTTGGGTGTTGGGATGGAGTTTGGAAACTCCATCCCCCACATGACCGATTTAGCAAGAAAAAGAGAAGGAGAAGAAGTGGAAAAGAAATGAAGGAAATATAAGCTCAAGGTAAGAGCTCTTCTTTAATGTTAAATTTTAATGCATTAGTGTAATGGGATTGGGTAAAATATTTAAAGAACCTAAAACCTTGTACTAGTATTGAAAATTGTGAAGTTTGAGTATTTGAGGGCAAGTATATGAATTGAAGGCTTTGGAGCCAAGTGTAATGAGTATGTGTATTGGTATTGGTTTGATGGGTATTGATGTAGTAAGTTGCTTTGTATGTGTGCTGGTAGAACCCTTGTGGTTTGGCTAGAAAATAGGATGGATTGATGAAAAGAATGTGTGGAGAAGTAAGAGAAGTAGGAAAACTATGGCGAAATTTTAGTAGGAATTGTGCATTAAGAATGACTTGGTGAATGGAGAACAGATGTGTATTGGGATTTAGTATAGATGGCTTAGTAACTAAGGGATGGTAATTGTAGTATGAGAAATGAGAAGGTAAAAATCTGTAGCAAAGAGTATCAAAAATGCATTGTAGAAACAAGGAAGAATTAATGTGTGAGACTTGGTAAAGTGAGCAAGGTAGTGAGTAAGTCTTGGGGTGAGTATAATGCAAATGAGGCAATGAAAAGGGGAATAGGAGTAGTAGGAAGAAGAAAGGAAAAATCTGTAGCAAATGTTTCAGTGGAAAAACTGTAACAGAGGAGAAAAATTTAACAGTGGAGTGTATTTTGTAACAGATTTTGGTAGAGGGGATTAGGCTAGTTTAAATTGCTTAATCAATGCTAAAATATGCTAGATTATATGTAGGAATTATGGGGAAGAGATTGGTAGAAGTTTGGAATTGAAACAAAGCTTAAAACTGTAAATTTTGCAACAGGCTGGAATTGTCCTGGTTTGAAACCAGGATACAAACCAGGACAACCCCAAAAATACACCCGTAGGTTTCTGAAACAAACTGTCCGGGTTTGAAACCAGGACACAACCAGGACCACATGTAAAACTGTCCAGAAACTCTAAACCGTGTCTGGTCCGGGTTTGAAACCAGGACACAAACCCGGACCAGTGTAAAAATGCAACAGAAAGTGGTTTTAAGTCTCTGAATGATGGGGAAGTAAATGGTATTGGTTTTAGAAGTTGTTAAGGCCTTGTTTGGTGATATTTAAAGGCCCTAAGAAGTGTAAACAAGTTTGAGAAGTCATTAAGAAAGTTGTAGGTTTAAGAACATTAAGTTAAACTGAAACAACGGGACAACGGGGTAAGTACGGGAGTAGTATTTATTGATGTATCGTATGAGCATAGCATTAATAGCAATGTTTGAAACATTACCAGTGGAACAAATGTGAACCAAGGTACAAGGGAACACATGGTAAAGCTAACTCCGGTGAAAGGTATGATTTTCTCATGCCCCGTATGCTAACCGAGTTACGTTGATTTGTATGCTGTATGCCGGCTAATCAAGATTAAAGCATGAAAACGGTTTACTGCCTTTCATTGTATGTCTTGTTGTATGTTGCATGAGCTAACCTTTCTTGAATTGATTGTGTGGCTTTACTTGGTGCGTAGATCGACTCATAGATGAGTCTTGTTTTGTAGTGACTCGTAGTGAGAGTCTTATTGTGAACTAATGGAACAATAGCAACGCACTAAGCTATCGAAGCGATAAACGATAACGCAACCCAATGAACTCACTAGAATGTGAGAGAGTGTACGGGAGTAACAACCTCCCGATAACGGTAGGAGAATCGAAACGAATAACCCACAAACAATAAGTAGTGGAAGTATATAAGTAACCCATATCAAAGGAATTATTCTTGGTGCAAACATGAACCATAAGAGTAGTAAAGAATGACGAGGGATCTCCAAACCCCTTAGTAGTTAGTCGACCCATTATGAGAGGACCCGACTGATGTAAGTAATGACCCGAACATGAGAGTATCCGATATGTTGGGGAAACCCTTAAACCTGAGGATACTAGACGGTAGTAATTCCCTAAGCCAGTGGAGGTTATCGAGAGAGATACTTCTAGGCTAATCCGTGAGATTGTATTATACCCTGAGAGAAGAGTGTTGGGAATATGAGTAGTCCGGTAGAACGGACATTTGAGTATTTGAGGAGTTAAGCGTATAGCCCTCGTATTGTAGGTCTGGTGGCGAGTCTTTTGTATGATTCCGCCCGTGGCCAAGATTGAGTATTGAGTATTGGTACGTATGAGTAAAGTAATGGGTATGGAGTAAGAAGCGAGTATGAGTATGTAGTGAGTCTTGAGTATTGAGTATGTATGAGTAAGTATTGAGTATTGAGTATGTATGAATAAGTATGGAGTATTGAGTATGTATGAGTAAGTAAGGAGTATTGAGTAATGAGTGTACATAAGTAGTAACGAGTACAGAGTAAGGAACGTGTACGAGTAAAGTATCGAGCATGGAGTGTTGAGTATGTAGGAGTAAGGAGTAGGTATGAGTAGAGTAGAGAATATCGAATATAGTACGAAGAGTAATGAATGAATAACAAATACAAATGGTTGACTATCGAACGTCTTCCTTCGTAAGCATTGAATTTGTATGTGTATGTAGGTAATGTTGTTTGTATTGTTGTAGCATGAGTATGTATGTATGCATGTAAATGAACTCCATGTATATTCGACCCAAAGTAATCGATGTACCGCGGTTAGCACGCGGTATATGCGAAAGTCATATTCAGCGTAAGCTGACCCCCTCGGGGGACCGTTTTTAGTGTGCAGGTACTCGAAGCTGACCTCCGTTCGAGAGAGTAGGACGGGACTGCTACGTAAGCATGGGTAGTTGTATAGTAGGGATTTATACCTGTATTGTAACGCGATTTGGAAGTTTAAACTGTGTCGGTAATTTAAGGATTGTAGTATACTCGGTATAGAATTGTATTGGAGTTGTATCGAATTATGGAATGGTGTGCAAGTGAAAGCAATGTATCATGTAGAGTACTCGGTATGTTCATATTCATCAGACCGATAGTATGTTGTATTGTAACTCGCCTTGTTAGTCACGTGGGTGACTAACGGCATTGTACACCCGCCGTTGAGTAAGTAGTATCCGCTGCGAAGGTAAGTATTTGTACAGTAATGACGGTATTAGCGGTAGGGGTGTTACAAAAAGTGGTATCAGAGCGAAGTATCGCTCTGATGGATGAAATACCGAGTTTAGGAAAATACCGAGTTAGGAAGTAGAGACTTAGGGCTAAGGGTTGAGTGTTAGCGTGAGAGGTACGCTAGTTAGGAACTTCCGCGTGAACCGGAAACCTACAACAACCATACCCGCCCTCCGCAACCCCCAGTATAAAGTTGGAGTAATAACGCCAGAGAGATGGAAAGACCTCTCACACTCGGGTAAAACCCGCTCTGGCAGTTGCAAGAACAAACCTTATTAGAAAAGAACCTGTCGTACGGTAGAGTCCAAGAACTGGAAGTCCCGATGACGGTTCCCGTTGAATGACAAGGACCGCACTTGATGGCGGAGGAATGAAGATCCTAAGCACTAGGATGATGGAATTTATGGCACCATGGGGCGACATGCTTCGCAGTCGCGAGAACCATGTGTAGCCAGCAAGAAGAGAAGCACAGTCGTGCAATGAAGCCAGGAAAATGGAGTAACAAGCCGAGACAAGAGAGTCTACGGACCGTAATCTTTGATGATACCAACAACGGTATACAAACCGACTAAGGAATTAGTCGAGGTTGGATTGATACCAAACATATATGCCAAGAGGATGCAAAAACCGAACAACATAGTTCAGACAACTATGAAAGAAATCATAACACATACACCTATAGGACCAAACCTGGTTCCTAAGGATAAGTCAAGTCTCGTCAACCACACTGAAGTGTGAGACACCCGGATGGACGACAATCATGTCAAGTATACTGCGAAGCGACTCAGGAGATCGATCACCAAGATCAATGGATCAAAGGGAGATCTAATAAGACCACCAATTGTGGATAGAAACGATACCGTAACCGGTATACGTTAACCGAAAAACAACCTACCCGCGCACTTGCCCAGGGCAAGTGCAGCAACTACAAGACAGTTGGAAGTTTTGACAACCCGCAAATACTTACTAAAGTACCGCTATGGCGAATGGAGCAAAGATAGGATCACCAATCCTCAGTATCTAAATAATGGAACCTCGGAAAGGCCTAACGGCCCGACCATTGTATTAAGAGTATACCAGTCAGCGAGAAGCTGGACTTGGTCAGGACCTCAATCATGGCAACGCCATGAAGTTTCTTTTACACCGAACTGTTATTTCAAAACCCAAATTTTCCTTTCAAAACCACAAACCCTTCTTTTAAACCTCGGATTTTTACACAAAACTAACAGAAATACGGTGAGTATCATAGAATGATACAAGAAGAGTTGACAATAGAATACTTCACCTAGGCGTGTGACGAACACTACTAGTGTACCCAAATACGGGATGTGGGACGACCGCACTCCGAAGGAGCTTGCGGGCCTGACAAATAGTTAGGTAAGTGGTAACGTGCCAAGACGGTACCCCACGTATGTATACATGTAGTGTACGAAACACGGGAAGTAGTCAACTCTTTCTACGGACCATAAGCAAATTCAAAACAGAACAGTTGGATACCTCAAACGAGCAAAGGGAACTCAGATAAGCTTACAAGCTAAGGAGCCAAGAACCTAACAGGGAGATGATTAAAAGCTAAAAGTGCGAGGAGCCCTAAAACGGATAAGACTTGTTATGTTCTTGTAAATAATTAAGTGAAGCATGATACTGGAAAGAATACCCAGTCTAAACACAATAAGGCGAATGCCAAACACTAACACATCAGTGTTCAATGAACGGGATGGAATTCCCAGAACAACTACCACAAACACACAGGGTGATGTTATAGGGTACCAGAAATACCATTCATCACCCGAAGGGATATCAAATCCACTATAACACAAGGAAAAATACCAACGGTCTACCCTAAGAACGGGAGACGTTACAACCCTCAACGGATGACTTAAATCCAGAACCGCAAGCGGGATAACAAACTGATCATACTCGTAAATGTCAGCCAGATGCTACCAAATAATCGGTACTACCCAGGAGCAATCCATAAAGGGTATCAAGTCAACACAGTTGAATGGGATATCGTGGTAAGAACACCACAATTGGAACGAACATACGGTTGGAACACCGAAGGGATCCCACTTGACAGGGGATACCCCAAATCAATAAACGGTATCAATCAATACCAGGATACAAAAGGGTCTCCAACGAACGGAAGCGTGATGCAACGATCTTATCATGGAGCCCAGTACCACCTCTAAGCCATTCTATGGCATATGGAGAAGTAACCACCTTGGAACAGCTTATGATGAGCAGAGCTCTAGGCAATATGGCTAGTATGCCATGAAACAATTACATTACAGAGTTCAACGGTTGCAAGCCCACTGTGGACCACATGGAAAGTAGTCAAGGACGACACCAATAAAGTTTATTGACCAACAAGCGAGGATACCCCTCATAAATGTGAGACCGCAAGAGCGGTGAACACATGGATCCCAAGAAGGGGATACCATCAGTAACTGTTGGGAAATATATCCCTTTCAAATCGTTATAAAATCAATGATGCTCAGGGAGCTCAGAAAAATAAAGGAATACCATATTCGGTATTGCCCAATACATGGGAAACCATTGTACAAATGCATGAGCTGAAGCCAGCAACGGTGGATGCTATCTAAACCGATATTATGGAATCAGTAAGAACATGGTGCGCAGTAGGCGACCAATGTATGAGAATAACCACCCAATACTATGGAGAGGTTAACACGAAATGGTAGACAGACCGGGCAACAAGCCAGAAGTCTGCACCAAATGATGAAGCACCACCTGAAAAAGTAGCAATCAGTCCTATTGCGACCTCATAAGAGAGTTACTGTCAAACGTTTACGCCTCTGCACTCTGTGGGACTGAGTGTTTTGGTATGGCATTTGGGCAGTAATGATCGAGTGGGATAGCTAGGAATATGGGAAAATGTAAATCGTAGAAAATTCTTCCTTTCACCAGTGAACATAGCATAAGCCAGCTAAGCAAAAGCTTAGGAACAAACCGTGCGGCCTAAGGCCAAAGAAGCACGAAGAGTGTGAAACACACCAACAATCACAAGATGTGAATTCCATTGGAATAAAAGTGAAAGGAGACTTAAGAAAGTCACGAGGTCCGACGCATTGGAAATGCAAGGTCATACGAGTAACACTAGTACCAGACAAAATAGTGAGCAGAATCCAGAAGCCACCAACAATAGAGGAAGCACTACAACTAAGTAGTGACTTAACCTCAACCGACAATAAGTCGGAGGAACCAAGTGAATGATCACTACAAAACACAACAGTATGTATATAGATTGCCAGAGAGCTGGTTATAAATCTAAAACCCATCGAGTTTGAGCACGGTAAGAGAATACCACACTTGGTTAATAAACCTTGTTCCCACAACAAGAGGGACAAAAGGTGAGGTGTAACACGTTAAGGATAACGAGAAGGGAAAATCACCCCAAGTTATCGGGGTCGCGCAGCCAAAGCTAGCGGGCCCAGAACTTTTACACATAGTGAATAACAGGCTAATCACCATGCTCAAAGCCATTAGGCTAGAACCGTAATCCGGTTAAGTAGTCTAGAAAACTCTCGATGAAAATTCTTGATGTAGGGACTAACCAGTAACACGGTTAAGACCCTTTGATCAAGGAACATTGTATAATAGACCGCATGGAAGCTGAACCACTCCATGACGGTTGAATGCCTTCGACCAATGTTCAACATTGACACATGGTAGATTACGTGGGCGTATCCCTTTTAAGGGGGGTAGAGCGAAACCGCGAAATGTACGTTCTACGTGATAGGTGCGTAAACTACAATGCGCATAGCGCAAGAGAATTCGTTTTGATGGTTGATACTTATGTTACATAAACATTTGTATTCACTCATTGTGTAATTGTGGTAAGTTGGGAAGTATGTATAGGAAAAGGAGTAGAGAAACTCCAGGGGAATGAGTACCCCGATTCGTAATAGTATGAGGAATGAGTATGTATGGGAACGTGAGGAGTATAAATTGGTATGGAACCGATGTATGTAATGAGTATAAATCGGTATGAAACCGATGTATGTTATGAATATAAATTGAGTATAGTAAATTAATGGGATATTATACCCATGAATTTCTAAGTATAGTAGTTGGAGATGACATAGTAATAATTGATGAGATGATTAGTAAGTAAGCAAGTGAATCATATAAATCGGAAAATGTATGTGCATGATTATGAGTAGCAAGATTAATAAGATAGAAAACGAAATAATGTTTGACGAGCTGTCTGTTTGTATTGAGGTGGGAAGTGGAACTTGATTTGCTAGCGATCAAGGGAAGCCGAACACAAATTGGGGTGGAAGGATAATTCAACACCAATGCTGATCACATTGTGGTTGAAGGACTCTGGAAGCTCCCTTAAGTGGTCACAACAATGACACTAGTAATAGGTATAATCATCATAAATGGTATTCGGGAGATGTGTGCAAGTTTTCAAAATGAATTTCCAAAACTAATTTGGTACAATGTGCTTTCTTCAAACTTAAGAATGAGGACCGTTTTGAAACCGCTCCCACGGGTGCTAGTGGATCTTCCATGCCTAGGCACGGGTATCCGGTCGAAACCATAGGAGGAGAAGCTAGTTTTGAGTCGGTGGGAGTGTTGATTAGTTTTGAAACCACTACACCGTTTGTACGGTAACAGTGTGTGTTTTGTATTTTTCCAAGGGCACTGGGACAGCGTAGTCCCGAGTAAGTATGAGTAAGTATGAGTACAGTATGAGTAAGTAAGTATGAGTAAGTGCCGGAGGATCTCTATATGTGCAAATGAATTTGATCAGAACCAAAGGACCGTAGAGCCAGAAAGCGTAAGTGCTCAAGTCATGACGGCCGTGAACCAGAAAGCGTAAGTGTTCAAACGTGACCGGTACCTGAGGGATCACTCTCCATTGGGGAGGATTGTACCTAATTGTCTGCGGATGGACCCCCTTGGAGAGGAGTAAAAACGGATATTTTTGATTGCTATGCATGCAGTGACATGCTGTTTGGATGCGTAGTGTGCATCATGTCAGACATTTGGAGTTTGACAAGTAATATGTAGAGGTCACAACCTTAGCATAGAGTATTTATACAAGTAACAATATTAGATTCACCAACTTTGAGGGCAAAGTTCTTTAAGGGGGGTAGATTGAAATACCCCGAACTTAAATATGGTGATTAGAATATTTTAATATGGTATTTAAGGGCTTAATAATGCCTAAGTAATTTTTGGTAAAGAAAATAAATCCAAAGGAATGAGAAAAACGCTTAGAAAGCGGAAAACGCTAAAATGAGCGTTAAATAACATAGGAGGTACGAGACCTCGATTATAGTATCGTAAGGATCCCTAAGGCTTATTCATGCCTAATTAGTATACGGGAATGATTCCCGAAGAAAACGGATCCAAGAAATGTATTAAAACGCTAAAAGAGCTTTAGCGCACGTTTTTCGAGGAAACCCGAAAACGTGATTTTAAGTGGTCAAACAGACCCGTAAAAATTATAAATCATTAAATAATATTATTAAGCATTTACGGAAGCTTAATAGCCAAAAAAAATTGAAGAAACGAGGAATTCCGGAAAACGGACCCGTTAGTGAATAGTAACTAAACCGGGTAAATAACGAGCGTTTTCTGTAAAAGACAAAAAACGCTCCAGCTAGTATAACAGTGGGGGCCGATTTTTAGTAGTAAACAGCTCTCTCACACACACACACAAGTAATAAATAAGTAAATCAAAAAGCAAAAAGGTAAAAGTACAAAAAGTAAAGTAGCCCTCTCTCCCTCATTTTTCTTCTCTCTCTCCTATTCTTCCTTTCCCCCATCGTGAGACTCTCCTTCTTCTCCCCCTTGCTGCGATTTGAGCTGCTCCACAAAACAACAATGGAAGCCTCCCTTTCTTCCTCATGCTCTAGCTCCATTTGAGCTCCAAATGTAAATAAAATACATATTCGAACTCCCCTCTTCAAGCTCTACATTTCTATCTTTTCGAAATCCAAAAATGAGCAACTTCATCTCCATGGGTTTTGAGCATTTGAAGAATAATGACACCATTTCGAAGCATGGAGTCTCCTCTTCCTCCTAAGGTAAAAGTTTCAAGAAAAATCCATTTTCCTTCATTCTCTATAGTGGCCGATTTTTGCCCTCCTTGTAATGCCTTGTTTCTTCTTTGTTTGAGCTTGGTTCAACTCTCCAATGGTGGAGGAACTCTCCTTTGTACACAAGGCTTAAAAACCTCTCTTGAAACTCCAAGGTAAAACCCTAACTAATGGTGATTTAAACCCTTCGTTGAATTAGTGGTGTTTTAAGGGATTAGAAGTCTAATTAGATTCTCCTTATGTAATTGGGTGTTGGGATGGAGTTTGGAAACTCCATCCCCCACATGACCGATTTAGCAAGAAAAAGAGAAGGAGAAGAAGTGGAAAAGAAATGAAGAAATATAAGCTCAAGGTAAGAGCTCTTCTTTAATGTTAAATTTTAATGCATTAGTGTAATGGGATTGGGTAAATATATGAATATTGAAAATTGTGAAGTTTGAGTATTTGAGGGCAAGTATATGAATTGAAGGCTTTGGAGCCAAGTGTAATGAGTATGTGTATTGGTATTGTGTTTGATGGGTATTGATGTAGTAAGTTGCTTTGTATGTGTGCTGGTAGAACCCTTGTGGTTTGGCTAGAATAGGAATGGATTTGATGAAAAGAGATGTGTGGAGAAGTAAGAGAAGTAGAAAACTATGGCGAAATTTTAGTAGGAATTGTGCATTAAGAATGCCTTGTGAATGGGAGAACCAAGATGTGTATTGGGATTTAGTATAGATGGCTTAGTAACTAAGGGATGGTAATTGTAGTATGAGAAATGAGAAGGTAAAAATCTGTAGCAAAGAGTATCAAAAATGCATTGTAGAAACAAGAAGAATTAATGTGTGAGACTTGGTAAAGTGAGCAAGGTAGTGAGTAAGTCTTGGGGTGAGTATAATACAAATGAGGCAATGAAAAGGGGATATAGGAGTAGTAGGAAGAAGAAAGGAAAAATCTGTAGCAAATGTTTCAGTGGAAAAACTGTAACAGAGGAGAAAAATTTAACAGTGGAGTGTATTTTGTAACAGATTTGGTAGAGGGGATTAGGCTAGTTTAAAGTGCTTAATCAATGCTAAAATATGCTAGATTATATGTAGGAATTATGGGGAAGAGATTGGTAGAAGTTTGGAATTGAAACAAAGCTTAAAACTGTAAATTTTGCAACAGGCTGGAATTGTCCTGGTTTGAAACCAGGATACAAACCAGGACAACCCCAAAAAACACCCGTAGGTTTCTGAAACAAACTGTCCGGGTTTGAAACCAGGACCACATGTAAAACTGTCCAGAAACTCTAAACCGTGTCTGGTCCGGGTTTGAAACCAGGACACAAACCCGGACCAGTGTAAAAATGCAACAGAAAGTGGTTTTAAGTCTCTGAATGATGGGGAAGTAAATGGTATTGGTTTTAGAAGTTGTTAAGGCCTTGTTTGGTGATATTTAAAGGCCCTAAGAAGTGTAAACAAGTTTGAGAAGTCATTAAGAAAGTTGTAGGTTTAAGAACATTAAGTTAAACTGAAACAACGGGACAACGGGGTAAGTACGGGAGTAGTATTTATTGATGTATCGTATGAGCATAGCATTAATAGCAATGTTTGAAACATTACCAGTGGAACAAATGTGAACCAAGGTACAAGGGAACACATGGTAAAGCTAACTCCGGTGAAAGGTATGATTTTCTCATGCCCCGTATGCTAACCGAGTTACGTTGATTTGTATGCTGTATGCCGGCTAATCAAGATTAAAGCATGAAAACGGTTTACTGCCTTTCATTGTATGTCTTGTTGTATGTTGCATGAGCTAACCTTTCTTGAATTGATTGTGTGGCTTTACTTGGTGCGTAGATCGACTCATAGATGAGTCTTGTTTTGTAGTGACTCGTAGTGAGAGTCTTATTGTGAACTAATGGAACAATAGCAACGCACTAAGCTATCGAAGCGATAACGATAACGCAACCCAATGAACTCACTAGAATGTGAGAGAGTGTACGGGAGTAACAACCTCCCGATAACGGTAGGAGAATCGAAACGAATAACCCACAAACAATAAGTAGTGGAAGTATATAAGTAACCCATATCAAAGGAATTATTCTTGGTGCAAACATGAACCATAAGAGTAGTAAAGAATGACGAGGGATCTCCAAACCCTTAGTAGTTAGTCGACCCATTATGAGAGGACCCGACTGATGTAAGTAATGACCCGAACATGAGAGTATCCGATATGTTGGGGAACCCTTAAACCTGAGGATACTAGACGGTAGTAATTCCCTAAGCCAGTGGAGGTTATCGAGAGAGATACTTCTAGGCTAATCCGTGAGATTGTATTATACCCTGAGAGAAGAGTGTTGGGAATATGAGTAGTCCGGTAGAACGGACATTTGAGTATTTGAGGAGTTAAGCGTATAGCCCTCGTATTGTAGGTCCGGTGGCGAGTCTTTTGTATGACTGCGCCCGTGGCCAAAGTATTGAGTATTGAGTATTGCGTACGTATGAGTAAAGTAATGGGTATGGAGTAAGAAGCGAGTATGAGTATGTAGTGAGTCTTGAGTATTGAGTATGTATGAGTAAGTATTGAGTATTGAGTATGTATGAATAAGTATGGAGTATTGAGTATGTGAGTAAGTAAGGAGTATTGAGTAATGAGTGTACATAAGTGCAGTAACGAGTACAGAGTAAGGAACGTGTACGAGTAAAGTATCGAGCATGGAGTGTTGAGTATGTAGGAGTAAGGAGTAGGTATGAGTAGAGTAGAGAATATCGAATATAGTACGAAGAGTAATGAATGAATAACAAATACAAATGGTTGACTATCGAACTGTCTTCCTTCGTAAGCATTGAATTTGTATGTGTATGTAGGTAATGTTGTTTGTATTGTTGTAGCATGAGTATGTATGTATGCATGTAAATGAACTCCATGTATATTCGACCCAAAGTAATCGATGTACCGCGGTTAGAACGCGGTATATGCGAAAGTCATATTCAGCGTAAGCTGACCCCCTCGGGGGACCGTTTTTAGTGTGCAGGTACTCGAAGCTGACCTCCGTTCGAGAGAGTAGGACGGACTGCTACGTAAGCATGGGTAGTTGTATAGTAGGGATTTATACCTGTATTGTAACGCGATTTGGAAGTTTAAACTGTGTCGGTAATTTAAGGATTGTAGTATACTCGGTATAGAATTGTATTGGAGTTGTATCGAATTATGGAATGGTGTGCAAGTGAAAGCAATGTATCATGTAGAGTACTCGGTATGTTCATATTCATCAGACCGATAATGTTGTTTTATTGTACTCGCCTTGTTAGTCACGTGGGTGACTAACGGCATTGTACACCCGCCGTTGAGTAAGTAGTATCCGCTGCGAAGGTAAGTATTTGTACAATAATGACGGTATTAGCGGTAGGGGTGTTACAATTTCCAGAGATGAAAGAGCATCAAAATCACTCATAATCCATGGTGAATAACCGGATATAACAAGGCATGGAAGTCTTGGAATTTACCTAGACAAAGATGTCTTAAGATGTGGAAATCTCCTTTGAATTCAGCCACCACTATGAACAAGGTATAGATACTGATTCTACATGAAATTGGAGACAAAATGAGCATGTAAACTCATAAGAAGTAGCTACTAATTTTCGGAAATCAAGGAATGGTCTTAAGGTATATTTTTACCTTAAATGAAGATTTAACTATCCTTGGTCCTCATTCCTTGTTCAGATGAGATTTACCCCCTTTAATACAAGATAGAACAGCTGGGATATAGCCATGAAGAGTGCATGATGATCAGCTCAAAGATTGGTTGAAGAAAAGTGAGAAAAATGAGCTAAATCAAGGTTTTAATGCCTTACCTTATACCAAGTATGGAATGGCTTGTTCTTGTCTAAGGAGCTCAGGTTGGGAGAGTTTAGAAGGCAGCATTCTCGGCTGGGAATAGGGCAAGAGGAATGAGAAAGGCTGATTTTTGGTTTAAGTAATGATAAAGTGTAAAAGTAAGTAAATAAATGAGGATTCACTAAATTGGCAAGATATTTTGGAAAAAGCATGGTGTGCTGTCCTCCCCCATCAATTCTGCCACCCTCCTTTGGATAAAAATGGGTCAAGTCTTAACCATTGACTTGGCTTGGTCAACAATACTTAAAAATGCACTATTTCGGTTACTATTCACAAATGAATGCCATATTTGTGATTTTTTTGAAAATCTTGGAATTAGACCTTCTAATGTGGTACATTATAGTACATTAGTATAACAAGGTCTAATCCAATGCCTAATACCACTCAAAACACACTCAGAAAGTTAATTTTCTCAAAAACGTGCTTTAAGGAGTTTTAAAGCACAATTTATGTTAGAACATGTTTTTGAGCTTGGTTTCCTTTGAGAATAGTTTTATTGTGTTCCTTACTTAATTATAATACTTAGGAATCCACTTTGGATCCTAATTGAGGTCATACAATCTCTATGGTTTCTTAAAGCACATTTTTGGCTTTACCGATCTTAAGGCATGTTTTTGCCTTGTTGAGATCTTAGATTGTTCCCCAATGGTATTAAGATGATTATTAATCTTCTTAGGTTATTAATAGATCATTTAATTAAGTTTTAAGGTTAGGGGTATTTCACTCATGCCTAAACTCCTAATTGAAATCCTGAAATCCCAAAGAATACAGATATCCAAAGTCCCACAAGGATGCCTTACCTATTCTTCCCGCCCCCATTATAACATTTCTTCAGACATGAACCTAACACCAGCCATAAATATATTACAATTTTCGTAATAGCAATCACATATCATTATCTCCCAATAAAATTAATTTGCAAGTCATATAGGCACAAATACAACCAAAGACAATTGTAGTGCATAAGAGTCATGACACCATCTATAGCCTCAAACTTACTCCTTAAATATGACTCAAATCATAGATCAATTTACCCCTTATCATACTATTATCAATTCTAAGTCCCTCCCATATTGACAATATAGAATGAATTTACAACAAATAACCTCACCTAGAAAATATTCTCTCTCTCACTTCTCTTTTTTTTTTTGCTCAAGTCAGCCTCTCGACCCTCTACTCACAACAAAAATCAAATTGGCGCCGTTGCCGGGGACTTGGAATTAGTCCAAGTCCTAAATTCGGTAAAACGCCTTATTCTTGATTCTTTGATTTCTTAATTCTTTAATTTATTTTCGCCTTAGTTTTGCAGACTTGAATGTGCCGTGCTTGGTGCCGGGCGTTTGTCACCCGGCAAATTCGGAGGAAGTCTGATGCCGGGTACGTTTTACCCGGCATTGCGTCCGGCATGTTCAAAGTTTTTCAAAATTCCTTACAGTATTGAGTACTTGGCAATTTAAATTTGTTCTTGCTTACTCCCTTTCGTTATTTCTCTCTCCTAATAGTCCCTATACTATGATTCTTTAATTAAATTTCGAGTTTGAACTTGCCGTGTATTGTGCCGGGTTTTCTATACCCGGCATTTCGGAGGAAGTCCTATGCCGGGTGGGTTTGATCCGGCATGTCCCCACCCGCATGCTCAATTTCTCTCAATATTTTTGTCGTAAATTGTAGGGACAATTAGGAGTAATCTCCTTCAATCTCTTATTTACTCTTACATTTATTTTTGATTATCCTTTACCTTTTAATGTCTTTTAATTAAGTTATGTTCGATTTTTGGTCACGCCGGGCAACATGCCGGTTTGTATACACCCGACATTAGTGGAGGAAGTCCACTGCCGGTTAAAACGCACCCGGCACACTGTCCGGCATAACCAAAAATTTATTTCTTCTTGTATTTTCTTAAGTCTAATTACGTCATTATATTATTTATTTATTTTTTATTAATATTATAACGTTATGTCTTGCTCCTCATACAGTTAAAAGGTGAATGCTTCTTCGGTCAACAAGTACTCCTGAAAATTTAGCCAACTTTGATCCGGAGATCGAGAGAACCCTGCTTCAAAATTTAAGGCAACAACAAACCCTGCAAGAAGCAGATCCTACACCAATGGCAGCACCTACCGTCCGTAACATAAACCGGCCTTCTAACCAAGGCCAAAAGCCCGCAATCGACCTCCCTCTCCTTCCACAAAACGAATACGATGAATGGCAAAAACTTAAGCCATATCATCAAATTAGATGCATAAAAGAGTTAGGATTGTTCGATGGTACGAATCCGGACGATGCTTTGCTCCACGTCACCAAATTTCTACAGCATACAAACAGCCTAACCTCCACAAACAATGTCCTCCAATACGCCAGACTTGCTCTCTTCCCCCACAGTCTTACGGGGAACGCCAGCAAGTGGTACCACTGTCTAACCCCCAGTACCATCACCACATGGGAGGACATGGCAACCAAATTTTATGACAAATTCATGCCCCCTAGTCGCACCCTGGAGATGATCGCCGACATTTACAACTTCAGACAACCTAGCTCGGAGAACATCTGTGAGACTTGGGACAGATTCAAAGGGTTGTTTGCACCATGTCCACACCACGGCCTCACCAAGGAACAACTATCTCAGTTGTTTTACAAGGGATTGGTCAACCAATGCAAGACCATGATCCTTTCCTCCCTTGGTGCAGATATATTAAAGAAGCCTGGAGATCAATTCCTTAGTGGAGTAGAATCTCTTTGCGAAGAGATTAGAGATTGGGCCACCGGTGGAACCAGGGGCAGTACCACTGGTTTATATCAAGTGGGAGAGGGCGACTCCAAACTCGACAAATTGATGCAAAGTCATGAGCAGTTGTTGGAGAGCAATGCCCAGACATCAACAAAGGTTAGTGCTCTACAGAATGTGGTGGAGCAAATAGCAATGAACAAACTTCCTCAACAAGCGAACGTGGTTAGTGCACGGCCGCACGCTTCGAGCCCTGACATTCCAGACTTTCAGAATGTTGAGGAAGTCAACTATGTGAGTAACCAAGGGTATCGGCAGCCATGGCAACAGGGGAACCAACCCCCTCACATTTCCAGAGTCAAGCCGGCTACCAGGGAGGTCCAAGACAATACAGACCATCCCACCCTGCATCATCATTAGAGGCTGAAATGGCTGAACTTCGTGACATGATGTCAGCCTTGATGAATAAGACCCAGGATACTCAAAATGAGATCTCGACCATTCGCAAGGAGCACAAATCGTTGCAGTTGCAGTTACAGCAACTTCTGATGCAACCACGACAGCAAGGTCAGCTCCCATCCAAACGCAAACCAATCCACGAGAGCATGCGAATTCGGTCACCATTCTACCTAGGATCTCCAAGGATGCCAAATAGCCTAAAAGGCTAAGTGTAGGGCGGTCCTCCTCACACCTTCAATATCAAACAGGGGAGCCTTTCTTACCATTTAATTTTTCTCTTTTATTTTTTATTTTGCTTTCGTCAATACTTTCAACTTAGTTATTTTAGTTTTCAAAAAAAAAAAGAAAGAAAAGAGTTTTGCTTATTCGTTTTCTTTCGAACACTGGGGACAGTGTTCCTGCCAAGTGTAGGGCAGGGACCCCCCTTTAAAAAATAAGTTTTTTTTAGCAATATGCATAAGTTTTGCGTTTTATCAATGTTTTACTAAAAACTTTTTGCATGTTTTTGAACGAGATAAGATTAGGAATGACTAAAAGCTTGTTCTCTCAAGAGGTAAGCTCTCTAATGACTTATAGATTCACGTTTTTAACTTTTTGATTCTCTTTATTAACATGAGTACATGATCTTTCTCCTAATTCTTTCCTTTATGTACTTATGGGTGTTATTCTTTTCTTTCCAAATTGTGAAAAAATCTTTTGGGTGAAAATCTTAAAAAGGGTTTTTGTGCAAAAGAAAGAAGAAGAAAAAGAAAAAAAGAAAGAAAAAAATCTTCTTCCAAAGGAAAGCAATATATTCCTAGAGGTTGCATAACGTGCCTCAGAATAAAAGCAAGAAACGAGAGTTTTTCCTTTTATTTTTCTCCTAAATTCCCCGTTCTTCAATGCAAAAAAAAAAATCATGGTTGATTCAGAAACTCTTGCAAAATAGGGCTGATTCATAAACCATTGATGAGAGTCTTGGCCACATTCAGAAACTCTTGAAAAATAGAGCTGAATGATGGAAACCGGAAAAAGGAGAGATTGCAAATCCCTTATGCAAAATAGCCCAAAAGTTTTTGATCGATTTTAAAGTCTTTTATTTTATACCCATTAGTATGTTTTGATGGATAAGGATGATTAAAGTGATACTTATGAATTAGAGTCATACAGTTGGAAATATTTATCTACATTTCATTCTAGAGTTTATCTGTTTTGTGCATAAGTAATTACTCCTTTCTAATCTTGTTTTGCTCGAGGACTAGCAAAAGGGTGTAGTTTGCTAAGAGATAAATTGTTAGGATAAACTATATATAAAAGAACAAATAATAAATTAATCCTACAACTCTACTACGGGTAGCAAAATAAAACCCGGTCGGAGTATAGTGTAAATATATTACGACCGAGAGTATCGTACCCAAGGGACTTATAGAAAATTAGTCCTAATCCGGTAATAACCTATTCTAAGACAAGGGGGGAATTGAAATGTTTTCTAATCCTAATCAAAACTAACTAAACTAAGTGGTAATTACAATGAAATTATCCTTGATCCAGGGTGTGAAACCATCTAAGCATCAATATGAACTCTAAACATAAACACAGGCCTTCGAATTAACCAACAACTGAACACGCCGGGTGTTCTGCTGGATACCACTTGCACGGCATATTCAAAGACATTGAATATGCCGGACATTGGCCACCCGGCAGTGCATCCGGCATAGTCATAATGCATATTCTTTCTCCAGTTTCCGGGTAGAAAACAGAAGACTCATCCCTATTAACAAATCGAGCATATATCATGCCGCGAAATGAACAAGGAAATGGGGGAAAATGGATTAATTCTCACTCTTACCACTAACCCTTAATTCATAAGAAGAGAGTAGAAAGACCATTAAGAGAGTCTAACCTATCTTACTTGGGACTTGTCTTCCACAAGTAAGACTTGCATGAAGAGAAAAAGAGATCAACCTATTCTCTTTCAATAAGACCTTACTCTTAATAAACTTGAAAATTATATTAAAGAAATCATATTGTTTACAAGAAAGGAATTCATCCCTAACCAAGAATAAGCAAGGAGTTCTACATCTCCATCCACACAACTACAAGAAGAGAATACAAAGGGGAGAAGGGAATGGTCATAGCCTTAACCCGACAGGATCTTCTTCTTCTTCTTCGCGTGGATGGAACTGTAGAAACTTCCTTGGACACCAACATGGAGTGGGGCGTAAATAGAGATGTGAATGGAGTGTATAGGGGTGTTGAAGTGTGTTGAGTTGCTGCCTTCCTCGGCCTATTTATAGGCATTAATTGTGTCTTTGCCGGGCGTCGTGCCGGGTCCCCAATAGCCGGCACACGTGGAAAATGTGCCCAACCGTTAACGGTCGAAACCGTCGATGTCCGTGCGAAACAGTGCTTATGCCGGGTAGGAATTACCCGGCATCACACACCCGGCAGCGGTTGGAAAACACGTGGATCACATGTGCTGCCGTATGGAAACTACCCGGCATGGAGTCCGGCTTCAACTGAACTTTTGCCTAGAAAATCATTCCTTGCACATAAAACTCATAAAAACATAAATCTGTGCAAATAATATATTTTAACACATAATAAGCATAAATAACATAAATATAACTTTATTTAGATAAATATAAAACTAAATCTAGTGCATAAAATATGATAAGTCTGCGGCTTATCAATGACCAACACGACAATCTAATTACTAATTTCTTTAATAATCTCCTGGTTATAAGGATCGTAATCCAAATCCTTCCTTTATCTACTTAATGCTTCCTCTATTTAGTCCACAAATTCAAGTTATTCCCGAACACCAAATGCTTAAATAAATACTACCCTTTGTATTGTTGTACAATGAGACATAATTAATCCTTTTACACAACAAGCTATGAGAATCTACCAAGATTTCCAATGTAAATAATTACCAGAATAAATTTCAAAAATCTGAATATCAAGGTCTCCTCAATACTCATCACGAGGCTCATTAAAACACTAACATTATAAATATTCATCACAAAGACTTCTCTAAAAGCTCAACATGAACAATCACTTAATATATATACATCCAAAAATACACGAAAACAAACACATCAATTGCCATATACTTTGTCTAACTAGGAACCTCACACATACTTCACAACTTAACCCTAACCACTTCAAATTCATTTCTAGCTCCATCAACAATTATCGCATTATAAGATTCTCACCCACATATCATCTTTTAACCAACTAATTACATTTCAAGGCCACCAGAAGATCCTCTGCTATCTACTGACAACCAATGTTCCAACACTTAGTACATTTCATGCTATTATTCAATATGACATTGCTAACCAGTTCATCCATGCTTAAAGGAACTTAATCAATGATTTCGATCTTCAAACTCAATCTCAATATCTAACCAAACAATTTCCAATAAACCACATTACTAGCGTCTATCCGACTTAACATGCGGATTAACCAAACCACCATCTTCATATAAATGTCAAACACAAAAGGGTCAACAAAACCTAGCTCAAGATCAACTAACACGGATGTCCATAATACATGTAACATATTGCACTCTACCCTGTTACGAAATATACAAAATATTGTAATTTAGTAAAGCATGTAATATCCCCTAACCTACCTTGATTGAAAAATAATATGTTAACCCAATAAGCAAGAGTAGTATGATGGTCCTACATTGCATAAATGTCTAAACACATATTCAAATTTTGTCAGCATTGTTCACATCTCCCCCGACACGGTCATTTAACAAGGCCACAACTAGTAATATTAAAACAGATACATCTACACATGTACACCCATATAAATACACTAACATTCTACTTTCCGTAGCCAAGCATATTGAGAAAATTGCACTTATCACATATTTTTATTTTACAAAATCCTAACTGTAACACGTTGCAACCACACTACCTATACTTATTTATCAGGCTGATCATAACAATCCTTTCGATTAATACCAAGAATATACTAGTGTTCCAATCAACGGAATAAGCCACAACTTGTTCATGAACATATTAGATAAGACGCAAACTATACATATATATACTGCAAATATCTGCTCATAAGGAAGCGTAGAAATGATTTCAAACAACACTCCACTGGCTACATATATAGTATTCTTGAGAAAATAGTTAAACACGTAACTACTCCTTTACTAAATACTCTTAAATCTGTTTAGGCAGAATATAACGAGTTGTAAGACAGTTTATAAATTCAATCGCCAAATAACATAAACAATAATTAAACTAACAATCCAACCCTACGTTGTAGTTATTACAATTAACAGGTTTCATGACTTGCTATAACATATAATCACCACAATAACTTTGAACAGTCAACATTAAATAAAGATGCCAGACTCCTTTTACACAAGTTCATCACACATCTAATACATAGACAAATGTATTTATACACAACCATGATGGCAAAAAGTAAAACATTTTCCCCTAGTTAATACAATTTAAAACCACTATCATTCCAAAATTCCCCTACGACTACTATCAACAATATATCCATATTTATATTTATATATGCGTATATATATGTATTCTCCACATCCTCTAGTCATTTCTAGAGTATGTACATATATATATTTTTCTCCCATTACGAATTCACAATGGTAAATTAGTCTATATGCTGGGTCATTTACAAGCATTTACCAATAATTTACACGTTCACAAGCAAGCGAAGAAAACATATCCAGACATTAAACTATACTGCCTGTTGACGCAACACATAGAGACCCAACCATAGACATTCATAACTCAGCACATGCAGCTTGTAAATATAACATATAAGGGAACATAGTATTATCAAGGAAGAAACAGGAACTCGCCTGAAAGCGTCACACAAGTCATGACAGAAAATATCCTCACAACCAATACGTTCAGCTCTTATTCCAAGCAATCTAATTCCTGTCCACTGACCATTGATTAATGCGCGCAATGCTCAATTCATAAGGTCTAATTTCCTATATTCCTCATAGTTGATTATCACATTACAACCCAATACTAGTGATATATATATACTAACGTATATGTATACATATATAAATACATTTATATAGTGCAACCAAAATGATTCTCTTCTAGCTTTTAATACCTCTCATAATACACAGGAGTATATAAACTCTGAATATTCCATCATAGAAAATAAAACACATACCACACAACAATACACATAAGCAGTCCCCATGTAGTTTATATATGCACGCAATAACATCCGATATCCATAATGACTCATTCAAATATTCACATAGTACACACGAGTGTATAACTAACACGCTTCAACATAAAGTAATCAGGCACACATCATAACACCCAATGCAATCCCCCATGACGGCCTATTCCAAATTTTCCAAATTTTAATCCTCTCAAAAATTCTTATCTTATTTTAAAAACACATCTCTGATACCACCTTGTAACACCCTGGATTTTGCCATAAAAGAAAAAGCACGTCTCCACAAATCTAACATCATAAACAGTTTTGAAAACAGACTTCAAACGAGTTCTAAAACTGCAAAATGACCTTTGTCCAAAATTTGTGTCTGAACATTGATGTTCAGACACAAGCTGAGAAGAAATGTACTGTAAAAACCCAAGTGTCTGAACATTGGTCCGAACTTGTAAATTCGGACATGAGTCAAGACTTACAAGTTGGATTTGTCCTTGCATGCTGTCTGAACATTGAAGTTCAGACAGCTAATGAAATACCCCGAACTTAACTAGGGTGATTAAATTACTCTAATATGATATTTAAGGGCCTATTAGTCCCTAAAGAATTTTGGTAAAGAAAATAAATCCGAAAGGGTCCATAGGAGGGATACAACCTCGACAAGGGTCCTAGATGAATTCCTAAGGCTTAGTTAAACCTAATCAATATACGGGAATGGTTTCCAAAGAAAACGGATCCAAATAATGTGTTAAAACGCTAACGGAGCCTTAAAACACGTTTTTTTTAGAAACCCCAAAAACTAGAACTTATGTGGTCAAACAGACCCGTAAAAATTATGGTTGAATAATAACTATAATTAAAGATAATGGAAGCTTAAGACCTTTAAAAATAAAGAAACGAGAAAAATCCGGAAAACGGGCCTGGTTAGTGAATAGTGCTAAAACTGAGTAAATTAACGAGCGTTTTCTGTATAAGACGAAAAACGCTCTCAACACATGTTAATTAGTGGGCCGGTTTCTAAGAGGAAATAACTCTCTCTCTCACACACTTAACTAGCTAGAATAATTATATGGGTCAAAAAGCAAAAAGCAAACAGAGGTTACTTATTCCCTTTTCCCTCTCTATCCTCCCTTATTTCTCTTTTCCCTCTTCTCTTTCCTCCTCCTCTTCTTCTCTGCCGGTTTCTTCTTCTCCTCTCTGCTGGACGATTTCTCCAAGCAGCCTCTCATGGCTACTCAAGCTTTCCTTGCTTGCCTAAGCTCCAAATAAAAAATAAAGTACATATTCTTCATCCTCTCACCAGCTCTATCTATCTCTCTTTTCAAAATCCAAAAATGATGAACTTCATCTCCATGGGTTTAGCCCATTTGAAGAGAAAATGGCATCATCTTGAAGCTTGGAGTCTCCTCTTTCTTCTAATGTAAAAAGTTTCAAGAAAAACTCATTTTTCTTCATTCTCCTTCTTGGCTGATTTTTGCCCTTTGTAAAGCCTTGTTCTTCTCTTGTTTTGGAGCATTGTTTCAACTTTCAAATGGTGGAGGAACTCTCCTTTTTAATTCATGAGTGAAAAGCCATTCAAGAGCTCCCAATGGTAAACCCTAGATTTTGTGCTTTAAGCCTTTCCTTGAGTTAGAACTTTTTCTAAGGGTTAAGGAGTTAAATAATTTTAATTTTGTGTTCCTTGGATGTTGGGATGGAGTATGGAAACTCCATTGCCCACTTGACCGAAATTGAGGAGAGGAAGAGAAGAGGAGAACTAAAAGGGGATTTGAATATTCAAGGTTAGAAAATCTACCTTAACTACTATCTTGTTGTTTGAGAATTTCTAGGAATGGGGAAAACCAAAAGAATGAACCAGAACTGGATGGAAAGGTATTTGGTTGAGGTTAGAGGGAGTTTGTGAATTGTTGTTTTAATTAAAGGCCTTAGAGCCAAGTGATTTGAATATGTATGTTGATATTGTTGTTTGAGGAGATTTTGGTAAATTGTGATTGGTTTGAGTGCTGGTAGGACCCTTTAATGGGTGTGGCTAGTTTTGGATTGATTTAGGTGAACATATTATGTATTTGGAGATGTTAGGTTCGTAGGCAAACTATGACAAAAATTTTAGTAGAAAATAAGCATTTCTATTTGACTTGATGAATGGGAGAACCTAGGTGTTAATGAGTTGAGTGAGTTGATTGATAACCATGGAATGGAAGTGGAGAATGGATTGGAGAGAGACAAAATCTGTAGCGAAACAGTGTGTTAGTGTTTTGAATTCCTAAGAGAGAACTAGTATGTATGACCTTGTGATGGAGGATGGACTTGGGTTTTAATTAGTTGCAATTGTTTGAGAAGGTTTTGGATTAGAAGAATGAGTTGAGAATGAGGTAAACCATCTGGTGGAAGGTTGGGAAATGCACTTGTGTGCAAGTGTAAAATATGAGAGAGGAAACTTGTAGAAATTAAGCAAAGATTGGGTAATGGATTGGACTAATGGTTTGAGGAGGTTTAGAGCATTAATGAGAGCAGTTATGGTGGGTAAACTGTTAGATTACATGTAGAAAGATTGAGGAAGAAATGGGTAAAAGAATGAAGTTGAAACAAAGTCAAAAGAGTAAACTGGCTAGGACCTACCCAGGGACCGACCCAAGGCTGGGTCGGTCATGGTAGATTCCAGACCCGAATGCTTACTGACTTCGACCGAACCAAAGAGGTTTGGGTTGGTCGGGACAAGGCGTTGGGTCGGTCAAGCTGAGAATTCAAAGGATGGTGTTTTCTGACTTGGACCGACCCAGGGGAGTTGGGTAGGTGTGGGGTCGGTCGAGTAAGACAATTAATCCCGCCACTTACTGACTTCAACTGACCCAGGGGGTTGGGTCGGTCGGGTCAAAAAAGTGGGTCGGTCAGGCCTAACAAAAAAAGGGAAATTTAAATATATGTATACATATATGTATATGTATATGCATATACATATGGGGTATTGGTAGTAAATCATTAAGAGAGTAATGAAGAGGTTGTAAACATAAGTACACTTGAGTAAACCTAGTTAACTGGATAACGGGGTAAGTACGGGAGTAGTAATTATTTATTGTAGTGCCTTAATGTTAATAGAAACATTTGGAATATGATCAGTGGATCGAGTAAGACTGAGGAACGTGAGGTGACACGGTAGAACGAATTCATGGTGAACGGTATGATTTTCTCATGCCCTGTATGCTAACGGTGTTACTCTGATTTGTGTGCTTGTATGCTTTGTGTTATCACCTAAACAAGATAAATGCACGAATCAGATTGATTGCACCTTTTCACGTGTGTATTGTATTGTACCCCTGTTGAACTGTATTTTTAATTTTGAAGTTTATACAATTCATGAAATGTGTGGTTGTGGATGAGGTGCTTGTATGTTGAATGTGTACTATAGCTCGACTCGTAGTTGAGTCTTATTTGATCAGTGACTCGGAGAAAGAGTCATGTTGTGAATTAATGAAAACGTGGTAACACACTAAAACTTTGAACCAAGAAACGATAACGCAAACCTATGAACTTGCTAGAGCGTGAGAGATTGTGTACGGGAATTAGTAAACTCCCGATAACGGTTAGAGAACCGAACTGAATTAATCCACAAAACAATTAACAGTGGAAGTAAATAAGGAACCTCTATTTAGAGGATTGATGATAGATCAAGACATGAACGTTGAGAGAAGTAAAGAATGGTAAGGGATCACAAACCCCTTAGTAAAATAGTCCACCCACAATGAGAGGATCCGGTTAATATGATCATGTCCCGAACATGAGAGTATTCGAAAGTTGGGTAAAACCTTAATTCTGAGAATACTAGCATGAGAAAGAGACATTGAGAAAATTCCCTAAGCTAATAGATGCTATCGAGAGAGATACTTATAGGCTAAACTACCACTAGTGGAAAAAATGTTTTTAACCACGGTTATTTGGCCTATATACCACGGTTAGGAACCGTGGTTTATGCTCGCGTCGTATATTCACAAATTGAGATATACCATGGTTCGTAACCGTGGTTTAAAGTGAGCGAAAAAACCACGGTTTCTCGAAACTGTCGTTTAAGACCCCTTCTCCCGCGAACATTCACTGACTTTATACCACGGTTGTGAGTCTGAACCGTGGTATATAGTGCATTATAAATGACGGTTTTACTTAAAACCGTGGTATAAAGTCTATAGAAATCAACAATAAACCACGGTTATATGTAGAACCGTGGTTTATAGTCTGTGATTTTTTTTTCCAATTCGCCGGCGCTTTAGCGCCGCCGCCTCCGATATTTCTCAACAGAGAGCGCAACAGAAGAGAAATGAACAGGCCAGAACATGTATGTTACTTGTTTGTGTATTAGGGTTGCTAAATAATGAGTGAAGTTTACATTATGTTCCTTGTTCGTCGGTAGGTTGCAAAATTACCGTGAAAGAGATGAGAGAGCGGGCGAAGCGCCGGTTAGGGTTGCTCAAAATTACCGTGAAAAACATTGTTCGCCGGCAATTTATTACAGAGGCGCAGAGCATGTCCTTGTTCGCCGGTTTGGTTTGCAAAAATTCTAGAGGCGCAACATGTGTTCCTTGTTTTCTAGTATGGCGAAGAGCATGCATGTTCGCCGGTGGGTTGAAAAAATTACAGAGGCACGAACAGAAGAAGAAGAAGAAGAGAAGAAGAAGAAGAAGAAAGAAGAAGAAGAAGAAGAGAAGAAAGAAGAAGAAGAAGAAGAAGAGAGAAGGAGGAGGAGAAGAGTGAGCATTAGGTAGTAAAAGAGTGAGGAGAAAATATATAATAAGAGAAAGTGAAAGAGCCGCGTTCATTTTCGGCGAAAATTTGAATTCCCGCGTAGACTATATACCACGGTTCTAACAAGGAACCGTCATATAAAGTTTTTGACCATGACTAAAAACGACGGTTTGACAAAACCCGTGGTATATAGAAACCCTATATACGACGGTTCTCCAAGAACCGTGGTATATTGACTCTGGCATGTACTATATACCACGGTTGCCCTGAAAACCGTGGTATAAAACTAACCTATATACGATGGTTCCGGAAAAACCGTGGTATATGCGCTCTTGTATGCACCTTAAACGACGGTTTCTATTAGAACCGTGGTTTATAAACTTTAAACCACGGTTTTCCATTTAACCGTGGTTTAAACGCAGTCATTAAAAACATTTTTTCTACTAGTGTACGAGATTGTGAAATGACTCCGAGAGAGGAGTTTTAGGAAATTGAGTAGTCCGTTAGAGAAATGGACCTTGAGAATTTGAGGAACTAGGTGTATAGTTCTGTTTGATTGTAAGCCCGATGGTGAGTCTTGTGTATGACTCTGCCCGGAGGTCATGGGCAATGACTTAAAAGATGCCTTTGAATATTTGAGAATTTGAAATGAGAACTTGATTTGAGAATTGAGTTTGAGTAGAGAATTAAGTTTGAGTATGGTAGAACTTGATTGAGGTTGAGAGTAAGAGAATTTGAGTAAGAGTAACCCAAGAGAGAGGGTAAGACCATGAGGAATTGAGTAAAGCATAGTGTGGTAGAAACCCTCGAGGCCTATGTGTAGGATAATATAAACTAACCCCTTGATGGTGAGTTAGTGTTGTGTTCGATGTCGAATATTGTTTGTGCTAATGTACATATATAATGTATTGTTGCCTTGCATGTTGATTGAATTAAAAATGAATCACATGTTCTCGACCAAGTAGTCAGTGTACCCCCGTTAGCACGCGAGGAATGCGAATTTCATATGCAGCTATTTGCTGAGCCCCTTGGGGCACCATTTTTATTTTCCAGGTACATTAAAGCCTATTATCGTCCGAGAGTGTAAGACGGGGTTGCTATATAAGCACGGGTAGTTGGTTAGGAATGTTGTATTTATTGAAATGTAGTACTGTGAGTCCGTTTTGTATCGGCAGACTTGAGAATTGTAGATACTCGGTATAGAACAGAATTGAGGTAGTAGTATTTGTACAATATGGAATTGACGTTTGTGTTTGGTTTGAAATTTGATTAAGGAACGGAATGTATCGTTGGTATAGAGTACTTGGTATAATAATCCATCAGACCGATATTGTATTTGAATTGTTGCATTGGATTTGGCCTTGTTAGTCACGTGGGTGACGAACGGCATTGTATCACCCACCGCTGGTAGTTCGATTCCGCTGCTTTATATTGTTAATTGAGACGGGTTAGGAGACAATGGCTTGATTAGCGGTAGGGGTGTTACAAAGAGTGCTATCAGAGCGAAGTATCACTCTAATGGTTGAAATACCGACTTTAGGAGAATACCGAGTTAGGAATTAGAGACCTAGGGCTAAGGTTGAGTGTTAGCGTGTGAGGTACGCTAGTTAGGAACTTCCAGTGTAATCTGGATACCTACATAACCATACCCGCTGTCCATATCCCTCGTTGTAAGGTTGGGGAAAGAATGCCAGAGAGATGAAAAGACCTCTCACATTCGGGTGAAACCCGATCTGGCAGTTACAAATAAGCCTTGCAAAAGAAGAACCAGTCATACTGTAGATTCCAAGAACTGAAAATCCCGGAGACAGTACCCACTGGAACAACAACAACCACCCTTTTAACGGTAGAAGACTGAAGATCCTAAATATAGGATAATGGGATTTACGGCACCATGGGGCGACATGCTTCGCAGTCGCGAGAACCATGAGCCGCCAGCAAGAAGGAAATCACAACCGCGCAATGGAGCAGAAGAGTGGAGTAATAAAACCTAAGACAAGAGAGTCTACGGACTGCAAACGCTTGATAAAACCGTCTACGGTGTACCAAACAACTAAGGAATTAGTCAAGGTTGGATAACTCCAAACCTACAATGCCAAAAGGCAGGAATACCCGAATAACATAGTTCAGACGACTACAAGAGTATCCATGAAACTCGCACCGACAGGACTAAGACGTAGCTCCTAAGGATTAGCCAAGCCTCGGTAACCACCGGAAAGGCGTAGGACTAAGTAACGGGAATCTTCAAGGATGAGGAGAAACACCCGGATTAACGATAGCCATGTCAAGAACACTAAGAAGCTACTAAGGAGATTGATCACTAAGATCAAAGGATCAAAGGAAGATCCAATAAAACCACAAAATACGGATGGAAACAACACCGTAACCGGTATAAGCTAACCTAAAAACAACCTACCCGCGCACTTGCCAAGGCAAGTGCAGCAAAAGCAAGACAGTTGGAAGACTTTCAATGACCGACTAGTACTTACTAAAGTACCGCTATGGTAAATGGAGCAATTACAGGATCGCCAATCCTAAGAAATTGAAACAATAAAACCTTGGAAAGGCCTAACGGCCCAACCATTGCATTAAGAATATAGCAGTCAGCGGGAAGCCGGACTTGGTCAAGACCTCAGACATGACGACACAATGGGAATCTTCTTTCAAACCCAGATTTTCCTTTCAAACACAACTTTTCTTTTGAACCCAAATATTCCTTTTAAACCTCAGATTTTAAACAAAACTAGAACAATCACGATGAGTATCATAGAATGATACAAGAGGAGTTGACAATAGAATACTTCACCTAGGTGTGTGATGAGCACTACGAGTGTACCTAAATACGGGATGTGGGGTGACCGCACTCCGAAGGAGCTTGCGGGCCTGACAGACCCTTTTGTGAGTTAGTCAGGTAAGTGTAACGTGTCATAAGGTACCCCACGTATGTATACAAGTGGTGTACAAAACACGGGAAGTAGTCAACTCCTTTCTACGGACCATAAGATAAGTTCAAACCGGAGCGGTTGGACACCTCGAACGATTGAAAAAGCTCAGATAAGCTCACAAGCTAAAGGAATCAGTAATTCACTCCAGGAGAACAATTAAAAGTTAAGAAGTGCGAGAAGCACTAACAATGGAGTAAAGACATTGGATATGTCTCAAAAATCTTGAAGTAAATCCATGAAATAACTGGAATGAATACCTGGTCTAAACCTGGTAAGGCAAATGCCTAACATGAACACACAAATGTTCAATGAACAAGTTAAGATACCCAAAGTGATCACATAAGGTACCGGAGAATACCACTCATCACCGAAGAGGATATCAAACCAGTCAGAAACATAAGAAAAGTAACCATGGTATACCCTAAGAACAGGAGACGCTGTAACCCTAAAAGGGCAATTCGAAATCTAGAACCGCAAAGCGGAGTAATCAGCTGAGCATACTCCTAAGTTAGCCAAAGGTAATGGCATAACTTGACAACTCCGAGGAGCAGTCCTTGAAGGGTGTAGAACGAAAGTCGTGATAAGAACGCTAGATTAGAACGAACACTTGGTTAGAATACCGAAGGGATCCCACTTACCAAGGGATACCCTAAATTAATAAATGGTACCGATCAATGCCAAGATACTTAAAGGGCATCCAACGGACGGAAGCGTGATGCGATGACTTTATCGCGGAGCCCGATATTACCTCCAAGCCATTTAATGGTATACGGAGAAGCAAAGCTTGCAAACAGCCTAAGATGAGTATAGCTCTAGGCAATGTGGCTAGTATGTCATAAACCTACTACAATACATAATCCAACGGTTGCCAAACCCATTGTGAACCATATGGAGAGTTTCCAAGAATGGCACCAGTGAAGACGGTTTAATATCTAACGAACGAGGATACCACTCGTTATCGTAGTACCGTGAGAGCGGTGAACACTTAGATCCCAAAGAAGAGGGTGTTATCAGTGAATGTCTGAAAATATATCTCTTTCAAAACTACCAATGTAGTGAAGCTTAAGCATACAACTACTACCAAGCGATGTGGAAATAATCGGTTATAGCAATTATTGGGAACCGAGGAGTAATCGGTTAAGAAGAAACACCGTAGTTGTATAACGTAAAAGGGAAAGCCAATAACGCTTTAGGAGCTCAGAAACAGAAAGAATAATATATTCTGTAAGAAGCCAAGTAAATGGAGAGCCATAGTACATGTGGCAGAAATACATGAGTAGAAGCTAATGACAGTGGATGCCATGGAAATCACAGTCGTGGGAATACGAACATGGTGCGCAGCAAGCGACCAGTGTAGGTGGATAATCACAGTGATATGGAGGTGTTAAATAACAGATGGTAGATAGACCAGGCAACAAGCCAAGAGTCTGCACCAAGTGACGAAACCCCTCATAGGAGAGGCATTGCCCACTCCTATTGCAATCGCATAAGGAACTGGTAGTGTATTCTAAAAGGATCAAATTGATCTCGAAGTGATAAACTTTAGGGCAAAGTACTCAGTGATAAAAAACCGACCATATTAGATACGGAAGTGTCGTAAACATACCAATGAACATGGCACAAGCCAGTTAAACAAAGGCTTAGAAACAAACCGTGCGGCCTAAGGCTAAAGAAGCCGGAAGGGTGGGAACACACCAACAATCACAAGATGTGAATTCCATCAGAATAAAAAGCGGAAGGAGACTTAATGGAAGTCATAAGGACCGATGCATAGGAAATGCAAGGTCGTACAAGCGAAAGAACACTTGTACAGAATCAGATGAACTGGCACAACTCAGAAACCATTAATGATAGAGGAAGCACTGCATGCTAAGTAGTGGCCCAACCTCAACCGACAACATGTCGGAAGAATCAAGTGAATGATCACTAAGTACACAACAGTATGTACAATAGATCTTCAAAGAACTGAATAGAAAATTTGAAACTCATTGAGTTTGTGTACTGAAATACCCCGTATTTAAAAATAGTGATTAATTAGGCTAATAAGTATTTTAGAAGCTTAATTAAGTATAAATAATCACAAGGGAACAAATCCCGTAGAAACGGATCCTTAAAACGGATTAAAATCACTAACGAACCTTAAAGCGCGTTTTCGAGGTCACCGGGAAAACGTGTCTTTAAGCGGGTCAAATAGACTCGTAACAATTTTGGTCAACTAAATAATCATTAATAAATATTAGTGAAGCTGTAGGACCAATAAAATCAATAAAACGAGAGATTAGTAAAAACTGTCAAAAACGGGAAGTTGTGGGGTAAAAGTATAAATAACTGAAACTTATGTGTCCACTTTTAAAATAAAAAGTGCAGTGTGTGTGTGGTGTGGTGTGCCAGCCGGCCCCCCTCCTCTCTATTTCACTCTCTCACACACTCCTCTCTAATACACAAACAAACAAAACAATTAAAACTACCCCACTCTCTCAACATTCTCTCTCCTACCCATTCTCTCTTTTCCCTCACGTGGAACCCCTCTTCCCCACTCTCTCTTTTCTTCTTCTTCCCCAACCCATGCGATTTCCATGGTGAACAAGAAGAACAACAAAAACCCACCTTCTCTCCTTTGTAACTCCCTCCACACTCTCCCAAAAATTATAAAAATTACACCATTGTAATCCTCTCCTCAAGAGCAACATTTTCATCTTTCCAAAATCCAAAAACAAGCATTTTCGATTTGAGGGTATTCCCCATTTGAAGCTTCAACACCACCATTGGAAGGCCCTTGTTCTCCTTGTTCTTCTAAGGTAAAGATATTTCGAAAACTCCATCTTTTTCTACCCCTTATGGGCAAAACGAAAATCTAGAACTAAAACCTTGTTCTTCCTCTTGTTCTAGCCGATTTTGGCTTATTGGTGGAGTTGGAATTTTGTTGTTGAGCCACTCCAAACAGCACTTGCTCTAGTGGAAGGTAACATAAATTCCTAAACCCTAAAATGTACATTTAAGCTTTAAGGAATGGTTAGGGTTAGTATGTTGTATTGAGATATGTATGTGAATGGTTGTAGTGTTAGTGGATTGAAGTACCAAAACCGAGAGAGAGAAGGAAGGGAAAAGAAAGAAGAAGAAAGAAACCTAGAAGGGAAAACAAGGTGAGAACTCTCATTGTGTAGTCTTGAGTATATATGTATGTAACAGATTTTTATAAGTTTGAATTTGGTAATGAAAATGGCAATGTGGTAGTAGTGTAATGTGTAAAGAGAAAACAAGGTTTTAAACCTTAAAGAACACTTTTAAAACTTGTTAAAACAGATTGGGAATGTGGAGTTGAGTGCAGGAATTTTTATGAGTGTTTTAGTATTGGTATTATGAATGGGAGCTTGTGTATTTTTGATTATTGTAACAGGTGAGGTAAGTGTTAAAATATGAACTAGACCATGTGGTGAGTGCATAGAAATACAAGAGAGACTATGGCAAAATTTACCTAGGATTAGAACACTTAGTGAATTTAAACTAGGTGAATGAAGAGTGTTGTAACAGATTTCGATTAAGAAGATAGAAGATAAGTTGAGAGAAATAGCTAACATAGTTATAATGTATAAGAGGTGTTAGAATTGACATTAGAAGAGGGAGCTGTAGTTGGGAGAGAGTTAGACTAAAATCTGTAGCATAATGGAACTAGAGAAGAAACGAGTGTAAGTGTTGAGTGAAACTTGGAAAATTATGTGAGTGAATAAGTGTAGAAATGTGTAAGGAGTTAATGAATGAACTAAGGTGTATTAGGAGGTGTAATTAGTGTTATAACATGTGGGAATAAGTGTAGGAACAATGGGGAAGTAATGGGTGAAAGAGAGGATTGAAAACAGAAAGTAAAATGTAAACACTGGGATCGACCGGACTTGCGACCGGACCTGCAAGTCCGGTCGAGCAGAAAAATTTTCCCGTCAATAAGCTACTGGAATCGACCGGACTTGCGACCGGACTTGCAAGTCCGGTCGAGCAGAAAAATTCCCCTCGGTATGCTACTGGAATCGACCGGACTTGCGACCGGACCTGCAAGTCCGGTCGAGCAGAAAAAATTTCCCGGCAGAATGTTACTGGAAGCGACCGGACTTGCGACCGGACATGCAAGTCCGGTCGGACCAAAAATCTTCCCGAAGAAACCTACTGGAATGGACCGGACTTGCCCAGGGTCGGTCGCAAGTCCGGTCCTGAAAAAAAAAAAAAAATTATTTTAATTTAAATAATAATTGTATATATATATGTATATGTATACCCATACATATATGTGTATGTATATGTGTGTAAGCATGCAAACCTTAAGTAAGAAGATAGAAACTTAAGTAAAGGGAAAATAAGTAAGTAAAGTATAAGTGTAAGAAGTATAAGGACATAGTAAGTATGAGTTAAGTAATGATAGTTAGATTAATCATTTAATTGTATGTATATAATAGGATTTGATTTGTGACACCGGAAGGACGTTTGGAAGTACGTACAACGGTGAACGGTATGAATTCCTCATGCCCCGAATGCTATCATGGCTACTCTGATTTGTGTGTTGTGTGCTAATTGATCACCAATAAAGATAAATGCACGAATCGGAGTTAATATGCTTACTTGTGAATATGTAGTGTTGTATGATGTATATTTTCTTAAATCTTAGTTTGTATAATTCATGAAACGTATGGATGATATGAATGTGTGTATGTATGTTGTATTGTACGTGACCGTTTATTGCTATTTATTATTGGACTTCTAACTTGTTCCTAACAAGCTAACTCCTAACTTAAATTGGTAAACAAATTGGAATGAGTAGAAGTCCGATATAGTTTCGGCCACGCGTGAGGATGCGGAGTCACGAGAGGTTGGCTCCAATTCCTGACTCTTAAACTGGTCCGCGGCCCAAATCCCTTAAGTGGGTAGCATCCCGGATTAGTGAGTCAAGTAAATCCCGGATGTGGGACGGTGTAGTCCCCAAGGCCGGAGGTCCCGACGACTTAACTTGAGTATAAGTAAGTAAGTAAGAATGAGTAAGCAAAGTAAAAGAAGTAAGTAATTGTAAGTAAGAAGAAGTAAGTAATGAGTAAAAGAGTAAGATGCATTCCGATTAACCCGGATGCACAATTTGGCTAACCTTGTGAAGGTAAGTACTGTGAACTCTATTGTATGGTTGCCTTGAAGTGAATGATGTATTGTAATGTATGTATGCTTGTATGTAAAGCATGTATGTATGAGTAATGAACAAGCATGTTTAGCGGTCGCCAATTAGTCGGCGTACCCTTGCTAGCAATCGGTATATGCGGAGTTTATGCGCAGCAATTTGCTGAGCCCCTTGGGGCACCATTTTTAATATAAATGCAGGTGCAAGAGAAGGGTGAAGCTGATGAAGACTTAGTTTAATTTCTTGTCTTCTTTTTGTATGTAAACAATGAATTTGAGATCGGTGTACTGAGTAGTACATGGCTTAGATTTTTGAATAGCGGTGTACCATGGGGTACACCTTTTGGGATATTGTGAAGGGATCGATTGGTATAGATGAGTAGTTGGTAGATACTCATTCTTTTGGGAAACTTGGAAGGTTGTAATGAATGCACTTCGAATACTCGGTAATCCTTTGGTAGTGAATGTATTTGTAATTGGTAAGTTTGTTTTAGTAGCTCGGTATCTGTTGGCCATCAGACCGTCACTGTAAGTATTAGTAGCCTTGCTAGCCGTATGGGCGGTTAGCGGCATTGTTTCACCCGCCGTAGTAGGAGTAGTATTCTTCCGCTGCGAACTCATAGAATTAACAGGACGATTAGACGGTAAGCATAGGATTAACGGTTGGGGTGTTACATGTACGGTAAGAAATACCACACTTGATTGACAAACCATACTCTCAACATAAAAGGGACGGAAAGATGAAGTGTAACATATTAAGGATAACGAGAAGGGCGAACAACCCTAGGTTATTAGAGTCGCGCAGCAGAAGCTAATGGGCCCAGAATTCTAAGGTTTGATATACCGAATGAATGAATGGCTAATTATCAATGCCTTAAAGTATCTTAGGCTATAACCGAACCCGGTTAAGAGTTGAATAACTCTGATGAAAATTCTTGATGCAGGGACTAACCGGTAATACGGTTAAGACCCTTTGATCAAGGAACATTGTATAATAGACTGCATGGAAGTTAGAACACTCCATGGCGGCTGAACGCCTTAGACCAAGGTCCAATGTTGACACATGGTAGATTACGTGGGCATAATCCCTTTTTAAGGGGGTAGAGCGAAAACCTCAAAATGTATGTTTTACGTAATAAGCGCGTAAACTACAATGCGCATAGCGCAAAAGAACTTGTTTTGATGATTGATACTTATGTTACATAGAAATTCGTATTCATTCATTGTGTAAATTTTAGTTATTTGGGAGATTAGAGGTGGAAAGGAGTAGAGAAACCCCGTGGGAATGAGAACCTCGATTGAGGATAGTATGAGATATGAGCCGGTATGAAACCGGTGTTGAGAAATGAGTACGTTTGGGAGACTTGATGAGTATAAATCGGTATAGAACTGATGTTGAACCTAGTGGGAATTGAGTCCCCTAGGTGACTTGATTCATTTTACTTGTGAATGATTGGAGGATAGAAAATGAATGGGAAGTATACTATGGAATAGCTTAGGTAAATTAAATGGAGTAACAATTAATGAGATGAGTAACAAGTGAGTAAATGAATCATAGAAATTGAAAATGTAAGGTTGCATGATTATGACTACCAAGATTAAGATAGGAAATGAAATAATGTCTGACTAGTTGATTGTGTGAATTGAGGTGGGAGGTGGAACTTGATTTGCTAGCGATCAAGGGAAACCTAACACAAATTGGGGTGGAAGGATAGTTCAACACCAATGCTGATCACATTGGGGGTTGAATGACTCTTGAAGCTCCCTATAAGTGGTCACAGTAATAACACTAGTAATAGGTGTAATTATTACAAATTGGAATTTAGAGTTGTCTTGAGTTTTCAAAATGAATTTCCAAACTGATTTTGGCACAAATGATTTTCTTCAAACGTGAGAATGAGGAACGGTTTTGAAACCGCTACCACGGGTGCTAGTTGGACCTTCCCTTGGCTAGGCACCGGTATCGGGTCGAACCCGGGAAGTAAGGCTAGTGTGTGAGCCTGTGGGAGTGATTATTAGTTTTAAACCATTACAACGGATGAGCAATGGTACTAAGTGACCGGTAGGACATTTGTAGTGTGTGTTTTGTATTTTTCCAAGGGCAGCCGGATATGAGTAGTCCGGTCAGGGAAGAGAACCCAATTTGTAGCCTGAGGATCTCTAGATGTGCAAATGAATTTGATCAGAACCAAAGGACCGCAGGGCCAGAGAGCGTAAGTGCCCAAAGTCATGACGGCCGTGAACCAGAAAGCGTAAGTATTCAAACGTGACTGGTACCGTAGGGATCACTCGATATGGGAGAGGACTGTTGTGCCTTCTTTATCTACGGATGGACCCCATGAAGAGTTTGGAAACGGATATTTTTGATTGCTATGCATGCAGTGACATGTTGTTTGGATTTGTGGTATACATTGAGTTATACTTTTGAAGTTTGACAGGTTATAGAGAGATTATAACCTTAGCATTGAGTACTTAGGTGACTAACGATCTTAGATTCACCAACTTTGAGGGCAAAGTTCTTTAAAAGGGGTAGATTGAAATACCCCCGAACTTAACTAGGGTGATTAAATTACTCTAATATGTAATTTGAGGGCCTATTAGTGCCTAAATAATTTTGGTAAAGAAAATAAATCCGAAAGAAAAGAGAAAACGTTTAAAAAGTGAAAAACACAAAAATGAGTGTTACGGGACCATAGGAGGAATACGACCTCGACAAGGGTCCTAGATGAATTCCTTAGGCTTATTTAAACGTAATCAATATGCGGGAATGGTTCCCGAAGAAAACGGATCCAAATAATGTGTTAAAACGCTAACGGAGCCTTAAAGCACGTTTTTTAGAAAACCCGAAAACGTGAACTTATGTGGTAAAACAGACCCTTAAAAATTATGGTTGACTAAATAACTATAATTAAAGATTAATGGAAGATTAAGAACCTTTAAATTAAAGAAACGAGAAAAATCCGGAAAACGGGCCCGATTAGTGAATAGTGCTAAAACCGGGTAAATTAACGAGCGTTTTCTGTAAAAGACGAAAAACACTCCCAACTCATGTTAATTAGTGGGCTGGTTTCTAAGAGGGAAATAACTCTCTCTCACACACTTAACTAGCTAGAATAATTATATGGGTCAAAAAGCAAAAAGCAAAAAGAGGTTACTTATTCCCTTTTCCCTTTCTCTCCTCACTTATTTCTCTTTTCCCTCCTCTCTTTCCTCCTCTTCTTATTCTCTGCTGGTTTATTCTTCTCCTATCTGCTGGACAATTTCTCCAAGCAGCCTCCCATGGCTACTCAAGCTTTCCATGCTTGCCTAAGCTCCATTAAAGCTCCAAATCAAAAATAAAGTACATATTCTTCATCTTCTCACCAAGCTCTATCTATCTCTATTTTCACATTCCAAAAATTATGAACTTCATCTCCATGGGTTTATCCCATTTGAAGAGAAAATGGCATCATCTTGAAGCTTGGAGTCTCCTCTTTCTTCTAAGGTAAAAAGTTCCAAGAAAAACTCATTTTTCTTCATTCTCCTTCTTGGCTGATTTTTGCCCTTTTAATGCCTTGCTATTTTCTTGTTTTGGAGCATTGTTTCAACTTTCCAATGGTGGAGGAACCATCCTTTTAAATTCATGAGTGAAGAGCCATTCCAGAGCTCCCAAAGGTAAACCCTAGATTTTATGCTTTAAGCCTTTCCTTGAGTTAGAAATTTTTCTAAGGGTTAAGGAGTTTAATTATGTTAATTTTGTGTTCCTTGGATGTTGGGATGGAGTTTGGAAACTCCATTGCCCACTTGACCAAAATTGAGGAGAGGAAGAGAAGAGAAGAACTTAAAAGGGGATTTAAATATTCAAGGTAAGAAAATCTACCTTAACTACTATCTTGTTGTTTGAGAATTTCTGGGAATGGAGAAAACCAAAAGAATGAACCAGAACTGGATGGAAAGGTATTTGGTTGAGGTTAGAGAGAGTTTGTGAATTGTTGATTGAATTAAAAGCCTTAGAGCCAAGTGATATGAATATGTATGTTGATATTGTTGTTTGAGGAGATTTGGTGAATTTTAATTGGTTTGAGTGCTGGTAGGACCCTTTAATGGGTGTGGCTAGTTTTGGATTGATTTAGGTGAACAGATTGTGTGTTTGGAGATGTTAGAACCTAGGTGTTTAATGAGTTGAGTGAGTTGATTGATAACCATGGAATGGTAAATGGAGAATGGATTAGAGAGAGACAAAATCTATAGCGAAACAGTGTGTTAGTGTTTTGAATTCCTAAGAGAGAACTAGTATGTATGACCTTGTGATGGAGGATGGACTAAGGTTTAATTAGTTGCAATTGCTTGAGAAGGTTTTGGATTGGAAGAATGAGTTAAGAATGTGGTAAACCATCTGGAGGAAGGTTAGGAAATGCACTTGTGTGCAAGTGTAAAATGTGAGAGAGGAAAGTTGTAGAAATTTAGCAAATATTGGGTAATGGATTGGCCTAATGGTTTGAGGAGGTTTAGAGCATGAATGAGAGCAGTTATGGTGGATAAACATGTTAGATTACATGTAGGAAGATTGGGGAATAAATGGGTAAAAGAATGAAGTTGAAACAAAGTAAAAAAGAGTAAACTGGCTAGGACCGACCCAGGGACTGACCCATGGCTGGGTTGGTCGAGGTAGATTGCAGACCCGAATGCTTACTGACTTCGATCAACCTAGAGAGGTTGGATCGGTCGGGACAAGGCGTTGGGTCAGTCAAGCTAAGAATTCAAATGACGGGTGTTTTCTGACTAGGACCGACCCAGGGGAGTTGGGTAGGTTGTGGGTCGGTCGAGTAAGACAATTAAGCCAACCACTTACTGACTTCGACCGACCCAGGGGGTTGGGTCGGTCGGGTAAAAAAAATGGGTCGGCCAGGCCTAACAAAAAAAGGGGAAATTTAAATGTATGTATACATATATGTATATGTATATGCATATACATATGGGTGGTATTGGTAGTAAATCATTGAGAGACTAATGAAGATGAAATACCCCAAACTTAAGTATAGTGATTAAGATAATTCTAATCCGTATTTAAGAGCCTAATAATGCTAGAGTAATATTGGTAAGGAAAAATAAATCCAAAAGAAATAAATAAACGCTTAAAAAGCAGAAAACGCTAAATAAGCGTTAAATAACCATAGGAGGTATGAGACCTCGGTTAGCGTATTATATGGACTCTAAAGGTTTAATAAGACCTAAATAATACATGGGAACCATTCCCGAAGAAAACGGATCCAAGAAATGTATTAAAACGCTAAAAGAGCTTTAGCGCACGTTTTTCGAGGAAACCCGAAAACGTGACTTTAAGTGGTCAAACAGACCCGTAAAAATTATGAACCATTAAATAACAATTATTAAGCATGTATGAAAGCTTAATAGTCAATAAAAATAATTAGGCGAGAGAATTCCGGAAAACGGGTTCCGGTTAGTAAAAACTGTAACAACCGGGAAGTAGTGGGGTGACATTGTAATAAAAGAAAACTTGTGTGTCCACTTTTGTAAATAAAAAGCAAAAATTTTAGTGAGTGTGTGTGTGTGATCGGTAGCCCCTTTCCCTCACACTCTCTTTACTTCTCTAATATGCTAAAGGACAACAATAAAGTAAAAGCAAATAAACACTCTCTCACCTCACTCTCTCATTTCCCTCATCTCTCTCTTCTTCCTTATCCCCACCGATTTCTCTCTCTCTCTCCCTCCTATGCTGGGATTTTTGAAGCTCCAAGAAGCTCCAATGGCTTCTCCACTTTGACACCATGCTCTATCTCCATGTGAGCCCCAAATGCGAAAATAAGTACATATTCTTGCTCCCCTCATCATCCTCTACACTTCCCTCTTTTTAAAATTCACAAATGATGAAGTTCATTTTCGTGGGTATATCCCATTGGTGAAGAAAATAGCATCAATGTGTAGCTTGGGGTTCCCTCTCCCCATCAAGGTAAAAATCTACACGAAAAACTCATGTTCTTTCCATCTTGCTTCATAACCGATTTTTACCTCCTTGTAATACTCCATTTTCTCTCTCTCTTTTGAGCATAAATTTCACCTTGCAATGGTGGTGGATTCTCCTTCTTGAACCAAGGGCTAAAGCCCCTCCTAAAACACTCCAAAGGTAAACCCTAGAATTTGTATTCTAAACACTCCAATGAATTAGTGTTAATTTAAGGGTTAGCATTTTAATTGCACTTATTTTGTGTACATTGGGTGATGGGAATGGAGTTTGGCAACTCCATTCCCCATGTAGCCGATTTTGAGGCAAGAAAGGAAGAAGGAGGAAAAATGTGAAAGAAAGAAGGGAGTATAAGCTCAAGGTAAGAGCCCTTTCCTAATGTTAAATTCTTGCATTAGAGTAATGGGAATGGGTAAAATATTTAAAGAACCCAAAACCTTGTACTAGTATTGAGAATTGTGAAGTTTGAGTATTTAAGAGCAAGTATGTGGATTGTAGGCCTTAGAGCCAAATAATTGTATATGAGTATTGTATTGTGGATTGAGGAAATATTGGTGTATTGGGATTTTGTATGTGTGCTGGTAGAACCCTTGTATGGGTATGGCTAGAATAGGCATGAATTTGGTGAGAAGGTGTATGTGTGGCTAAGTAAGAAAAGTAGCTGAGCTATGGCAAAATTTTGGTAGGAATATGTACAATTATGGATGACTTGGTGAATGGGAGAACCAGGGTGTATGGAAGTTAGTGGAGATATTTAGTAACTATGGATTGGTACTTGTAGTATGAGGATGTGAAAGTGTAAAATCTGTAGCAAGAAGTAGTATAATGCATTGGAGGAACTAGGAGAAACTAGGTGTGCTTGGAGAGCCTAAAGTGTGAAGTAAACCACTTTGTAACAGATTTTGAAAGGAGCTAGATAATGGGAAGGATTGAGTGGAAGGTAATGTAATGAGGATATTAGTAGTGGTATTGGTAGTAAGAGTATTGAATGATAAAGGTTAGGTTGAAAATCTGTAGCATTTGAGGAAAGAGCAAAATCTGTAACATTGGTGAAATGGGAACTAGTATAAGTGTTGAGATGAAATGAGAAAATATTGAGTAAGTTGTGTAAGAATGGAGTAGCAAGTTTGGAGAATGAATTAAGGTGATTTAGAGCATCCAAATGAGTGGTAAACATGTGGGGGAGTATTGGTAAAGATTGGGGAAGTAATGGGTAAATAAATCAGTTGAAAACAGATTTTAAAACTGAAGTACTGGGCCGGACCGGACTTGCGACCGGACTTGCAAGTTCGGTCGAGCCCAGATTTACAAAGACGGGAAACCTTCTGGAATCGACCGGACTTGCGACCGGACATGCAAGTTCGGTCGGACCAGAAAATTCTCCCGTCTGAAACCTTCTGGAATGGACCGAACTTGCGACCGGACTTGCAAGTTCGGTCGGCCAGAAAAATTCCCGTAATGCAAGCTACTGGAATGGACCGACCTTGCGACCGGACTTGCAAGGTCGGTCGGGCTAAAATTCTCACGAAGGGAACTTACTGGAATGGACCGACCTTGGGACCGGACTTGCAAGGTCGGTCGGCCCTGGAATTTTCACACGATGTAGCCTACTGACCCGGACCGAACTTGCGACCGGACTTGCAAGTTCGGTCGAGTCAAACAAAAAAAAAGTTTTATTATATGATTATAGTAATCATGTATATATATATATGCCTATATACATATAGCATATGTAGGTGGTAATACACCATTAATGAAGTAGTAATGGTAAGAAAGTAAGTAAAGGAGTAAGAAAACAAGTTTAAGAAGTAGTAAAGTAAAGGAAGGTTTTATAATCAAGTAAGAAAGTAATGAAGTGGTAAGTAAAAATTGAAAGTATCAATGAAGGAGTAAGTTAGATCAATAATAGATCATTGATCATGCTACTCCATGTATGTATAGGAATCAAATAGTTGATCTCCAAGGAACCGGTAGTGCGAATACGACGGTGTACGGTATGATTTCTTCATGCCCTGTATCCTAACCTGGTTACCCCGATTTGTGTGCTTATGTGATCACCAATAAGATAATTGCACGAATCGGACTTATATTGCACTTAACTGTGTTTGAACTATTTGTTCTTGTTGTATCTTCTTGAACAACTAGTTTGTATAATTCATGAAATGAATGAATGGGAATGAGGAGTATGTGTAAGTATTGTGTACTCGTGTATTGTATGTATGTATGGAAATGAAGTACTGACTTCTGCTAATTCCTAACATTCTAACTCCTAACTTGAGTAGTGAGTAAAAAGGAATGAGTAGAAGTCCGATATAGTTTCGGCCACGCGTGAGGATAAGGAAACACTAGAGGTTGGATCCGAATCCTGGCTGTAATCTTTTCCATGGACCAATTCCCTTGAATGGGTAGCATCCTGGATTAGTGGGCCACCCTAAAGCCCGGTGGTGGGATGTAGTAATCCCTGCCCGGAGGTCATACCGACTTAACTGGAAGTAAAGTATGTAAGAAGTAAGTATGTATGTGTATTGGTCTTGACTATTGTAAGTCATTGACCGGAAGTAAAGAGTACCGAACACCCGATTAACCCGGGTGTGTAATGAAGCTAACTGGACCTTTGTATGTATTGGAGAATTGTATCTCCGTATTGCGTATTGTGTATGTAATGAGTATGTACTGTGTATGTATATTCTGGAAGATGGTAAGTAAGTATTGGTTGACTCGTGTTGTCTTCCAAGCATGTACTGTTCTGTGCGTATGTATGTATACTTGTGTAGTATTGTAGTATCGTGAATGAAAGCATGTATGTATGTATGTATGATGATGTATTATTGCAAAATGAATTGCATGTATTCGACCAAATGGTCGGCGTACCCTCGCTAGTACGCGGGGTATGCGGTTATCATATTCAGCGAAAGCTGACCCCCTCGGGGGAACGTTTTTAGTGTGCAGGTACCCGGAGCGAATACGGTCAAGGTAAGAGACCGGTGGCGCGCCTTGTAATTAGAAGTATCTAGTTTGTGAGGAATGGGTAGCAGATTGATTCCTAGTAAGTGTGTATGAATTTGGGAGAAGTACTGTATTGATTTTGGAACCTAGTAAACTCGGTATGCGTAGTGTATTATCTTGTACGGAGTTGTGGAGTATTGTATTGAATGGAGTATGGTATTGAATGGAGTAATGTATCGAATGGAGTATTGTAGTATTCGGTATGTAATGAGGGTATGTATTGTACTAAGTAGTACTCGGATATTCCGGTCCATCAGACCGATGCTGTATGTAGCAGTAGTAGCCTTGTTAGTCACGTGGGTGACTAACGGCGTTGTATCACCCGATGTATGTAAGTATGTATCCGCTGCGTGACTCGGGAAGCACGAGGAGATTGGACGGTAATGATTGAATTAATAGTAGGGGTGTTACAAAAAGTGGTATCAGAGCGAAGTGTCGCTCGATGACTGGAAATACCGAGCTTAGGAAATACCGAGTTAGGAATTAGAAGCTTTGGGCTATGGGCTGAGTGATAGCATTAGAGAGATGCTAGTTAGGAACTCCCGGTGAGTACCGGATACCTACAACACCAGTCCCGCCCACCGCAAACCCCATTGTATAACTTGGGAAAGGACGCCAGAGAGAAGAAAAGCCTTCTCATACTCGGGGAAAACCCGATCTGGCAGTTGTGAAGCAATCACACAGTAAACAAGAACCGACGTATGGTAGATTCCGAGGAATGGAAGACCCGGAAGTGGATCCCGGGTGAACAACAATAGCCGCACTTAATAGCGGTAGTATAAACACTCCAACCACAAGGAGGCTATAACTTGCAACAGCATGGGGCGACATGCTTAGCAGTCGCAGAACCTAGCTAAACAACCAGCAACAGGAAAAGAAGCACTAACCGTGCAACGAAATGGAAACAGGAGCAGTAATGAAACCCGAGACACAAGTCTACGGGACAACAGTAATAGCCAAGCAACACCACCAACGGTGAGCTAGCTGGCTAAGGACATAGTCGGGAGTGACTGACTCCAAAACTACAACGCCAAAAAGGTTACAAACCTGGCCAACATAGCTCAGACAGCTACAAGATATTCACAAGATATAATCTGACGTAACTACAACTGTAGTGCCTAAACCAAATCAGGCTCAGTAACCACAACAAACGTGTGGGAATAAGCAACAAGGAACAAACAACCAAGTCAAAGGGGAAGCTCCAAGGATTGGAGAAGTACCCTGATCAATGACAGCTATGTCAAACTCACTGAGAAGTTACTCAGAAGAGTGATTAACCTAAGTAAATGATCAACAAGATCAAAGGAAGAGTAAGCAAGATTACCAATTATGAATGGAAACCATACCGTGATCGGTATAGAATTACCCAAAAACCACCAGTACCACGCACTTGCCACGGCAAGTGCAGTAAGGGCAGAAATATGTAAAGGAACTCTAACACACCACAGGTACATAGTAATGTACCGTGGCTACAAGAAGCAACTACAGGATCACACATCCTAACAACTAGGAGTATGGAACCTTGGAAAGGCCCGACGGCCTGACCATTACTTTAACCTCATACCAGTCAGCATGAAGCTAGACTTGGTCAAGACCTTAAGCATGGCTGTGCCATGGAGATTTCTCTTGACACTGAACCATTGTTTTCAAACCCGAATCCTTCTTTCAAAACCACAACTTCTTTTAAAAACCTTGGATTTTAAAACCAAATCAACAGAATTACGGTGAGTATCATGGAATGATACAAGAGGAGTTGACAATAGAATACTTCACCTAGGTGTGTGACGAACACTACGAGTGTACCCGATTACGGGATGTGGGACAACTGCACTCCGAAGGAGCTTGCGGGCCTGACATATAGTTGGGTAAGTGGTAACGTATCAACATGGTACCCCACGTATGTATACAGGTAGTGTACGAAACACGGGAAGTAGTCGACTCCGTTCTACGGACCATCAGTAAGTTCAAACCAGAACAACTGGACACCTCAGACAATTAAGCATAAAGGAACTCAGAGAATCCATCTGAAGATAAGGAGTAAGGACTAGGAAGTGCAGAGAGCACAGACTAGTCGGTATGGACAATGGATATGTCTCAAAGACATCAAGCAAATATATGACCGCTGGAAAGTATACCCCGCCTAACACAGTAAGGCCACTGCCTAAACATGAACACTATAATGCTCGACAAATGGGATAGAACTCCCAAGAGCAATCACGAGATTACCATGAAGTAAAATCCATCATTGAAGGGAATATTAAACCTAGTCTCAAGCGCTAGGAGCAAGTATAAACGGTCTACCCAACGACGGGAGACGTTATAAATCTAAAGGGAATAGCTTAATACAACACCATAAGACGGTATATAGGACAACACATGTCATAAACATCAGCCGGATGTAACGGCGTGATCCAACGGCACCCAGGAGCAATCCTTGAAGGGTGTCTGAGATAACAGCAGTTGAACAAGTGTCTTGATAAGAGCACGGAAGCTAGAACAAATATTCGGTTAGAACACCGAAGGGATTTCACTTAACAGGAAATACCCTAAATTAGCATCAGCTTGCCTAAAGGGTCTCCTATGAACGGAAGCGTGATGTCACGACTTACCATGGAGCCTAGTAATACCTCCAACCTACGGAGTATACATGGAGTAGAAACATGTGTAAGCAGCTTGCGAAGAGCATAGCTTGCAGCAATAAGGCTTAATGGCCACAAACCAAATACGTTGTGTAAACTGAAATGGTTGCAAAACCACACCAGTGGATAATAAGACTTACAAGAAATATTATCCCATATGACAAGAAATCAACTGGACCACCAATTTAAACCCAACCTCTTGAGTGGCTTGGAGTAATGGTCAACTCAGCGTCACTGTCACTAGAGCATCAGTCTAGTATGCAGTTGACAAGCTTTAACTACTTTCATGCCTTCTGTAGCAATGATAACACAGGGGCATAGAAATCGGGATAAATGCCAACATTGGCCTAGTCCACGTCTGGACACTACGGAAACTCGAGGAAAAGTACCCCTCGTTAATCGAAGACCACCAAGGTGGTGAAGACGTGAACCCTTAGAAGGGGCTTCCATCTACTATAACAACAAAACTTGTACGTATAGATACTGCCAAGAGACAACGAATAAGGAAGTGAGATTTCCAACCACCACGCCTACGAGAGGCTGTGGACTGTAGAAGCACATCGCTTAAGAGCATTGAAGCTCGAAGGAGTAAGCATACTCCTTATGCACCCAATCATGTGGTGAACCATTGTATAAATACTTACATGGTAAACCTTGTCATGAGACCTATGAGTGGAAACACACCCCTCAACGAGAACTTTCACCTACCAGTGATAGAATACCCTCCAATTGGAGAACGGGACCAGAAAACCCTTGAAGTTTTGGGGATGTCCCGGTAAGGTACATGCAAAAGCAAACCGCATAGCTAGAGCCTATGATCAATGCTCAGCACTATGGAGACAGTAATTGTCAAAACAATCAATGAGTGTGCATATTGCACACCATGAATGACCGGCGCTCAAGAGAACTTGTAACCCGATAAACCACTTCATCTTTGGTCAACCAAGTTATTGGCAAACGATATCATGAATGAGGAAGTAATGTGAGGTGAGCTAACCTACACATGAAACCTAAATTGAAATAAAACATCCCCACAATGGGAAGATAATAGTATCGCGGTATACTACGACAACCGTCATACATATGACTAGGAACCTCCTAGTGTTTGTACACCATAAGGAAATGATGCCAACGACAATGGCAAGGAGTAAAGGTAAGCTACCACAATAACGGAGACCGTAAAAACGATGTTGTATAGTGAGTAAGAATACGGTGCGCAACAAGCGACCGCTATGAGGAAGTAGTTGGACAATGACACGAAGTATAAGTATGAGATGACAAGCAGAAATATTCATCCCTATCACATAAGTGATTTACTGCCAAGCGTTTACGCCTCTGCACTCTGTATGACTGAGTGTTTTGGTATTGCACTCGCGCAGTAATGATCTAATGCGATAGCTAGGAATATGGAAATGTAAACCGTAGTAAACCTTTCTTTCACCAACAACATGGCATAAGCCAGTCAAGCAAGCTTAGCAACAAACCGTGCGGCCTAAGGCCAAAGAAGCACGAAAAGTGTAAGCACACTAACAATCACAAGATGTGAATTCCATTGGAATAAAAGGTGAAAGAAGACTGAAGAAAGTCACTCGGACCGACGCATTGAGAATGCAAGGTCATACAAGCAAAGAACACTTGTACTGAACCAGAAGAACTGGTATTATTCAGAAGCTAGTGACAACAGAGGAAGCACTGCAACTAGGTAGTGACTTAACCTCGCCCGACAACAAGTCGGAGGAACTTAGTGAATAATCGTGGGAGTACGAATAATATGTATAATAGATTACCAGAGAGCTGGTTACAATCTAAAACTCATTGAGTTCAAACAGCGGTAAAAGAATACCACACTGTTAGTAAACCTTATTTCCACAATAGAGGGATAGAAAGGTGATGTATAGCACATTGAGGATAACATGAAGGGTGAGTAACCCAAGTTATCAGGGTCGCGCAGCAGAAGCTAGTGGGCCCTAACTAAGAAATGTAATACACCTAGTAAGTACGAAAGAATGGCTATTAATGCCTTGAAGCCTAATAGGCTAGAACTGAATTAATTAGGAGTTAAATAAACTCATGTACGAATCCTCGGTGCAAAGACTAAACCATTGGTATGGTTAAGACCCTTTGACCAGAGCATATGTATAGTATATCGTAATGAAGCTAAACGCTTCAGATTGCCCAAATCGAGTAACCAATGTTTAATAGTAACATATGGTAGATTACGTGGGCGTAATCCCTTTTAAGGGGGGTAGAGCGAAAACCGCTTAATACAAGTTTTATAAATAAAACACATAAAACTATAATGTGCATAGCACAAATGAGAATTGATTTAATGATTGGTACTTATGTTAAATAAACATACGTATTCATTCATATTGTAACTGTGGTAATTAGGCACGAGAGATGCGAATACCATAGGATGAATATACCCATCTTGTAACCCCAGTGGAAAAGTATTAGTAAAGAAGAGTAGAGTAACTCTTGGGGAAATGATAATTCTTGTAGTGTGTGTCTATTTGAAGTTAGACATGGCATTACGATGCATGAGTCGGTATAAAACCGATGAAGAACCTAGAGGAAAGTGAGTTCCCTAGGTGATTGTCTTGATACAATCGAGAATGAGTAGTGGACGGAGCTCCACAAGTATTGTAACCTTCGAGGAAGCAGTGCGAATTGATTATGAGTAGTAGAGGAATGTAACCCATGGGTGGTATATTCGTAAGTATGTTATTGGTAGTAATTGAGGATAGCTAAACTTCATAAGTATTGTATTCCCTAGTTAGAATAATTGAAATGATGGAGAGTAATGGATGGAAGTAATGAAGATTGATGAAATGAGCACTTAGGCATCGAGTTCCGAGGAAAGTATTTGGGAAGTAGATTGAGAATGATTGATGGACTGAATTCCATCCTTTGGAGTTGTATGAATTCGTATCACGACTAGAAAGAGTAAAAAGATAGGAAATGAAAACAACTAATTAATTGTTTGTTTGAAACTGATGTGGGAAGTCGAACTTGATCCTGATCAGATCGAGGGAAACCGAACACAAATTGGGGTGGAAAGATAGTTCAACACTGATGCTGATCACATCAGGGTCGAATGATTCTCGAAGCTCCTCTCAAGTGGTCACAAGAATCACACGTAGGATAGAAGTAAGGCATATAAATTGGGATTTGGAGTTGGATGCTTTAGAAAGATTTCTAATTAGCTATTGGGAAGGATTTTTCTTAGACTAGAGAATGAGGACCGGTCAGAAGCTTATACCGGAGAAGATCGTAGTATAGCATGTTGTATTATTCCAAGGGCAGCGGGACATAGAGGAGTCCTGTGTCTAAATGACCTGAGTGCCTACGGGATTGTAATGGTATTGCATTGCTTGGGGATAGCTTTGCACCGTATGTATGTATAAATCTTGTAATGTGGAACCAGATGGTGGGACGTGATGCGGATGGAAGTAAGTATGGTATACTTGTATTGTATGGAATGTGGAGACCTGAAGTAATGAATTCAGAAATTGTAAGGAGGAAGAATGTACGACCTTTGGCATAGACAAGTAAGAATGAGCAAGTATTGAAATCCTATAACCTTGAGCAACTTTGAGGACAAAGTTCTTAAGGGGGGTAGATTGAAATACCCCAAACTTAAGTATAGTGATTAAGATAATTCTAATCCGTATTTAAGAGCCTAATAATGCTAGAGTAATATTGGTAAGGAAAAATAAATCCAAAAAAAAAAATAAACGCTTAAAAAGCGGAAAATGCTAAATAAGCGTTAAATAACCATAGGAGGTATGAGACCTCGGTTAGCGTATTATATGGATTCTAAAGGTTTAATAAGACCTAAATAATACATGGGAACGATTCCCGAAAAAAACGGATCCAAGAAATGTATTAAAACGCTAAAAGAGCTTTAGCGCACGTTTTTCGAGGAAACCCGAAAACGTGACTTTAAGTGGTCAAACAGACCCGTAAAAATTATGAACCATTAAATAACAATTATTAAGCATGTATGAAAGCTTAATAGTAAATAAAAATAATTAGGTGAGAGAATTCCGGAAAACGGGTTTCGGTTAGTAAAAACTGTAACAACCGGGAAGTAGTGGGGTGACATTGTAATAAAAGAAAACTTGTGTGTCCACTTTTGTAAATAAAAAGCAAAAATTTGAGTGAGTGTGTGTGTGTGATCGGTAGCCCCTTTCCCTCACACTCTCTTTACTTCTCTAATATGCTAAAGGACAACAATAAAGTAAAAGCAAATAAAACACTCTTCACCTCACTCTCTCATTTCCCTCATCTCTCTCTTCTTCCTTATCCCCACCGATTTCTCTCTCTTCCCCTCCTATGCTGGGTGTTTGAAGCTCCAAGAAGCTCCAATGGCTTCTCCACTTTGACACCATGCTCTATCTCCATGTGAGCCCCAAATGCGAAAATAAATACATATTCTTGCTCCCCTCATCATCCTCTACACTTCCCTCTTTTTAAAATTCACAAATGATGAAGTTCATTTTCGTGGGTATATCCCATTGGTGAAGAAAATAGCATCAATGTGTAGCTTGGGGTTCCCTCTCCCCATCAAGGTAAAAATCTACACGAAAAACTCATGTTCTTTCCATCTTGCTTCATAACCGATTTTTACCTCCTTGTAATACTCCATTTTCTCTCTCTCTTTGAGCATAAATTTCACCTTGCAATGGTGGTGGATTCTCCTTCTTGAACCAAGGGCTAAAGCCCCTCCTAAAACACTCCAAAGGTAAACCCTAGAATTTGTATTCTAAACACTCCAATGAATTAGTGTTAATTTAAGGGTTAGCATTTTAATTGCACTTATTTTGTGTACATTGGGTGATGGGAATGGAGTTTGGCAACTCCATTCCCCATGTAGCCGATTTTGAGGCAAGAAAAAGGAAGAAGGAGGAAAAATGTGAAAGAAAGAAGGGAGTATAAGCTCAAGGTAAGAGCCCTTTCCTAATGTTAAATTCTATTGCATTAGAGTAATGGGAATGGGTAAAATATTTAAAGAACCCAAAACCTTGTACTAGTATTGAGAATTGTGAAGTTTGAGTATTTAAGAGCAAGTATGTGGATTGTAGGCCTTAGAGCCAAATAATTGTATATGAGTATTGTATTGTGGATTGAGGAAATATTGGTGTATTGGGATTTTGTATGTGTGCTGGTAGAACCCTTGTATGGGTATGGCTAGAATAGGCATGAATTTGGTGAGAAGGTGTATGTGTGGCTAAGTAAGAAAAGTAGCTGAGCTATGGCAAAATTTTGGTAGGAATATGTACAATTATGGATGACTTGGTGAATGGGAGAACCAGGGTGTGTATGGAAGTTAGTGGAGATATTTAGTAACTATGGATTGGTACTTGTAGTATGAGGATGTGAAAGTGTAAAATCTGTAGCAAGAAGTAGTATAATGCATTGGAGGAACTAGGAGAAACTAGGTGTGCTTGGAGAGCCTAAAGTGTGAAGTAAACCACTTTGTAACAGATTTTGAAAGGAGCTAGATAATGGGAAGGATTGAGTGGAAGGTAATGTAATGAGGATATTAGTAGTGGTATTGGTAGTAAGAGTATTGAATGATAAAGGTTAGGTTGAAAATCTGTAGCATTTGAGGAAAGAGCAAAATCTGTAACATTGGTGAAATGGGAACTAGTATAAGTGTTGAGATGAAATGAGAAAATTGAGTAAGTTGTGTAAGAATGGAGTAGCAAGTTTGGAGAATGAATTAAGGTGATTTAGAGCATCCAAATGAGTGGTAAACATGTGGGGGAGTATTGGTAAAGATTGGGGAAGTAATGGGTAAATAAATCAGTTGAAAACAGATTTTAAAACTGAAGTACTGGGCCGGACCGGACTTGCGACCGGACTTGCAAGTTCGGTCGAGCCCAGATTTACAAAGAGGGAAACCTTCTGGAATCGACCGGACTTGCGACCGGACATGCAAGTTCGGTCGGACCAGAAAATTCTCCCGTCTGAAACCTTCTGGAATGGACCGAACTTGCGACCGGCTTGCAAGTTCGGTCGGCCAGAAAAATTCCCGTAATGCAAGCTACTGGAATGGACCGACCTTGCGACCGGACTTGCAAGGTCGGTCAGGCTAAAATTCTCACGAAGGGAACTTACTGGAATGGACCGACCTTGGGACCGGACTTGCAAGGTCGGTCGGCCCTGGAATTTTCACACAATGTAGCCTACTGACCCGGACCGAACTTGCGACCGGACTTGCAAGTTCGGTCGAGTCAAACAAAAAAAAAATGTTTTATTATATGATTATAGTAATCATGTATATATATATATGCCTATATACATATGAGCATATGTAGGTGGTAATACACCATTAATGGTAAGAAAGTAAGTAAAGGAGTAAGAAAACAAGTTTAAGAAGTAGTAAAGTAAAGGAAGGTTTTATAATCAAGTAAGAAAGTAATGAAGTGGTAAGTAAAAATTGAAAGTATCAATGAAGGAGTAAGTTAGATCAATAATAGATCATTGATCATGCTACTCCATGTATGTATAGGAATCAAATAGTTGATCTCCAAGGAACCGGTAGGGCGAATACGACGGTGTACGGTATGATTTCTTCATGCCCTGTATCCTAACCTGGTTACCCCGATTTGTGTGCTTATGTGATCACCAATAAGATAATTGCACGAATCGGACTTATATTGCACTTAACTGTGTTTGAACTATTTGTTCTTGTTGTATCTTCTTGAACAACTAGTTTGTATAATTCATGAAATGAATGAATGGGAATGAGGAGTATGTGTAAGTATTGTGTACTCGTGTATTGTATGTATGTATGGAAATGAAGTACTGACTTCTGCTAATTCCTAACATTCTAACTCCTAACTTGAGTAGTGAGTAAAAAGGAATGAGTAGAAGTCCGATATAGTTTCGGCCACGCGTGAGGATAAGGAAACACTAGAGGTTGGATCCGAATCCTGGCTGTAATCTTTTCCATGGACCAATTCCCTAGAATGGGTAGCATCCTGGATTAGTGGGCCACCATAAAGCCCGGTGGTGGGATGTAGTAATCCCTGCCCGGAGGTCATACCGACTTAACTGGAAGTAAAGTATGTAAGAAGTAAGTAATGTATGTGTATTGGTCTTGACTATTGTAAGTCATTGACCGGAAGTAAGAGAGTACCGAACACCCGATTAACCCGGGTGTGTAATGAAGCTAACTGGACCTTTGTATGTATTGGAGAATTGTATCTCCGTATTGCGTATTGTGTATGTAATGAGTATGTACTGTGTATGTATATTCTGGAAGATGGTAAGTAAGTATTGGTTGACTCGTGTTGTCTTCCAAGCATGTACTGTTCTGTGCGGATGTATGTATACTTGTGTAGTATTGTAGTATCGTAAATGAAAGCATGTATGTATGTATGTATGAATGTATGTATTGCAAAATGAATTGCATGTATTCGACCAAATGGTCGGCGTACCCTCGCTAGTACGCGGGGTATACGGTTATCATATTCAGCGAAAGCTGACCCCCTCGGGGGAACGTTTTTAGTGTGCAGGTACCCGGAGCGAATACAGTCAAGGTAAGAGACCGGTGGCACGCCTTGTAATTAGAAGTATCTAGTTTGTGAGGAATGGGTAGCAGATTGATTCCTAGTAAGTGTGTATGAAATTGGGAGAAGTACTGTATTGATTTTGGAACCTAGTAAACTCGGTATGCGTAGTGTATTATCTTGTACGGAGTTGTGGAGTATTGTATTGAATGGAGTATGGTATTGGATGGAGTAATGTATCGAATGGAGTATTGTAGTATTCGGTATGTAATGAGGGTATGTATTGTACTAAGTAGTACTCGGATATTCCGGTCCATCAGACCGATGCTGTATGTAGCAGTAGTAGCCTTGTTAGTCACGTGGGTGACTAACGGCGTTGTATCACCCGATGTATGTAAGTATGTGATAAGTGTCTAAATGAGCATGTTTTATGGGTGTATTTCATATATTATATCAGCACTTTTCTGCTCATTTCTCACTTATCGTATGTTTTTCCTCTGGTTTATGTTTTATTGAATATCTCACAAATTTATTGGTTTAAACATGAGGGAAAACCAAGCTAGGAGCAAAGTACACGAAGAGACGAACGCATAGGCGCAAACGGCTCAGAAAACGGAGTCCAAACGAAGAATCTAGAGCTCGTAGAAGAGACAAGCCTGTACATCGTGATATCAGGCGGACTAGACTACTTGCAACCGCCTGAAAAGGGGGCGGACGTGCAGGCGGACAACCGCCCAATATCAGGCGGTCAAGGAGGCGGACAAACACATACAACCGCCCAATATCAGGCGGTCAAGGAGGCGGACAAACACATACAACCGCCCAATATCAGGCGGTCAAGGAGGCGGACAAACACATACAACCGCCCAATATCAGGCGGTACAGGAGGCGGACATCAGCAAAGAAACCGCCTGTCCTTAGGCGGACATCAAGGCGGTCGTGACTAAAACTCAGTCGCGCACACAGTTTCTTCTTCACGCCGACTCTGCAACTCTCATCTGCAACTCGCAATATCTGCCCCGCCTACCTTAAATCGCTCACGCGTCGGCTCTGTCCCCTGCATTAAATGAAGCAATCAGTCTGCAATCAGTGCTCAATCAATGCTCTTCTTCATCTGCAATCAAATTCGTACGGATCGATCCTCTTCCAATCCTCTATATAAACTCACCCCTTCAACACAACAAATACACACACACGACGGGAGTCTGAAGAATATTTTCACCACACTCATCCATTCCCTTCCACTTATTTTCCTCCCGTAACACCACAACATTCCACACTCACGCAGTAACAAAAGAAATAGAAGAGCAGCAGTGAGAGCGAGAGCAGACCAGTTCTTCCTCTGAATTAATGCAAAATCTAGCTGTTAATCTTCTTGATCTCCGTTACTGTCTGATAATTTTTCTTTTGTATCCTAGGATGGGGTTTGATTTCTAATATTACGTAAATTAATATTTATCACCTGTCTCTCTTATTTTAACTTGTTTTAATTCCTTTCAACTAATATTCTAAATGCTTTGCGCGACAAACGCTGCATTTATTTGGTAACTATCAACATATGATTTTGAGATAGTCTAGGTACCACAAAGGAATTAATCTTAGTATTTACACTCCGGACCGAGCAGGAAAATATTAAGGCTTTTATTAAGAGTTCGTAACTGACAATTATTAACTCTAATAGGCAATAAATAATTGAGACACAGATATAAATCTGTTTAAGTAATTTAGGAAATTCCCCCGCTATCCTAGGATACATTTTTCCATTCACATCAATTAATTCACCTTTTTACTGTTTTTTATTTCTGTATTAATCAAACAACAAATCAAGCTTGCCTCCGGCTAAACCCCTTTTTACAGTTTTTAAGTAACTACCAAGACTAGGATAAATTGAACAATCTCCCTGTGGATACGACACTTGTTTTACTAACTACGACCGGGATTTGTTTGCAGCCCGACGTTTATAATTTGAGTTTTTAATTTCTTTTCTTTTAATTTTACACCAGTTTAACCACTCAGAAAATAACCTTCTGCAGTATGTATCCGCTGCGTGACTCGGGAAGCACGACGAGATTGGACGGTAATGATTGAATTAATAGTAGGGGTGTTACAAAAGAGGTTGTAAACTTAAGTACACTTGAGTAAACCTAAGTTAATGGGATAACGCGGTAAGTACGCGAGTAGTAATTATTTACTTACGTAGTGCCTTAATGTTAATAGAAACATTTGGAATATGATGAGTGGATCGAGTAAGACCGAGGAACATGAGGTGACATGGTAGAACGAATCCATGGTGAAAGGTATGATTTTCTCATGCCCTGTATGCTAACGGTGTTACTCTGATTTGTGTGCTTGTATGCTTTGTGTTATCACCTATACAAGATAAATGCATGAATCGGATTGATTGCACCATCTCGCGTGTGTATTGTATTGTCCCCTGTTGAACTGCATTTTTAATTTTGAAGTTTGTACAATTCATGAAATGTGTGGTTGTGGATGAGGTGCTTGTATGTTGAATGTGTACTATAGCTCAACTCGTAGTTGAGTCTTGTTTGATCATTGACTCGGAGAAAGAGTCGTGTTGTGAATTAATGAAAACATGGTAACACACTAAAACTATTGAACCAAGAAACGATAACGCAAACCTATGAACTCACTAGAGCATGAGAGAATTGTACAGGAATTAGTAAACTCCCGATAACGGTTAGAAAACCGAACTGAATTAATCTACAAACGGCTAACAGTGAAAGTAAATAAGGAACCTCTATTTAGAGGATTGGTGATAGTTTAAGACATGAACTTTGAGAGAAGTAAAGAATGGTATGGGATCACCAAACCCATTAGTAAAATAGTCCACCCACAATGAGAGGATCCGACTAATATGATCAATGTCCTGAACATGATAGTATTCGATAAGTTGGGTAAAACCTTAATTCTTAGAATACTAGACATTGAGAAAATTCCCTAAGCTAATAGATGCTATCGAGAGAGATACTTCTAGGCTAAACTATGAGATTGTGAAATGACTCCGAGAGAGGAGTTTTAGGGAATTGAGTAGTCCGTTAGAGAAACGGACCTTGAGAATTTGAGGAACTAGGTGTATAGTTACGTTTGATTGTAAGCCCGGTGGTGAGTTGTGTATGACTCTGCCCGGAGGTCATAGGCAATGACTTAAAAGATGCCTTTGAGAATTTGAAATGAGAACTTGATTTGAGAATAGAGTTTGAGTAGAGAATTGAGTTCGAGTATGGTAGAACTTGATTGAGGTTGAGAGTAAGAGAATTTGAGTAAGAGTAATCCAAGAGAGTGGGTAAGACCATGAGTAATTGAGTAAGGCATAGTGAGGTAGAAACCCTCGAGGCCTATGTGTAGGATAATATAAACTAACCCCTTGATGTGTGAGTTAGTGTTATGTTCGATGTCGAATATTAATTGTGCTAATGTACATATATACTGTATTGTTGCCATGCATGTTGATTGAATTAAAAATGAATTGCATGTTCTCGACCAAGTAGTCGGCGTACCCCCGTTAGCACGCGGGGTATGAAAATTTCATATGCAGCAATTTGTTGAGCCCCCTGGGGCACCGTTTTTATTTTCCAGGTACATTAAAGTCGATCATCGTCCGAGAGTGTAAGACGGGGTTGCTGTATAAGCACGGGTAATTGGTTAGGAATGTTGTATTTATTGAAATGTTGTACTGTGAGTCCGTTTTGTATCGGCAGACTTGAGAATTGTAGATACTCGGTATAGAACAGAATTGAGGTTGTATTTGTATAATATGGAATTGAAGTTTGTGTTTGGTTTGATATTTGATTAAGGAATAGAATGTACCATTGGTATAGAGTACTCGCTATAATAATCCATTAGACCGATATTGTATTTGAATTGTTGCATTGGATTTGGCCTTGTTAGTCACGTGGGTGACTAACTGCATTGTATCACCCACTGCTGGTAGTTGGATTCCGCTGCTTTATTATTGTTAATTGAGACGAGTTTGGAGATAATGGCTTTATTAGTGGTAAGGGGTGTTACAACTAAAGACCGAAAAATAAAAAGCGTTTCGGGATATGTCCGAACATGTATGTCTGGACGGACGTTCGGACAGGTCCATACTTGCGAGAGTCAATTCAAAAATAGAGTTAGAAAGACATGAATATAATCACAAGTTGTTAACGAATGATAGAAAAATGTTTCAATAAACATATATAGCAATAGATACTAAAGAAACACAGCGGAAACAACATTTAAAATCAATGTATAATAAACACAATTTATAAATGTCAAAGACCATAGTCTTGAACATAATAACTGATAGTTTAACTTGAATAGCAGCTGAAATAAATTGTCCAGGGCGTTACTGCCACACTCAATACTCATTGAGTGCTCAGGCTTTAATCAACCAAAAATAAATTCCAAAACATTGTAATTCAAAAGAATTCATTACTAATCATTGTATCTCACTTTAACATTCAGGACAATTCCAAATTCCTAAACTATGTGATAGCGTATCCTGATTCCCAACTTCAACAACCATTACCTGCGATCATAAAACAATATACAAAAACACGAAGGGACCGCGCAAAATCAGTGAAACTGAGTAAACACTGCTTCATTGTGTAAAATACATTTTGAAACTCATTTTTTATTTGCAAACCAACAACATATAAAACAACTTCCCAGTCAAAGCCATTTCCAATAATCACATTCACCAAAATATTTCGGGGGAGAACTTTCACCAGGATTTCAATCATCAATATACACGGACGGACACCCAAAATGGGGCCACAAAAATAAATTCCACCACACCCTAAGTCCTTAATTGTGCACACCCCCCAGAAGGTACTTTTGACCTAAAGGAGTAGATCATAGAACTTAACTGTAAGTAATGTCTGCAGGCAAAACTTCAATGGGTACATCGTACCAATAATTTCACGGAGCATCATAAAGGTACCAACAATTTACACGGAGCACCATAATGGTACCAATAATTTACACGGAGCACCATAAAGGTACCAACAATCCAAATGATTCATCCAACGAAAGTCTCCCAAAACAATAACCAATTTCAATTGTAAAACCATTAAATCTAGAATACACGGGGGAAAATAATTCCCAATCTCTAAAATCCTCAAATGAGGGTTTTAGCAGTTCACCAATAAATCACAAACCAAAAAGAAAACAATTATGAGCACAGATGTTTACCTGGAATCAATGTCCTGCCGAGAACAGATATCACCCACAACTAATAGCATCCACCATTAATGAACTTGATATCTAGGATAAAATATACATTTTCAAAAATGCTTCAATAAAAATATAATTGAATCATAACCTTTGTAATCTCCAACTATTAGAATTACACTTACCCTTTGAACGAAACTAACTCGGCACAAGGGGGAGAAGCCTTGAAGAAACTTGAAGGAACAAAGGAAGGACTAGAGATCTTGTATTAGGGAAGATGAACGTGAATTTGGATTTTGGAGAAGAGAAGTGTAATGGCGAGACGTGGCTTTGGAGTGGAAGGGATGATGGAAATATCGTGATTTAAATAGAATTAAATTGTAAAACAAAAGGAACGTTATTAATTAAATAAAAAAATAATCAATTCTGAAGGAGGAGATAATAATTAATATTGTAAATAATTCAAAGGGAATCCAAATAGTTAGTGCCAGATAAAACGTAATCAGTTTAGAAAAGAAAAGAAATAATTATCATCGCAAGTGGTTAGGAAAATGAATTAAACATTTAGTGTTGTAAATAATTTGAAAGGTAAGATAAATAATTAGATTGTAAGTAACTTGGAAGAGGACTAGATTCAACTGATTAGAAATTAAAATGTAATTTATTGTTTTGAAATAAAATGAGGAAGAGATAAAGACGAGCACGAATATCTAAGGAGAGGATAAAATATTTATTTTGATATAAGAGGAAATAGAAATAAAATAAATCATTAACTCCAACAAAAAGGGATGTTGTTACGTTAGTAAGAACTAGATTAATAATAATTTAAATAATCGGAGGAAAATAAGGATCTTACCAACCTATAATAAATGTAGAAGTAGTAAAACAGAAATTGAACTCTTAGGATTAGAAAGATGTTGTAACATCTGTAGAATGTTGAGATAATGATTAAAATAATAATATTAGAGAGAATAAAAAAGGTATATATGAAATACCCCAAACCTAAGTATGCTAATTAAACATCAAGTTATGATGTAATAAGGCTAAAATATGCCTTAGAAAGATTGGTAGACAATTTAAACCAAGGAAAACACAAGAAAACGCTATAAGGGCAATTTAAGCAAAAATGTGCTCTAAGCTTGGAGTGACTTTGATTAGCACCCAAATATCATTATAAGACCTTATTAACATGCTAATGGACATGTTAAATCAATTACCAAAGAAAACCAAGCTCAAAAACAAGCTTAAACACAAAATGTGCTTTAAGACTCCTTAAAGCACCTTTTTGAGAAATTGTCTTAGAAAGGGGTTTTGAGTGGCTAAATGCCCATGATTAATTCTTAATCAACTTGTGTACTACTTGGTATCACATTAGGAAGTCTAAATCAATGGGAAATCAAAAATTTCACAAATATGTGCACTAGTTTGTGAATAGTGCCCAAATAGTACCTAGTTTAGCCTTAAGTCAATTTAGTTTAACTAATTGGTCAACAAAGACCATGACTAGCCTTATTTAATAAGGGGGGCAGTTTTCTAAGGGTGGTGAGTCACCACATGAGATAGCAATATTAGAAAAGAGGAGGGAAATAAAGAAAGTACTATTTGCTTTAACATAAATATCTTACCTTTACATACCTCTCTCCTCATCTCTTCATTTCTCTTCTTCCCCACCGATTTTTCATCTTCTTCTCTGTTCTAAAGTCATCCAAGCAGCACCCATGGCACCACCATCTTCATTTGTCCACCAAATGTTCATCTTAGCTCCAAATAAAAAACTAAGCATAGATTTCTCTTAGTTTGACCAAGGCCTTGCTTCCTATCTTTTCAAAATTGGAAAAGCTTCATTTTGGTGCCATGATAAAACTCCATTGATGGCGGAAAATCAAGTTTGAAGAGCTCTTTTGGTTCTCCATTCATTCAAGGTAAGGAAAATGTAAGAAAAACCATGTTTCCATCACTTTCCATTCATAACCGAAAATTATCTTCTCATGGGAGCTTGTTTTATCCCTTTTTCTAGTTTTTTTCTATTCTCCAAGCGCTAGAGGAGGTCCCTCTTGATTCATATCCAATCTTAATTTAAGACTTTAAAGGTAAACACTGATTTTAATACCTTAAAACACATTTTAAACCTAGGAATGATTCTTAAGGTTAGTGTATTATTTAGCACTCATGAGAGTCATTGTATATTGGTTAGAACATTGGTAAGGGAGATTAAATTGGTGGCCGTGATTCATTCTAGAAAAGCCCTAAGGAGGAAGTTAAGATATGCTTGAGAAAAACAAGGTAAATTGCTTACCTAAGGGTGGTTTAAGGTTTTAAGGGATGAGATTTAGATAAGTACTAATGTAGCTTAAATATTACATTAAGTAATGGGTTATATAACCTAGGAAAAAGAACTTAAACAAGCTTGTGAACTTGTGACTAAGGAGCCAATGAGAATGAGTTAGTAAGATAAGTATAAGGTGAATTATGAGCACACTTATATTGCTATGGGAGCAGTGTTGTGTGTATTTACAAGTTGAAAGCTTTTATATGTGGGAAATTCAGTGTTTAAGTTTAAGTCATTCAAGGGCCTAAGAGCCATGTCATTTAAGAGCCTTAGTGCTATGCAATTTAAGATTTATTGCACTATATTGAGTTTGTTGTGAATTGGTTGATTTTGGTGAGAAAATATGATAAGAAAGGATATAATGTGTGTGAGATGATTGTATGAGAAAAACAATGCATTTGGGCATGATAATATACTAGAGGAACTATGGCGAAAATTGAGTAGAAAATGAAGTGTTTAAGTGGTGGTTGTGAATTGATATGGCCCAGGGTTTACTAGTAAACATTAAGGGTTGCTTTGGTGAAAATGAATAAACTGTGGAGTTCTTGAGTACTAGGAAGACCTAGGGATGTCTAAGAGGGACTAGGGGTTACAATGGTGAATTTAAGGCACCAAAACCATGGTTAAGGAAGCTAGGAAACTTGAACAAAGTTTGAAGGAAAATTAAGGTATAATGACTTATAAGGATGTAAGCATGAGCTAGATTATATATAGCTTTGAGAAGTTTGAGTGAAGCAAATGGGTAAGCATAATGATGCTTGAGGAGTAGTTAAGATGGTTGTGATGAAACATAATGATTAGTGGAGGTCTTAGGCAAAGTCACAGGTGGGAAGTGTAAGGAATCAAGTGTTAAGTGTAAGAATTTTGTAAGAAATTGAGTGACAAGTGTGGTGATGATTGAGGAAGGTTTAGTGCATGTTTTAAGGTGTTTAAACATGTAGGAAACATGTGGAAAGATTATGGAATGAGTGGGAAAAGACTGGGGTGAATTTGGTGTTCAAAATGAGGAGAAAAGCACTTTGAAAAATGGGGTCTGTTGTGGACCGCCCCTAGGGACCGCCCCTATGGGGAGGTCCAGGCGAATTCTGCAGGAAAACTAGCCTTTGGTTGGGACTGTCCCTGGGACCACCCCAGAGGGGCGGTCCAGTGTAGAGAAAAAGAAAAAAATTATTTTAAGGCTTCTAATGATGGGGGATTGGATGGTGATGGTTTTTGATGATGTTTAGGCCTTTTTTGGTGACATGTAAAGGCCTTAAAAAGTGTAAACAAGTGTTAGGAATTCCTTGTAAGAATTGAGTAAGTAGTTAAGGAGGTTTTAGTGGATGTTTTAAGGTGAGTTTAGGTGCCTAAATGATGTAGGGACACATTAGAACACTTGTGGCGAGGTTTGGAGTGAATTTAACACTTAGAAATAAGCTTCTAGAGCCGACCTACCTTAGGACCGACCTTGGCAAGGTCGGTCAGGCTCAGAATACACACGCAGGAAACTCTCTGGAATGGACTGACCTTAGGACCGACCATGGACAAGGTCGGTCTGGCTGAAAAACAATGAACAAAATGTTACTGGAATGGACCGACCTTAGGACCGACCTTGGCAAGGTCGGTCGAGTAGGAATTTTTCAACCAGAATGTCTCTGGAATGGACCGACCTTGGGTAGGGTCGGTCGGTAGGGTCGGTCGGCCCATAAATATATATAAAAAAGGGACTTTAAGAATGTTAAGAGGTATTAATAGTAAGCGATTAAGAGGGCAATGATGATAAGAAAGATAGGAATATAAGGACCTAAGGGATTAAGTTAAGTTAACGCTTAAATGTTTAAGGTTAAGTTTGTAAGATTAAGTTTGTAAGAACTTAGGAGGTGTTAAGTGGGGATTAGTGAGGGTTAAGTAAGTTAAGTAACATGGAAGAAATTAATAACCTAAATTGGATGAATGTTTTAGGACTTGATAATTGGGACTCGGAAGGAGAATAGGCAACCGAACAACCGATGGTGTACGGTATGGTTTTCTTGTGACCTGCTTGCTAGCGAGGTGTCCCTCGACTTGTGTGCTATTTGTTTATGTGCGCCGACTAAACAAGATAACACATGCAACCGGAATATTATGTTTGTTGTGTGATTGTGATGTACTAACACAACATACCGTGAGAACTTACTAACAACGTTTAGTAAATAATTGAGTGAGAATAAGGAACACTCCCAAATATTGTTTTCTTAGTAACGGAAAGAGGTTAACTAACAAACATTGACTTGAGACTTTCTACTAACTGGAACTTGGGGGGAGTGAGGAATCCGGAATGGTACCGGCACATGTGTATTGGGGGAGGTCGGTATCCTTATCAGATACCGACTTCCAAATATGACTTGCCTTCGGACTCGTCACCTAGAGTCGACATATAGACTCGACCTCCTCGGACTTCTTGTTCTAGGAGGGAGGCAAACTGAGATGGTGTGGTGGGATCTACCTAAATCCCAAATTTAAGAAATATTGTTTATTTAACCCAAAGAAGCTGATAACTCATTGGCTAGGGTTACTTTTGACCCGACAAAGATAAACAATGAATTAAGGAACTACCATTCTAATCAAAGAACGGTTGACTTAATTAAGATAAGGTTTGAGATAAGATACAATCATTTCTATTTAAAGGATGGTTTGTATTCTAAGACTAAGATAAGCATTGAGATTGAGGTAAGATAAGGTTGGACTGAGATTAATAGGAAACATAACTTAAGGAGTTAAATGATTAACTCACTAATTAAGGGAACGCTTTTAAGTCGTTCGTTGTGTTTGAACTTTGATTGCTCATATGTGGCCTGTTGTTTATTGCACTTTCTATTATGTTGTGCATCTAATCAACCTCCGTGCTATCGACAATTAGTCGTCGTAGCCACGTTAGCTTGGGGGCCAAGAGAGGATCGTACCAGCAATTTTGCCGACCCCCTTTGGGGGCTGTTTTTATTTCGCAGGTGAATGACAGAAGACGACAGTCCTGAGAGTAGGATCGGGTAGATTTACTTCGGGTTGTCTTCTCTTAGTTGTACGAGTTGTGCATGTACACTCGTTTAGTAAATGGTATGAGATGTTAGTGAGTTGTATAGGATGTAAGGAGTTTGTAAGAGTGTTATGTAATTGGTTAAAGTTTGTATGTACTAATGTTCGGTATATTCGGGTCCATGAGACCGTAGCTAGATCTTGGAGATTGTAGTATGCCTAGTTGGTCACGTGGGTGACTAACGGCGATAACACCAAAAATTGTAAGAAATCCGCTGCAAAGTTAATAAAAGAGAATGGAGGTTCATGAGATAAGTATGGCTTTATGAGTTGGGGTGTTACAAAAAGTGGTATCAGAGCGTACTTACGCTCTGATGACAGGAATTACCGAACTTAGGAGAATACTGAGGTTGAGTTTGAGTTATGGGTTAAGGGTTGAGAGATAGAGTGAGAGGTGCGTTAGTTAGGATTTCCCGGTGTTTACCGGATATCCATAGTACCTAAACCCGCCCTCCACATCCCTAACCTTGAATACGTGGAACAAACGCCAGAGAGAAGAAAGCCTTCTCTTACTCGGGAAAAACCCGATCTGGTTGTTAGTTGACAGTAAGCAATACGAGAAACATCTTGTTGTACAGCAGTTTACAAAAACTTGAAGGTTTTTAATGGAGCGCAACAGTGAAGCAGGCGCTACCAATGGAATTCTATCAGTAAGAGAACAGAAATTACCGGCAACATGGGTCGACATGCTACGCAGTCAAGTTACCCCACCATACCAATGATAAGAAAAGCACTACGAGTGCAATGGTAAGGAAAAGATAAGAGACATGAGTACCGGACAGTGATCCGAATGAGCATAGCAATGGGATATTACAAAGCATGAGAATTAAGACTACCTGAAGGTCCAGTTAGAAACGGGAACTCCAAACCCCATACAATGAGAAAGGTTACAAAACCTGGCCGACATGGCACAGGCGACGAAGAAGATGCGTACAAACTGTATACTGGAATAAGACTATGACGTAGTGCCTAAAGGAGAATCATTACTTAATAACCACGACAAAATATGTGGAAATGGGAGCTAGGATTAAGACATAAGTAAGTAACAAGGGGTTCCCTCAGAAAGAGGAACACCCTGACAAAGACTGTACTGTCAAACCAACCAGGAAACTGCAGGATGGCTAGTTATCCAAAATAAGAGAACATCGAAGGAGTCCCGAGGACTACCAATTACATGGAAATTAGGTGGAAGTACCACTACCAACGCATACAGCACCGGTAGCCCATCTTGCATGGCGCACTTGCCATAGCAAGTGCTACCACGGTTAAGCTACACAGAAAGCCATCATAGCGAGATAGTAGAACGCTACAGTTGTAGTACACACTAATACCGGATTGTAAATTCATAAGAACAAGAGAATAAGACCTTGGAATTGCCTGACGGCCTGACCATGATAAGATGTTTCGACACACCAGTCAGCAGGGAGCTGAACTTGGACGGAATACTAAATGGTATAAAATATTAGCAACAATACGACCTACTATAGTAACAACCGACAGTACGGTAAGAACACCAATCCCGAACCTTGAAGAGGGGAACCTAAGAGATAGCTCGGTGATCCGAGCAAAACAATATGTAAGCAATAACATACCAAGAATGTATTACATAATATAGTGGAGACTGTTGACACAACGACTTTCAGCAAGAACAGGCATAGTCGAGCCGGATTAATTGATGAGCAACAATTAGCATTACTACCTAACTTATTAATACCCAAGTATGAATGGTCATTGACGGGTGGCGTAGTCAACAAATGTTAAACGAAGCATTGAGATGGAAGCACATGATAACGGGATAAATATCCAACTGGGACACCGTAAGGCAGATGCCTAATATGAACCTAACCGTAATTGCTAAAAGACATAAGTTTGTTAGAACGACGGTATCGTCATAGACACTGATTAATCTCAGATCACCCGAATAGACTTCTGTAGAAGAGAGCAGAATGCAGCAACGTACCATGAAACCCGATACTACATTTAATATGTAACCTAACGGTGGATAGTGTTCAAAGAACCATAAACTTATGAGGATAACCTACAGATGAGTAAGAATACAAGGAGTGAACCGAGCACCGGCTCTCACTCAATGACATTAAGCAATGAGAGCCTACGAGCCAAGGATGTTAACCACACCAGAGCCCGAGGCGCAGTAAGTTGTAAGAGAGCCTATTTAAGCCACGAAGGAACTACAATTCGTAGATATGAAAGGTTACAAAACCTATAACTTAGATTGTGGAAAATATTGCCAGGAAAGGGCACCAGTGAAAAATAATGAAATAGTAAATTGTCAGGGGCGGAGAAGGAACCATTCCTTTTAGGGTGGGGATACCTCTCCTTGTTGTGAGGCCAGAAGTGGGACTCAAAAAGGGCTTTCACTTATTAGAGATATAATACGCTTTTGTTAGAGAATGGAAACCGTAAACCTTGAGATTACCTTAGAATGTACCAGATACACTTGAGTAATAAGGGAGGCTGCATAGACAGACCTCATATCCAACACCCAGGATTTAAGAGTCAGTAATCGTCAGAGATAAACATTGTGAGTGCACTGTATGGTACATCAAGTGACCAATGCTCAGAAGAGCTTGTGATTCAACGGATAACTTCTTCAGTAACCGGTTAAATTACATGGTAAATAACATCATAAGGGATGGAAGAATGTGAGAGAGACTGACCTACATACAAAACCGGAATTGAAGCGAAACACCTTCATATTAAGAGATAACAAAGATTACAACACAGTACGGCAACCGCCAAACACCGAAATTAGAGAACCCCTAGTGTGTTTACACCAGGAAGGAATTGATTATAAAATAAGATGTTAGATTAAGGGATTGAGGAGTTGCACCATCAATGGGCAACAGAGTAAAGGCCAACTATCACGGTAGTAGTGGTCGTGAGAACAATACTAATATAAGTGGATTAAGTCATGGTGCGCAGTAAAGCGACCATTATGTATAAGCCGTCAAATATTGACACAAAGGCAATTAGATTTATGAGCTAAGACCGATATAAGTAAGGAAATAAATTGGTAGACGAACTGTGCAATGATGCCAGTAGTCTAGACCAGGTGAGGTAAGATTTCATAGGAAGCATAGTAGAACAAACATGAGAAACATGATAAGAGGCCCTATGGAAAGAGACCTCAGTTATTAAGAGATCGAGTCAGTACGGAATACAGAAAGGAGATAGAACATACCATACCCAAGAACACGATAGATGGATTTCCCTTGATTAAGTTCAAGAAGAACAATAAGTGTTATTATGGAATGATGAAAGAGGAGCTCGACACCGGAATACTTCATAATTAGCAATAGCTAACGTGTGACGGACACTACGAGTTTACTAAAATGAGACGTGGGACGACTGCACCCCACGGGGGCTTGCAGACCTGACAGGCTCATTTATGAGTTAGTCGGCTAAGTAGTAATGTACCAGTAAGGTACCCCATGCATGTAGACGAGTGGTGTGAGGAACACGGGAAGTAGTCGACTTCGTACCACGGTCAACGACGCAAGATTAGACAAGAGCAGCTACTACCACAAACAGTTGAAAAGAATGAACTCAGTTGAACCAACGACACAAAGGAATCAGAGAACTCAATTTACACAGGAGGCAATTAAGAATTATGAAGTGCGATGAGCACGAATTATTAAGTACAGACATAGGACATGTCTTAAGATATTAGAGATAAAACTGTAAAGCTCAATAAACACTAAACAGTAGTTTCAGATTAAGAATTATTTTAAGAGAACACTAAGAGTATGAAAGTAAGATCTCCAGAGAGACTGGATAGATGAGCTACAACCCATTAAGGCCGTGTATATATAAAAATAACACGTGTCCATTAAGGGACCTTTAGTACTAAAATATAAGCATGCAGGGGAAGGATATACAATACTATAAAGGATAAGAAAAACAGTTAGTCCTAAGATTATCAGAGTCGCGCAGCGGAAGCTAGCAAATCAGTACCATAAAAGGTTGGACATACCTGATGAACCGGAAAAGGAATGATGTACCACACATCTTCCAATGGAACAAATATAAGATTTAGTAACTGAATGCTTTAGTACCTTTGAGGTTAGACCAAACTAAGTTGAGAAAATGGTATAAGTACCGTTAATAATCCTCGATACAGAGACTAAGCCATTAACATAGTTATGACCCTCTGATCGAATTATAAGTTAGATAGATGACATGGAAGCTAAAATGCTTGGTGAGAATTAGACATCTTGAACCTATGTTCAAGGATGATATAATGTTGATTACGTGGGCGTAATCCACTTTAAGGGGGGTAGAGCAAAAACCGCTTAGCGTATGTTTATGTGCTAAGTACGTAAACTACGATGTGCATTGCACAAATAATTTGAGAATTTGTTTTACATAAACATTTTGAGATTAATTATGGTTATTGCGCACAAAAGATGTAAATACCATACATATTAAGTACCTATCTTGTTAATTCCGGTGTGAGTACAAGTTAAGAGAATTAGTGAAGAGGGTTAAGGAGACTTAAGGAATAAGGAATGTATGAACTATGTGTGAGATAGGAATAAGATAACACTATGAGATATTATTCGATATGAGTATGAGGGAGGAAATAGTAATGCTATGAGGTGTAAGATGGTGAGAGTTAGTATGAAACTGATATAGAACTTAGTAGGAATGAGAGTTTGGAGGTAATTACTAAGAGATGAACTGGGAATGATTGATGGACTGAGTCCACACCTTGGTGATGTATTGATTATGACTAGAAAGACTAAAAAGATAGAAAATTGAAAATGAGTGAATTATTTGATGTTTAAAAATGACGTGGGAGGTGGAACTTGATTTTCTAGGGATCAAGGGAAACCGAACACAAATTGAGGTAGGAGGATAGTTCAACACTGATGCTGATCACATCAGGATTGGATGATTCCTGAAACTCCCTACCAGTGGTCATAATTAAATCACGGTAGGGATAAAGGCTTTAGGATAAAACGAAATTGGAGTTGATTGTATTTTCAATTAGAGGAATTATTCTTCACACAACCTCGTAAAAAGGATTTCCTTTTTACTAAGTCTCGCCCATGAAGTCGAGGACGCACGAGCCTTTGTTGTAACACCCCTACTCTAAAATCCGGTTTAACTAGCGCGCCTAACATAATAATCAGTCGATTCGCAACGGTAATTAGAAGACTTATACAAAATTAACCGGGTGGTACTCACTGTTACCCGCCCATGCAAGTAATGTAGCGTTTACCACTTGTCCATCCAATCTATACTACCGCTGTGATGACAGAGATTTATTACAACCAAAATTTACAACCGAATAAGAACAGTGAGCCATCTATCTATCCCAATACCACAATGTGCGTAAAACAATAAACGTAAGTAACTGTGTCACATGAAGGCAGACTGTCGACTATCCCAAACTCCCACGCGCGCGTTCGAACTTAATCCGCTCCAATCCTGAAAGTGGGGGCCGTATAGGCTCAGCCAACACTGAGCACGAACTATATAACCTTCATGAACCCTAAGACTACTCAAGTTATTTAGCCCAATTGTTAACATGCTATTCCGATTTCATGCTGTACCATTTTCATTTACAGTAACAGTATAACAATAATCATCACACATATAAGTTCATACAATAGGTTCATACAATCACCATGCAAATCCACAACAAGCAATAAGCAAGTACATAAACAACTTCAATTAACAGTGCGAGAGTTACACTCTCTTGAACAATCCTGTTATGGGGCCTTGAGGCCTTCTTGTTTTGTTGTTTAGGGCTAAGAATATTTCCTTGAGTCATTTCGTAACTTTTATTTAATTTGTTTAATTAAGGTGGGCGTCATGTTAGGACAACCCGTATAAACTTCCTCTTCAGGAGCAGTCGCTCTGATGCACTTTAACAGTGCGGTTTGTCAGGAGTCCGCAGAGGCCTGACGGCCGGAGCCATTGCACGAACAGCAGTGCCCTCTGACCAACGATCGTATCCGGCTCGCTGGAGTTTCCATAGTGAGAGAACCCTATCCGGTCGTTCCCTCTCTTCGGTGATCACCCATGCGTAACCATGTAGTCCGTGACTACCCTGGATTTATCCTCATCTTAATCATTTACTTAATTCCACCATGTGATTTGGTCCGTGACCTTTACCTGAGATTTATGCTTAGGTTATGCGGAGTATAATCTCCATGTGAGGACCTTTAAGGTCGTTAACTTTCGCCGAGACGTCGCCTAGGCTACATTCATCTTTAGGTACGTATAATAATATTACAGTCATCTCCTTTTTACCATTTCCACGTTGTCAACCATGATCTGATCCGAGTTTAAGTATATGATTTCCAAACTGTAACCATCGCGCACAATAAAGATCGCGAAAACAATGAACATTTAATTCCACAATCACAACATATAGCAAGCATATCACTCTTGTCATACAATCACACAAACCAGAACCCAAGGAAGCCCTCAGGAACACTCGGACCACATAGAACGTACCGTTCACCGATGTAATGCTAGCGTGCAGAACCACGCTTACCCTCTAATCCTTTGTAATTCAACACTTGCAACCCGGTCTACTGGAAATGTAGCATATCATTAGTATTTACATTCCGAATCTACCCCACCGTATCAATATAAGTTCTAACCTCTATCCCGTAATAAACCCTTAGTCGGTTATTTGTTCGACAATGTTTCTCTGTTGAGAATTAAATCCTTTAATAACTTACATCTTACCGGGTCGTTTACGTGTATGGATACATTTTTTGTATACTTGTTTGCATGGAGTTTAATTGTCTGATTGCATTTATCATTTTCGCTCCCGTTCTCACGTGGTTGTATAGTTGTTAATTACGTATGCATGAGTTTAGTATATAGTTGCTGCTATATTTATTTTAATCGTGTTTCAGTTTTATTTCTAACTGTATAACATCGTACTTGACTTGTCGGTCATATTATATGTCCCCTTTTTCTTAGAAATCATATTCTACAAATTGTAACATTTCCCGTAATGAATATATTCGTCATTTATGTAAATGTTTATGAGGTATGCTTATGCTATAATAATTTCCTTATGACATATCTCGTTATATCCTAACATAATGTCACTCATATCATTGTAAACCTTATTCTTATTTTCAGCCCATATTTCTGTAATTCTCCACCAGCCCACATAGTTTCGGGAATTACATTCCTTCCCATTCCTCTTTAATTATTTGCAAAACCAACCCAATTATAATCCTTGTCACACTTCCTCCCTTATTTAATTATAATCTATGTTTTCAACCTTGTAATATTCTATACATATATATATATATATATATATATATATATATATATATATATATATATATAAGTAACGCACGTTCGGTATCATATTTGTACATCCTTCGAAAGTTACATTTCTTTTCCCATCTCTTTTTATTTATTTACAAAACCAACCAAATATTATTCTTATCACATTTCTACTTCTATTTAAGTATAACCTAAGGTTTTCCAACCTTAATATATATACCCAACACTTATACAGATTTACGCTCCAGCCCATCTATATATGCATATATTCCTCGGAAGTCACTCACCACCCCCATAACTTTCTTTCATTCATAATTCATCCATCATTGTTTTATAAACTTATAATTGTATCACTTAACTTTATATTATACATAGTAATCATTTAAATCTCAATTTCAACCTAGATTTTCTTCCAAATTTCATACAGCTCACTAACTTGATTTAATTCCAATTTACACTCTAACTTTCGTTAATTTACAACTTAACCCCACAAGCTTTATAAATGTGACATGTGACTTTCAAAGCTATATATTATATCTTTAATACATTTAATCACTAGAATCACCCAAATTTTATCTAATTTATGAACAAGCCCCATTGTTCTCATGGTCTTCATTTTAGCCCTACACTTTTCCGAAAATTTCACTAACACCCCCATAGTTTTATAATTGTTATGTTTGAACACTAAAACCATATATTATACACTTGATTTATTATATTACCGAAAATACCCCAGAATTTTCCGTTATTCCAATCGACCCTTAGGAACTTAGAAATCATATTATAACCCTCATCTTCTCGGAAATTTACAATATAACCCTCATAGTTTCAAAAATTCCATTTTTAGCTTAATATCTATTAAATATTCAATTTAGTTGATTTAAGTTCCTAAATTAGTCAAATCTCTGTTATAGTCAAGGTTGACAATTAACTTTCTCTCCTTACCCAAATTTCTTTTTATTTATGAAATAGCCCTTTTTATTTCCTATCTTTGCATTTAATCCCTTTTACTTTTATAAAATTCATAATTATGTTTTTAAATTCTCAAACAACTACTTACGAATTTTAATTGAATTCCATACCCCACATTTTATTAAATTGAGTTTTTTACCCCATTATAATTTCCTTGCTCTTTTTTAAATGTTTATAAGTTTTATAAATTACTTAAACCATGTTATGACTTAGTATTTCTCACCAACATTTTCCTAAGATGTTCGTAGGTGATTAAATTTATCATAATCTCACTTAACACCATAAATCTATATAATTATTTTTCCCACTCCAAAATTCAATAATTACAATTTAAGGTTCAAATAAATAATATACTATGGCTTAAAAAAATGGCCTTAAATATCGCTTAAATTTAGCTTCAACATATTAAGAAAAAGGTACCTAAAAATTCACTAAAATTGCCACGGTTTGTTCCAGTTTTCCCCTAACTTTTCTCAAGTCATTTCCCATCCAGTTATAAGATATAATTTGACTTGCTGAATTACACATATCTAGTTTCCACTAATCTAAATCACGCCTCTGTTTCTATACATGTTTTCGGTTTAACCAACAATAAATATGTTCAAACTCCCAGTAATAACTTTGCAATACCACAACATGAATCTTGAGTACTAAAGTGTAGTTTAGATGTTATTCTACCTTAATTTGGTCGTCCAGGAATTTTCTCCAGTCAGTTGTGTTTCCTCTCGGCACTATATAGGTGATTATAGTTTAAGTTACATTTTGTAAATATATTTTTGTCTAAAACCCACGTAAATCTTTAGGCTGAGTTAATGGATTACCTTGTTACTTTTGATCCTTTCTGTAACACCCCATCTCAATCCAAATGTGGTTTCGCAACTTAACAACATATATATAAATGTCACAGCGGAATTCAATACACTCCAGGACCTTGCCACGGTCTGATTGACAGAATATACCGAACATTAGTACATACAAATCTTAACCAAATACATATCCTTCTTACAATCCCCTCACATCCTACACATCTTACTAACTCAAATTGCCATACGAGTGTACATGCACAACTCGTAGGCCACAATTAACCCGTAACGCTTGTACCCCTTCTTACTCTCGCGACGGCCTCCTCCTGACGTTCACATGTGTAGTAAAAACAGCCCCCAAAGGGGGTCAGCACGAATGCTGGTACGATCCTCTCATGGCCCCCAAGATAACGTGGCTACGACGACTAATTGTCGATAGCATGGAGGTTGATTAGATGCACAACATAATAGAAAGTGCAGTAAACAACAATCCAAATATGAACAATCAAAGTTCAAACATAATGAACAACTTAAATGCGTTCCCTTAATTAGAGAGTTAATTATTTAACTCCTTAAGTTATGCTTCCTCTTAATCTTAGTCCATCCTTATCTTACCTCAATCTTAGTCTTATCTTAGTCTTAGAAAACAACCATCCTTTGAAAAGGAATGAATGTAGCTCATCTCAGTCTTATAACACAAACCATCCTTTAAATAGGAATGGTTGCAACTTATCTCAACCTTATCTTATATTTGCCAACCGTTCTCTCATTATAACTGGTTAGCCCTTAGTTCGTTGTTTATTTTCGTAGGGCTTGGTTAACCCTAGCTAGCAGCAGGTCACTTACCGGCAATAAACAACATTCTTAAATTGTTGGGGATGTAGGCTAGATCCCCCCACGCCATCTTAGTATGCCTCCCTCCTAAAACAAGTAGTCCGAGGAGGTCGAGTCTATATGTCAACTCTAGGCAACGAGTCTGAAGACAAGCGATATTTGGAAGTCGGTATCTGGTAAGGATACCAACCTCCCCCAATACACATGTGCCGGTACCATTCCGGATTCCTCACTCCCCCCAAAGTTAGAGTTAGTAGTAGTCTCAATGCGATGTTTGTTTGTTTAACCTCTTTTGGTTATTAACAAACTAATATTAGGGAGTGTTCCTTAGTCTCACACAATTCCTTACTAAACGTTAGTTAGTAGGTTCTCACGGTAAGTTGTGTTAGTTTTCAAACATCACAACAAACTACAAACATAATGTTCCGGTTGCATGCTTTATCTTGTTTAGTGAGCACACGAAAACAAATAGCACACAAGCCGAGGGACACCTCGTAAGCAAGCAGGTCACAAGAAGAACTGTACCGTTCACCGTGGGTCGTTCGGTTGCTTACTCTCTTCCGGAGTCCAAATACTCAAGCCCTAAAATTCATTCAGTTTTAGGTTGTTAATCACTTAACTTAATTAAACTTTTTACTTACTTACTTAACCCATAATGGTTCCCCACCTAACACCTCATAAGTTTTACAACTTATTCTTACAACCTAACCTTAAAATTTTAAGTTTATACTTATCTTAATCCCTTAGGTCTTTATACCTCTATTCATCATTGCCCTCTTAATGGGGTACCACTAATACCACCAAACTTTCTTAGGATTTCTTTCCTTTTTTTTTACAACTTAAGGGTCGACCGACCCTACCGACCGACCTTACCTTTAATACCCCGGACCTAATAATGGTGATTTAATTACTCTAATAAAATTATTAAAGGCCTAATTGTGCCTAGAGAGTATTGGTAAACAAAGAATAAAACCAAAAGTAAAGAGAAAACGCTTGAAAAGCGAAAAACGCTAAAATGCGCATTAAAAGAAAATAAGAGATATATGATCTCGTAAGGGTCCAAGATGGATTCCTAAGGCTTAGTTAGGCCTAATTAGTATACGGGAATGATTCCCGAAGAAAACGGATCCAAAAAATGGATTAAAACGCTAAATAAGCATAAAAGCACGTTTTTCAAGAAAGCCCAAAAACGTGACTTTAAGTGGTCAAACGGACCTGTAAAAATTATAGTTGATTAAATAACTATATATAAGTATTAATGGAAGCTTAATAACCATTAAAATTAATTAAACGAGAAAATTCCGGAAAACGGACCCGGTAAGTGAATAGTGACGAAACCGGGAGACGAAACGCGTTTAATTCGAAAAGACGAAAAACGACCCGGGCTATTAATTAATGTGGGCCGGTTTTAATTAATAAGTATACACCCATTAATAGCTTGCTAGCTATTAAGTAATAACAAGACAAATAAATAAATAAGTAAAGTAAATAGTATAAAGCAAAAGTAAAATAAAGTACTCACCTTCTCCTTCTTCATTCACGATTTGCCCCAGCGTTTGAAACTCTTCTTCCTCCTCTGTAAATCACGAGACAAGCAGCACAACCCTCACCTTGTCCAACCTCCTTCTTGCTCATTTCTCAACCAAATCACACGAGATTTGTTCCGTTGGACTCCTCTCGGTGAGAGCTTCGATCTCCACCCAACAAAGTTTCGATTCCTCCATTTCCATTTCCATTGACGTTGGAGCTTTTGAAGATTGAAGAGTGATTCCAACCCTTCTCTCCTTCCTTAGTGCCTTAAGGTATAATAAGTAAGTATTTACACCATTTCAAGCTTATTCAACCATTTGTGAGACTTTTTCCCTCACGTTGGAAATTCCCCTCATTTCAGTCGAGACCGTGTGTTTTTGTGGGTGTTGGGAAACTTCTCCAATTGATTGCCTAGCCATCCATTTGGGTTCTCTAAGGTAAAATCTAGACTAAACTTTGGAAACAAGCTCTTAAAATATATATTAGGTTTTGGGGAGGAAAAGTGAATTGATTTTTGTATGTGTGTGATGGGGTGGTTGTAGTTGGCAACCCAAAGCCCTTGTGTGGTGTGGAAAACAAGAGGAGAAAGAGGGAACAAGAGAAAGAGGAAGAAGAGGAGTGAAAACTGAAAGTGAAACAAGGTAAAGAGCTTACCTTGTATTGGTTTTATTTCCTTGTGAAATTGGTGTGGGTGTTGAATAAATAACTTTGAGCTTGTGTAGTCTTGGTACTACAATATTGATAGTTTAAAGGGAATGTATTAATGTGCTTGAGTGTGAGAAAAATAAACCTAAAAGCCAAGTTAGTGTATATGTGTAAACAAGAGGGAAATTTGGTGTATTGTAGTTGTTGTGTTTCATTAAACAGGAATGAAGAAGTGTTTATGAGTTGATTTAAGTGTGGTGAATATGCTTAAGAAGTAGACAAGTGCTGTCAAAATTTCCTAGGGATGTATGGACTTGAGTGTTCTATTCAAAGGAAGAAACTAGGTGTGTTTAAGAGGTTTAAGTGAGTGGTTAATGGTTTGGAAAACCAAACTTTGAAGGAGAGTGTGTTAGGAGTAAAAATAAAGCCATGTGAGTGCTAGTTATGGCATCAGTAGGAGAGGTTTGAATGGCTCAAAGAAGAAGCCAAAATCTGTTGCAATCTGATAGAAAAACAAGTGGAAAACTAGCTTTGTAAGTGTAAAGTGTCTAAGTAAAAATTAGCTAGATTGGTGAGTGCATTTGGTGCTTGGTTTAAGGTGATTAAGAAGGGTAATTAGATGCTAAAACATGTGGATTTTAGTTGGTGAAGATAGGTTAATCAATGGGCTAAGAGATAACCTGTAACAGACTTAGAAAATGTCAATTCTGCAAAATCTGTAGCAGGGTCCGGGACTTAGGTCCAGGACCAAGTCCCGGACCACCCCTGATTTTACCCCGAGCGTTCTCTGCTTGCTTGGTCCGGGACTTAAGTCCATGCCCAAGTCCCGGACCACCCACAATTTTTAAGCCGAGACTTTGCCTGCATTATGGTCCGGGACCTGACTCCTGCATGAAGTCCCGGACCAGGTGAAATAAACGGCCGAGAGTTATACCTTGTAATGGTCCGGGACTTAGGTAGGGACCAAGTCCTGGACCACCCCCAGAAACCTACAGAGAGCATTTTAAAGGTTGGAAATGATGGGGGTTTAAATGTTAATGATGTTATAAGATGTTAAGGCCTTGTTTGGTGACATGTAAAGGCCCTAGGAAGTGTAAGAAGGTGTTAGAAGTGAGTGAGAAGTAAGAACTCAAATTAACAAAAGTAAAACCGAGATAACGGGATAACGGGGTAAGTACGGGAGTTTTAATTATGTACCGTATGATCTTAGTATTAATAATAATGTTTGAAACATTATCAGAGAGTCGTGCGTGACCCGAGCATGGTGAGATGCCACGGTAAAGTAAAAACCCCGGTGAAAGGTATGATTTTCTCATACTCCGCGTGCTAACTGAGTTACGTTGATTTGTGTGTTTGTGTGCCGGCTTAATCAAGATTAAAGCATGAAAATAATCCATTGTTTGATTATGTATGCCTTGCCGTATGTTGGATGAGCTAACATACTTGTATGCCGGTGTGGTCTAACATAGTGTATGGACCGACTCGTAGTGAGTAACGTTAAGCTAGAGACCCATAGATCGGGTCGATGCTTAAGATAACGAAAACGTGCAAACACACAAACTATCCATTAAAGTATAACAATAACGCAAACATATGAACTCCCTAGAATGTGAGGAGATGTACGGGTTGAGTAAATACCCGATAATGGTTAGAAAACCACATTGAAACAATCCACGAAACAAATGAGAGTGGAAAGATAAGTGAACCTCCTTCAAGAGGATTTAAGATAGTTCGAAGATGTGAACTAGCGATGAGGGTAGAAGAGACCTAAGGGATTAGTAGCTCCCTTGAGACATGGTCGACCTCCTATATGAGGATTTTACCTGATATATGCAAATAACCGAATGTATGAGTAAAGTAAATGTATGGGTAACTCTTAAAACCTAAGATTAACCAAACTTAAGTATGTTCCCAAGGTCATTAGAAACATCGAGAGTGATGCTTTTAGACTAATATACATAATATTATTATAACTCCAAGAGAGGAGTGTATGGGAATGCAAGTAGTCCGAGAGTAGTCGGACCTAAGTAAATGAGATAGGAACTAAGAGAGAGTTCCATGAGCTAGTTGAACCTTTCCACCATGCTAGACCCAGAGTAGGGTCGAAACCGGGGAAGTAAGACTATTCTCGAGAGCCATGAGTTTTGGCCTAAGTATGTATTAAGAGTAACAAGCGTGTCGCAGGAGACCTGTAGCGTCTCGAGAATCTACAAGAGCTTGAGTATAAATAACCCAAGAGTATGGGTGAGATATTGAGAATAAGTAACCCGAGAGTGTGGGTGAGTATAGTACGAGTAGCCCAAGAGAATGGGTGTGTATTGAAATAGTAAACAAGGCATAGTAAGGTATAACCCTCGAGGCCTAAGAGTAACCAGATACAACTAACAACCTTGTTATGTTAGTTAGGAATTGTGTTCCATGATTGGATGTAGATTCATTGAGCATTACATGTACTTATTGTATTGCTTTATGCATGTTGTTTGACTAAAATGAACTCCATGTATATCCGACTAAGTGGTCGGTGTACCCCGGTTAGCGCTCGGGGTATGCGAATTTCATATGCAGCGTTAAGCTGAGCCCCTAGGGGTGATGTTTTCATTTTACAGGTATACCGATGATGTTACCGTTCGAGAGTAGGACGGAGTCGGTGGGTTACATGGGTAGTAGTTTTAATTACTTATGTATTGAAGGAGGTGTAAGACCGAATATGTTGTCGGCATCCATTTATTGTAGACTCGGTATCGTAAAGAAATGATTTGAGTATTGTATTTGTGTTGTGTACTCGGTTGTTCCAGTTCATCAGACCGTTACGGTATGTAAGGAAGGCCTGGTTAGCCATATGGGTGGCTATTGGCGTTGTTTCACCCCTCGTTGTAATTAGAGTTCCGCTGCGTGAGTAAGAGTAATTGGTGACAATTTATGAGGTAATGACGAGCTTAACGGTTGGGGTGTTACAAAAATGGTATGGAAATACCGAGCTTAGGAAATACCGAGTTAGGAATTAGAGACTTAGGGCTATGGGTTGAGTGGTAGCGTGAGAGATGCACTAGTTTGGAACTTCCAGTATGATCTGGATACCTACAATACCAAACCCGCCCTCCACAACCCCCGTATTAAAAGTTCGGGAAAGAACGCCAGAGAGACGGGGAAACCCGATCTGGCAGTGGTTAAATATTTCATTCTGAACCAGAACCTGTCATGCGGTAGATCCCGAGAACCGGAAATCCCGGAGACGGATCCCGCTGAAATGATAATAACTGCATGCAATGACGGAAGGTCGAGACATCCTAATCCAAGGAGACCAGAATTTGTGGCAGCCTGGGGCGACATGCTTAGCAGTCGCGAGAACCCAGCTGGTCGAGCAGCAGTGAGAAGGATGCACCAATCGTGCGACCAGACGGACTTATGAGAACTAACGAGAACCGGGACACATGTCTACGGACCGCCATAGTTAACTAATACCACCAATGGTATACGTATTGACTAAGAATCTAGTCAAAGGTGGATGCACCCACCCTGCCACACCCAAAGAGGTTGCAATACTTAACTGATATAGCTTAGACAGCTACGAGCATAACTACGGGATATACCCGAATAGGACTACAGAAGTAGTACCTAAATAAGTTAAACCTCGGTAACCACAGTAAAGACGTGGGAACGAGCAACGAGGTAAAGCATAGAATTAAAGTAATTAAGGAACTCCGAGAGTGGAGGAGCACCTAAATGAATGACAGTCATGTCAAGAGGAATGAGAAGCAGCTCCAAGGAGCAGTTATCCAACTAGGGGATCAAGGAAGAGCCAACGAGGCTACCAAATACAATGTGAACAATACTGTGACCGATATGAGTTAACCCAAAAACCGCCAGTACCGCGCACTTGCCACGGCAAGTGCAGTAATAGCGGGACTAATAAGAAGAGCTTAGACAAGCGACCAGTACTTAGCAAGTACCAAGACGGCAAGAGAAGCCAATATAGCACCACAAACCCTAAGAATTCTGAAACGAAACCTTGGAAAGGCCTAAAGGCCTGACCACTGTATAAAGAACATACCAGTCTGCAAGAAGTCAGACTTGGTAAGAAGCAACCGGCATTGAAATGCCGTGGAGATTTTATTTTCAACTCAAAATTTTCTTTCAAACAGAGAATTTTCCAAAAACCCCCAAATTTTTAAAAACCAAACCAGAGAATCACGATAAGTTATCATAGGACGATATAAGAGGAGTTGGCAACAGAATATTTCACTTAGGCGTGCGACCGACACTATTAGTGTACACATACGAGACATGGAACGACCGTACTCCGAAGGAGCTTGCGGGCACGACAAACCAGTTATGAGTTAGTCGGGTAAGTGGTAACGTATCAATAAGATACTCCATGTATGTATACCAGTAGAGTACGGAACACGGGAAGTAGTCGACTCCATACTACGGACCATAAGATAAGTTGAAACCAACAGTTGGACACCTCGAATGACCGAAGAATGCAGACAAGCTTATAAAGCGAAAGAAGTCAACAACACATTCCAAGAGGATGAAGAAGAGTCGAAAGTGCGAGAAGCACAGAGCATTAAATATAGACATTGGATATGTCCCAGAAAGCATGAAGAAACAAACGGTAACTGGAATGAATACCCAGTGTAAACAATAAGGCGAATGCCTAAAATGAACATATTAATGTTCAATTAACAGGATATAAATCCTACAGTATACTTCACTGAAGAAAATGAAGACCTGACCAAGAAGGTAAAAGTAGTACCAATGGTCTACCCAATAACGGGAGACATTACAACCCAAAATGGGATAGTTCAAAATATACATAACCGCAAGGCGGAGTAAGTAACTAAACATACCCATGAGTTCAAGCCAGATGTAATGGCGCAACCCGGTAACACCCAGGAGCAATCCGTGAAGGGTGCCGGAGTCAACAGTAGTTGAACGAAACATCGTGTTGAAAACACAAGTGTTAAATCAAACACTCGGGTAAAACCCGAAGGGATCCCACGTAACACGGGATACCCTAGATTGCCAGAGGGCATGAACAAATATCAAGTTATTTAAATGGGCCTTCCATGTATGGAAGTGTGACGAGACAACCATATCGAAAAGCCCAGTAATACCTCCAAACCATTGAATGGTGTACGGAGAAGAAGAAACTTGTATAAACAGCCCGCATGGAGCATCACTCGAGGAAAGGTGGCTTGTAAGCCGATAGAACCAACTACAACTCGTAGATCCAAACGTTGTAAAACATATGCATAAAGGCATAAGAGTTATTGTGGAGCGTGAACCACACCTGAGTGGGGCACCACTTGTTATTTGTGGAGCCTATGGAGCGGCAATTGCGTGAATCCTCCAGAGAAAGGCTACCATCTAAGTAGTAATATGAAACCGCTAAAGCGGTGTAGTGAAACCTGAGCATGTGTATATTGCCAAGGAATTTATGAAACACAAATAGCATGTAGAAAGGCTTTGATAGCAATGGAAGGAAACCGAGAGAGCAATCGGTTGAGAAGTAACAACTGTATGTGTGCAATATGAATTGCAGAATAAACATACGCGCCATAAACGTGGAGAGTTAGAGTTGTATATGCAATTGAGCCAGTATGAATGCAGGATTATATGAGCGAAGCTAAAGTAGTAGCGGATGCCTTATAAGCGAATGTTTTAATGAGTAGAGCATATACACAGTAAACAGATAAGGATATGAAGCTGATGAGAAAATGTGGTAAGGAGACATAATCATTCCTATCCCATGAGAGATTTACTGTCAAGGGTTTACGCTTCTGCACTCTGTATGACTGAGTGTTTTGGTATTGCACTTGTGCGGTAATGATCGAGTGGGAGAGCCAGGAATTGAGAAATGTCAACGAAGCCTATTGAGTGAGAATCTAGAGAGATAACCGTGCGGCCATTGGCTAAGATGCACAAAGAACGTGGGCAGTAACCCACAGGCCCAGGATCGATGTGTGGAAAAAAGGCAGAGTAGTATGAATGAGGAATTCTTGTACAGAAATAAATAAACAAACATGATTCAGAAGTCATTATCAAATGAGGAAGCACTACATGCTAAGTAGCAGCTTGACCTCAACCGACAATAAGTCGGGAAAAATATGTGAATAATCACAAAGGTATACAGTGTATACGAAATAGATTTCCAGAGAATTGGAGAGAAAATCTATAACCCATCGAATTCGCATACGGTAAGAGATACCTAGCGGCGATTGAAAACCTTTATTTCCAAGACAAAAAGGGATAAAAGGGAGTGGATTTATACGTTGAGAATACCAAAGGGCGAATTAAGCTCTAGTTATCAGGTCACGCGGCAGATGCTAGTGGGCCGTAATTCAAGGTTAAGTATACCTGGAAAAAGATTGAAGCCTTATAGGCTAGAACCGAACCCGGTTATGAGTTAATTAACCGTACTGAAGTTAAAACACTTCATAATACCCGAATTAATGAACCAATGTTCAGTGATAACATATGGTCTGTTACGCGAGCGTAACCCCTTTTAAGGGGGGTAGGGCGAGAAACCGCTTAGAGTATGTTTTACGTATAGATGCGTAAACTACTATGTGCATAGCATAAAGGAATTGTTTTTGATTTTGGAACTCATGTTACATAAACTGTGTACCCATTCATCGTGTATGATTATCGTGCATGAGAGATGCAAGTAACGAGTATATGATAACTATGAAAGGAGAGTAGAGAAACTCCTGGGGAATGAGAATCCCCATAGTATACGTCTATTGTGATTAGACATGAGATATGACGAGTATGAATCGGTATGAAACCGATATGTAACCTAGTAGGGAGTGAGTTCCCTATGTGATTTTAATTTGAGAATGATTGATGGAGTGAGTTCCATCCTTTGGAGTTGCATGTTGTGTGTTTTAATTGAGTAATAATTTGACTAATAACGCCATGAGTACTGAGTACCTAGGTAAAGGAAGTAAAACAGATTGAGAATCATGGATGACTCTAGTTCTATAACCGAGAGATGAATTAAAATAAGTTAAAACGGATTGTTTATGAAGATGACTAGAAAGAGTAAAAGATAGAAAACGAAAATGTTTGACTATCTGATTGTTTGAAACTGACGTGGGAGGTGGAACTTGGTCTGCTAGCGATCAAGGGAAACCGAACACAAATTCGGGAGGAAGGATAGTTCAACACTGATGCTGATCACATCAGGGTTGGATAATTCTTGAAGCTCCCTATAAGTGGTCACAAGTAATCACGCTAAGAAAAGATACAGCTACCATAAATTTGATTTGGAGTTGTGTGATGTTTTAAAAAGAATTTTCAAACAGATTTTGAAAAGAATTTTCTTCAAGTATGAAGATGGAAACGAAAACTGGTTTTGAAACCGCCATCACCCGCCGATGGCTGTGGCCTTAAGTCTTGATGACCGGTAGAACGGTGGGCGTGTATTAGTTTTGAAACCATTGCACCGTACGTGCGGCGGTCCTAAATGACCGGTTGGGGCGGTGTCAGTGTGTGATTTTTCCAAAGGCAGCGGGACGGGGAGAGTACCCTGAGATGTTCCTGTGTTGAGTGAGTCAACCAGAGTGCCTGAGGATATGTATATGTGTAATGTTTTGATCAGAACCGAAGGGACCGTGGGCCAGAGAGAGTAAGCCCATTTGTTATGAAACGGCCGTGAACCAGAAAGAGTAAGTGTTCAACGTGACCGGTACCTGAGGGATCAGTGTATATACTCAACATGGATTCGAGGACTGTAGTGCCTTCTTGTCTTCGGACCGATTCCATGGAGAGAGAACAAAAGTATTTTTGATTACTATACATGTTGTGATATATGTGTGGTATGTGTAGTGTGAAATGAGACGGACTTGTGGAGTCTATAAGGTTATACATGTATTATAACCTCGGCTTAGAATGCCATGAGACCAACCATCTAGATTCACCAACTTTGAGGACAAAGTTCCTAAGGGGGGTAGATTTTAATACCCCGGACCTAATAATGGTGATTTAATTACTCTAATAAAATTATTAAAGGCCTAATTGTGCCTAGAGAGTATTGGTAAAAGAAGAATAAAACCAAAAGTAAAGAGAAAACGCTTGAAAAGCGAAAAACGCTAAAATGCGCATTAAAAGAAAATAAGAGATATATGATCTCGTAAGGGTCCGAGATGGATTCCTAAGGCTTAGTTAGGCCTAATTAGTATACGGGAATGATTCCCGAAGAAAACGGATCCAAAAAATGGATTAAAATGCTAAATAAGCATAAAAGCACGTTTTTCGAGAAAGCCCGAAAACGTGACTTTAAGTGGTCAAACAGACCCGTAAAAATTATAGTTGATTAAATAACTATAATTAAGTATTAATGGAAGCTTAATAACCATTAAAATTAATTAAACGAGAAAATTCCGGAAAACGGACCCGGTAAGTGAATAGTGACGAAACCGGGAGACAAAACGCGTTTAATTCGAAAAAACGAAAAACGACCCGGGCTATATATTAATGTGGGCCGGTTTTAATTAATAAGTATACACCCATTAATAGCTTGCTAGCTATTAAGTAATAACAAGACAAATAAATAAATAGGTAAAGTAAATAGTATAAAGCAAAAGTAAAATAAAGTACTCACCTTCTCCTTCTTCATTCACGATTTGCCCCAGCGTTTGAAACTCTTCTTCCTCCTCTGTAAATCGCGAGACAAGCAGCACAACCCTCACCTTGTCCAACCTCCTTCTTGCTCATTTCTCAACCAAATCACACGAGATTTGTACCGTTGGACTCCTCTCGGTGAGAGCTTCGATCTCCACCCAACAAAGTTTCGATTCCTCCATTTCCATTTCCATTGACGTTGGAGCTTTTGAAGATTGAAGAGTGATTCCAACCCTTCTTCTCCTTCCTTAGTGCCTTAAGGTATAAATAAGTAAGTATTTACACCATTTCAAGCTTATTCTACCATTTGTGAGACTTTTTCCCTCACGTTGGAAATTCCCCTCATTTCTGTAACACCCCAACTAACAACCATACATTTAACAACACATTGTAGCGGAAACTCAACTCATCACATTACTTATTTCAATGGTGTTACACGCCGTTAACCACCCACGTGGCTAACAAGGCTAATACATGTACTTTGTATCGGTCTGATGGACTAGACTCCCGAGCAACTATACGTTACATTTGCTTCCCTTAACAACAACCCACATACTTTATACATTCCAACCGTACCAAGTATTTACAAACTAATGCCGATAACAATTTCGGTCTTACTACGCCTACAATGCTTACGCCATTTAAATGGCCACCCATGTATAAACATCTACCCCGTCCTACTCTCGAACGGCTTCCAGCTCCTTGTACCTGAAATAGAAAAGGAGAGAAAGGGTGGCCCCCAAGGGGCTCAGCACCTTTGCTGGTATGGTAATCCCGCAGCCCACATGCTACCGGGCCACGCACAACTAATTGTCGTCTTAGCATGCAGTTGATTATATTTAAATCATGCATACAAACCATAAACACACAACACTTTGCATACACCCAACAATAGGGCTCAACATATATCCAACACATCCACACTTAACAAATCACCCAATGATTCCTTTAACCCTAGAGTGGCTCTCCTCTAAAACGAAGCTACTTCCTTAATGAACGACACGTACCCATTAATCGGGTCATCCTTAAACGCCTCTTGCCACAAACTGGGATTCATTTCCATGATCCACACACTCCATATCCTACAACATATCTCATTCCTCACATAACAAAACATAACAAAACCTTTCTTGTTTCGGCGTACACATGACAACATCGCATTCATTTTAAACACCTAACGCATACATATCATAGCATAGCAGGGGAAATTGCTTAGCACAATAACAACACAAACACCATAAGATCGGTTCACACAAGGAACCTTCCACCATAGTTAGTATATATAGTGAGCCTAGAGATTATTGCCAATCTCATGCTAAGCTCGTTACCAACCTCGTTACCGTCCAGTTATATCGAACGGTTAACTTAAACCCAAGGTGTATCGGATATAGTAATCCCAAGCACACCGAAATAACATTCGTATGCCCCTGTGGCCCGACGTGAGTCAGTAATTAGCTTTGGATAAGCTAAGGGAAGGTAGAAACCAAATTGGAATACAACCTATACATACACCAAGAGAGCCGAACCGGATATGACATCGACTCCCGTCCATCACACGCGTGGCCGGAACAACCGGACTCCTCACCCCCCATTAGTACATATACACTTATAAATAAGTAGTTAGAGATCCATTATGGAGCCTACCACACACCACACGGTATCATAACCGAGTTAAGCACACAAGGGAGGTTCACACACTTGCATACAACAACAATATCCAACTAACTCACACATAGCCGTGGTTAGCACGTTCCCAAGGTTTGGGCCGTCAACTTCGAATACCGATCACTCATGTGTTCCTAGTTTTGGTTAGCTAAGGTTTAACACATATTTGAGGTTAAATGGTATCGGAGGCCAAATTCGCCACATAAATGAATTACTATAAACTCATTACATGTTTTAATCTTACAAGGTGGCAAACACTCAGTAAAACATATTGGCATACAAGCCGGTGTAATCCGGTAGGACACAGGTTGCAAGAAAACCATACCTTGGTCCTTGCCTTGATTGGTTTCCACCTTGAGAGAATCCTAAACACATTAGTAACGTCGGTTAATTATTTATTTAACTCAAACTTGTTAAGTATTTAACATGATTGTATGACATGTTTTAATGTCTATCCTACCCTAGGTTACCTTCATTATACACCCTAGGGTTAACTACATAAGACACATTCTTTTCTGTTTTTTTTTACATGTTTATGTCCGACCGACCTTACCGACCGGACTTGTCCAAGTCCGGTCGATTCCAGAACACATTTCCGTCAAAATTTTCTACTCCGACCGACCTTGTAAGTCCGGTCGCATGTTCGGTCTATTCCCGAGAGTTTCTTCCCTTTGAAAATTTAGCCCGACCGGACTTGCCAAGTCCGGTCCTATGTCCGGTCGGTTCCAGTAACTCAATCCGTACACAAACTACAAGCCCGACCGACCTTGCAAGTCCGGTCCCCAAGGTCGGTCCATTCCAGAAGCTAATTCTCGCAGGGTAAACTGGGCCCGACCGAACTTGCAAGTCCGGTCGCAAGTCCGGTCTGCCCCAAATCTTTGTTTTCCTTTTTACATTCAACTCCAAACTTCACCCCATATAACCTAGTACTCCCTAACCTCATTTGGGCACTTTAAACACACCTCAAGACATCCTTAAACACTCACAAAACTCTTTTTCTAATTCCTTAAACCTTTACCTACATCTTCACAAAATTCCTAACACTTACAATGTTTTCTCCTAATTTTTCAAGTGGTGTTTCATACCTATGATAACTACTATCCCAAAAGCTTTCTCCTTATTTTAACATCTCTTAAGCATCCTTTCTTACAAAACAAATCTTCTTTTTCACACCTTCTCAAATTCCTTTCTCAAGACCTTACCTAAACATCCTTCTCTCCTTATTCATCAACATTACCTAAACCTTAAACAAACTTCTCCAAGACTTTAATACATCCTAAAAACACTCATCTGATTTCTAGAACTTCCAAGATAATGCCTAAATCCTTGTAGCACCTTAATGCATGTTTTCTTCCTTAGTGAAGCATGTATCCATTCCTAACAATTCCTAGTTCACCCAAGTTCAATTAAGCACTTAGAACTCCTTATCCATTTTACAAATTTCGCCATGGATTCTCTTAGCACATCATCTTTCCAAAACTCATAGTTTTCACCACTAAACATTCAAGAACACCTAAATCTATCAAAAACACCATCACACACAAGACCTCACCAAATTTACACTACATCACAATATAGTGCACCATTAAAATTGCATGGCACTTAGGCCCTTAAATAGCATGGCTCTTAGGCCCTTAAATTGCATAAACCTTAAACACTGAATTTCCCACAATAATAATGCCTTTGACCTGCAAATACACCCAACAACACATATGCCCTTAATAAACTCCTTGAGAGCATTTCACTAAGTCATTCACCTTTGGCTCCTTATATCATTTTAACAAGCAATATAAGCTCATTTCTCCTAAGGCATTATACCACATTAGGTTAGTATATTTACCTCTTTTCCTCACAAACTTCTTTCTTGTTTCCTTATAAAACCGATAAGGTATTTGATTCCTTGTCAACCACTAAACAATATACAAGCAATGAAATGAGTATACAAGCTCCAAGCTTAAACTCATTGTAACCCTAGGTTTACATTGTTTCAAAAGCATTAATGTGGTTGTTTTACCTTGATCTTTGAAGGGAGTTTGAATATCTATGAAGAGAGGACTCCACCTAGTCCATAAGAGATTGGAATGAAGCTAGAACAAAGTCACACAAAGAGCTCCATCAATGTGCAATTTCGGCCAAGGCAAAAACATGAAGGAAACTTAATTTTTCTTTGAGATTCCTTACCTAGAAGCAAAGGAGAGTAATAATATGTAGAAACACAAGCTCAAGCTCCATCCATGGTGATTCCTCTTGGCACCAAAACAGAGCTCTTGGGATTTTGAAAGGATAGAATTGAAGAGCTTGATGAGAGGAAGAGATTGGTGGTGTTGTTTTCGATTTGGACATGTGAGCTAGATTTTACAAGAGGTCAAAGGTAGAGTTTAAATGGTGGTGGTGTGTATTACCATGAGAGAGCAGCAAGAAGGGAGGTAGAAGAAGAGTGGAGCCGTGTGAAATGAGAAAGAAATGAGAGAATGAAGATAACCTTTGCTTTTTGAAGATATTTGTTCTTTTAAAGCAAATAGTACATTAATTAGTCATTCTTTCTTTTCTTAGTAAATCAACAAGGGTGGTGAGTCACCACACCTTAAAAACCGGCCCCCAATAGTACCTAGGGGCATTTTAGACTTTATTAATCAATTGTCTCACTTATAACATCATATGTTACAAACTAGCTTATTAAAGTTACTATTCACAAAAACAAGGCACATAGAAGTGAAAATTTTGATTTCCCATTGATATAGCCACCCAAATGTGATACTATATAGTACACATGTTAATTAAAGAGTAATGATGGACATTTAGCCATTCAAAACTCACTTACAAGACAATTTTTCAAAAACGTGCTTTAAGACTCCTTAAAGCACTTTTTGTGTTTTAACTTGTTTTCAAGCTTGGTTTTCTTTGGTAATTGATTTAATATGTTCATTAACATATTTATAAGGTATAGATATGACCATTAGGTCTTATACAAATTTATCCCAAGCTTAGAGCACATTTTTGCTCTTATTGACTTTAAGGTATTTATTTGTGTTTTGTTTGGTTTCATTGTCTACCAAGGTTTCCTAAGGACTTAATTAGCCTTATTAAATCATACTTGAATATTCTTAAGCCTTGGTAGGCTCTTTGGGTCCTAACCAAGTTCGCTCATAGCTTAGAGCATGTTTTTGCTCAAACTGTGTCTTAATGCTTTATTGCATTTTACTATGGTTTAAATTGTACATTGATGTTCCTAAGGCACTTTTTAGCCTTTAAATACCATAGTTTAACATTTACACAACATACCAAGGTTTGGGGTATTTCAATCTACCCCCCTTAAAAGAACTTCGTCCTCGAAGTTCACATTTCCTCGCATCATTGGATTAGAATACGAGATTTACTTATAGCCATAAAACTTCCATTACCAACCACCCTTTACATCCAACCTCGGACTTAATGGTCCGGGCAACATATCCACATTATACATAAAATATCATACTCACATGGTAACCTCGGACTTAATGGTCCGGGTACCTTCACCACACTTGCACTTACATAATATCCCTCAGACTCTTAGGTCTGGGTGACATGACCACATTTGGACTCGTAAGCCCGGGTAACACAATCAATCCAGAACCCATCCACATTAGAATTCAAGGTCTAAAATAATTTTTTTTATTACTTATTCCACACAACATGTCTTAGCATGTATAACAAACAGAAATACCTTTTCCATCTCTCCATGGGTTCGAATCCCACGTTGAGTACATATACACTGTGATCCCGCAGAACCCGGTCGCGATGGACACCTTCTGGTCCCCGTTCCTTTGGGAGATCAAAACATTCACTTAATTTTTAACATACATACTTCTCATGTCACCGGTCCGAAGACAAAGGCTCATACGTCCTCAGCTCGTGAGCAAGTACTACAAAAATATTCTTTACTAGGTTAAGTATAAGAAGATCTTTTATTCAAAATATTAATCGATTGTTTGAAAACACCAATTGAAAATCCTTTTGAAAACACCACACAACTCCAAGTCCAATTTATGCTCCTTGTATTTTTCTTAACGTGGTTGTTTATGACCACTTACAGGGAGCTTCAAGAGTCATCCAACCCTGATGTGATCAGCATCAGTGTTGAACTATCTTTCCACCCCAATTTGTGTTCGGCTTCCCTTGATCTCATGATAATCAAGTTTCACCTCCCACCTCATTTTCAACCAACAACTAATTCAAGCATGTCCCATTTTCTATCTTTAAATCCTTCTAGTCATAATCATTACATCTCCAAGGAATAGAACTCCGTCTATCAATCATCACCCAAATCCAACTTAATTCAAGTTACCTAGGGAATTTAATTCTCACTAGGTTCTATGTCGGTCTCATACCCCTTCATAAATCACAACAATGTATATATATACATATATTTTTTTATCAAAATACAACACATGGTTTACATTTATGCACCGTCGGGGTTTTAGTTCCCCGGGAGTTTCTTTTCTCCCTTCCACTTGTACTCTCACACACACTGTTAACAAAATCAACACACTTCCACAATGGTATTCGCATCTTCTGTGCGTAATTACCACAATTTAACCACAAATAAATGCGTATGTTTATATCACACACGCGCCAACCATCATAACAAATCATTTTGTGCTATGCACAACCCAATTCACGTACACTTGTACGGTAAAACACACTAAGTGGTTTTGCGCTCTACCCCCCTTAAAAGGGATTACGCCCACGTAATCAATCACTAAACCTTGGCTTAAAATGTTCTGCCGTCGTGAAGTGTTTTGACTTCCACGCGGCCTATTACACAATGGATTCTGATTAGAGGATCTTAACCATATTGGCGGTTTAGTCCCTAAACCAAGAATTCGCATTGAAGTTCTAACTCATAACCGGTTTCGGTCCTGGCATGTGAGGCTTTCATATTCATTACTGGCATACAACATTTGCATCACTGGTTCACCAGTTTCTGCTGCGCAACTCTGATAATTATAGGGCTAGTTTGCCCCATTCGTTACTGTTACTGTATTGTACATCTCCAATGTATTACCCTTATCTTGGTAAGAATGGTGTCTCAACCGACGCATGGTATCTCTTACCCTGAGCGAATTCGGTGAGTTTCAAAACTTTCCATCCACTTCTCCAACAGCTTACAGCGTAAACTACTATGTAATTCACAATGATTGACTTGCTTCTACCGACTTACTGTCGGTTGAGATTGAGCTACTACCTAGTGTGTAGTGCTCTCTCAGCTATTTACAACATTTGGGGTATATTCCATACTGATATTTGGCAGTTAGTGCTACTGTAGTCACTTACTGTTAATCATGTCTCCACATTTGGTTTTGTACAAGTACTCTTTTATTGGTGCGGCCTTGCATTTCCTATGCATCGGCCATTATAACATTATTCCTCCACAATTACCATGCTTCTGATTCCTAGCTATCCCACTCGATCATTACTGCGCAAGTGCAATACCAAAACACTCAGTCATACAGAGTGCAGAGGCGTAAACCCTTGACAGCAAATCTCTCATGCGATTGCGATAGGAATTTACACTGTGTTTTACTGAAATTCTTATCACATAATACTAGTCACCGGCTTCCTGCTCGGTTCGTTTGCTATCACTTATTGTTGTATCTTTACTGGGTTTAACTCATAACTCTACTCACTCACCATTTTATCATCTAACAATACTCACACAACGGTCGCTTATTGCGCACCGTATCCTTACTCATTATACAACATCAACTTATACTGCATCCGCTGTTATATTAGCTTCCGCTATTACGCTGGGTTTATCTGGCCATTTATTTGGCTGATTTTTGAATATACTACTATTTTTCTTGAGCCTTTATGTTTCTTGAGCGTTGTTCGCTACACATTTAGCTTCACACACCTCTGGTGATTGCTATCAGACTTATTACTCTTCCTGTGTACACAACTGGTACGAGCACTTCTTTTCGTGTTATTTTATTCAAATCATCCTGGGGTAATAACAACGTGGTCCATCCTCCACATATTTCTTGAACTTGATTCACATAACTACCGCTCCTGCGGTCTCACAATATCGAGAGGTATCCCCACTCTTAATGCAGTGGTTCGCTTACCACTTTATTCACTTATACAACATAGACTTCTACAATCAATCGAATTTATATAACATATCTTGCTTATGGCTTATAAGCCTTATTTGCCTTGAGCTGGGCTCATTGTAGGCTGTCCACACACATGTACTTCTCTGTACAATATTACATGTGTAGAGGTTGTAGTGGGCTCCATGACAAGGTCGTTGCATTCCGTTTCCTTTCATGGGATGCCCCTTAGGTTTGTCAGTCCGTCTCCTGACAACTTATGTCTAAACTGGGTGTTAATTTCAACCCTTGTGTTTCTGTCATGTATTTCATTCAACAATTGTTGATGCGAACACCCTTCAAGGATTTCTCCTGGGTGTTGTTAAGTTATGCCTTTACATCTGGTTCACAGTTATCGGTACATTCAGTTAGCCACGCCTTTTTGCGTCCTTAACTGGTTATTATCTTCTTCTGTGAAGGTCAACATTTCCTAATAATGTAGGTACTCATTCTGGGAATTTCATCCCGTCCATTGCACATTAATGTGTCCACATTAGGCATCTGCCTTGCCCTGCTTTCCAGCTATCATGTTTATCCTTGAGGATCCTTAAGACATATGCTATGTCTTTACTTAACAGTTTGTGCACTTCGCATTTCCTAACTCTTAAACATTCCCTTGAAAGGAATTCACTAACTGTAGTATAATCTCGTTAACTTAACTGAGTTCCTTAACTTCAACCATTCATGGTAATCCTTAGTTCTTGATTGACTTATACTGCTGACCGTAGTACGGAGTCGACTACTTCCCGTGTTTCGGACTCTACTTGTATACATATATGGGGTATCATACTGATACATTACCACTTACCCAACTAACCCATAAGTAGGTCTGTCAGGCCCACAAGCTCCTATCGGAGTGCGGTCGTCCCATAACACAGTTGGTACACTCGTAGTGTCCGTCACACTCCTAGGTGAAGTATTCTGTTGTCAACTCCCTTATGTTGTCCCGTGACAATATTCATTCCTTGCTTCCCGAACTTAATCGAGGGAAAGTTTATCCACTGTTGTATCCCTGTCAACTGTCCTTGGTTTTACTGGTTTGGTGTAAAAGAAGGTTAGAAAGAAGTGTTGGTTTGAAAGAAAATCTGGTTTTGAAAAGAAAAAGGGTTTGAGTAAATCTGAGTTTGAAAGAAAATTTCCATGGTTTCACAACTTCTTCTTACCTTAACCAAATCTAGCTTCTTGCTGACTAGTGTATTTACAATTACGGGGGTTAGGCTAACAAGCCTTTCCACTGTTATGACGATTACAGTTAACTTTATGGTACTTCACCTAGTACTTGTAGTGGTTATAAATTTCCCGAACAGCTCTGTTATAGCAGCACTTGCTATGGCAAGTGCGCCATGCTAACTGGCTATCGGTTTAACACATACCGGTTGTGGTATTGTTTTTATCCGCACTGTCATCAGTGGCCTTGTTGGCCCTTACTGATCTTACAATCTTGATAATGACTCCTCTAGGTGACTTCTCACTGTCTTCACATGACGATCATCAACTAGGGTGTTTCCCATTCTGGGAGACCCCTTTTTCTTTTGTATTGTTTCGTCTTCGTAGCCCGTTCCACGTATTTGTCGTGGTTACTGAGACTAGTCTCTTGTTTGGGTACTACGTTGTAGTTCCTTTGTCGGTTGGTATACCATCGGTGTGTCATTTAACAACCGTGGTCCCGTAGACACTCGTCTCGGGTTTTATTAATCCACTTCTTGCCCGTTGCACGGTTGGTGCGTTGCAAGCTGGTCATCCTCGACTGCTCGGCATGTCGACCCAGGTTGCCAGAAATTCTATTCTCTTATACACAAGATTCTTCACTCTTCGCTATGAATTGCGGTTAACACTGTTTAGATGGGAACCGTCTCCGGGACTCCCAGTTTTCGGGATCTACCGTATGACAGGTTCTCCGTACCTTTAGAGGTACTTAATAACAGCCAGATCGGGTATTCCCGAGTAAGAGTGGACTTCCATCTCTCTGGCGTTCTTTCCCAAGTTATAAAACAGGGATTGTGGAGGGTGGGAAGGATATTGTAGGGTTCCAGTACACACTGGTAATACCTAACTAGCGTATCTCTCACGCTATCACTCAACCCTTAACCCAAAGTACTTAAATCCTAACTCGGTACTTCCTAAGCTCGGTAATTCAGTCCTCAGAGCGATACTTCGCTCTGATACCACTTTTTGTAACACCCCAACTAACAACCATACATTTAACAACACATTGCAGCGGAAACTCAACTCATCACATTACTTATTTCAATGGTGTTACACGCCGTTAACCACCCACGTGGCTAACAAGGCTAATACATGTACTTTGTATCGGTCTGATGGACTAGACTCCCGAGCAACTATACGTTACATTTGCTTCCCTTAACAACAACCCACATACTTTATACATTCCAACCGTACCAAGTATTTACAAACTAATGCCGATAACAATTTCGGTCTTACTACGCCTACAATGCTTACGCCATTTAAATGGCCACCCATGTATAAACATCTACCCCGTCCTACTCTCGAACGGCTTCCAGCTCCTTGTACCTGAAATAGAAAAGGAGAGAAAGGGTGGCCCCCAAGGGGCTCAGCACCTTTGCTGGTATGGTAATCCCAGCCCACATGCTACCGGGCCACGCACAACTAATTGTCGTCTTAGCATGCAGTTGATTATATTTAAATCATGCATACAAACCATAAACACACAACACTTTGCATACACCCAACAATAGGGCTCAACATATATCCAACACATCCACACTTAACAAATCACCCAATGATTCCTTTAACCCTAGAGTGGCTCTCCTCTAAAACGAAGCTACTTCCTTAATGAACGACACGTACCCATTAATCGGGTCATCCTTAAACGCCTCTTGTCACAAACTGGGATTCATTTCCATGATCCACACACTCCATATCCTACAACATATCTCATTCCTCACATAACAAAACATAACAAAACCTTTCTTGTTTCGGCGTACACATGACAACATCGCATTCATTTTAAACACCTAACGCATACATATCATAGCATAGCAGGGGAAATTGCTTAGCACAATAACAACACAAACACCATAAGATCGGTTCACACAAGGAACCTTCCACCATAGTTAGTATATATAGTGAGCCTAGAGATTATTGCCAATCTCATGCTAAGCTCGTTACCAACCTCGTTACCGTCCAGTTATATCGAACGGTTAACTTAAACCCAAGGTGTATCGGATATAGTAATCCCAAGCACACCGAAATAACATTCGTATGCCCCTGTGGCCCGACGTGAGTCAGTAATTAGCTTTGGATAAGCTAAGGGAAGGTAGAAACCAAATTGGAATACAACCTATACATACACCAAGAGAGCCGAACCGGATATGACATCGACTCCCGTCCATCACACGCGTGGCCGGAACAACCGGACTCCTCACCCCCCATTAGTACATATACACTTATAAATAAGTAGTTAGAGATTCATTATGGAGCCTACCACATCCACACACCACACGGTATCATAACCGAGTTAAGCACACAAGGGAGGTTCACACACTTGCATACAACAACAATATCCAACTAACTCACACATAGCCGTGGTTAGCACGTTCCCAAGGTTTGGGCCGTCAACTCCGAATACCGATCACTCATGTGTTCCTAGTTTTGGTTAGCTAAGGTTTAACACATATTTGAGGTTAAATGGTATCGGAGGCCAAATTCGCCACATAAATGAATTACTATAAACTCATTACATGTTTTAATCTTACAAGGTGGCAAACACTCAGTAAAACATATTGGCATACAAGCCGGTGTAATCCGGTAGGACACAGGTTGCAAGAAAACCATACCTTGGTCCTTGCCTTGATTGGTTTCCACCTTGAGAGAATCCTAAACACATTAGTAACGTCGGTTAATTATTTATTTAACTCAAACTTGTTAAGTATTTAACATGATTGTATGACATGTTTTAATGTCTATCCTACCCTAGGTTACCTTCATTATACACCCTAGGGTTAACTACATAAGACACATTCTTTTCTGTTTTTTTTTTTACATGTTTATGTCCGACCGACCTTACCGACCGGACTTGTCCAAGTCCGGTCGATTCCAGAACACATTTCCGTCAAAATTTTCTACTCCGACCGACCTTGTAAGTCCGGTCGCATGTTCGGTCTATTCCCAGAGTTTCTTCCCTTTGAAAATTTAGCCCGACAGGACTTGCCAAGTCCGGTCCTATGTCCGGTCGGTTCCAGTAACTCAATTCGTACACAAACTACAAGCCCGACCGACCTTGCAAGTCCGGTCCCCAAGGTCGGTCCATTCCAGAAGCTAATTCTCGCAGGGTAAACTGGGCCCGACCGAACTTGCAAGTCCGGTCGCAAGTCCGGTCTGCCCCAAATCTTTGTTTTCCTTTTTACATTCAACTCCAAACTTCACCCCATATAACCTAGTACTCCCTAACCTCATTTGGGCACTTTAAACACACCTCAAGACATCCTTAAACACTCACAAAACTCTTTTTCTAATTCCTTAAACCTTTACCTACATCTTCACAAAATTCCTAACACTTACAATGTTTTCTCCTAACTTTCAAGTGGTGTTTCATACCTATGATAACTACTATCCCAAAAGCTTTCTCCTTATTTTAACATCATCTCTTAAGCATCCTTTCTTACAAAACAAATCTTCTTTTTCACACCTTCTCGAATTCCTTTCTCAAGACCTTACCTAAACATCCTTCTCTCCTTATTCATCAACATTACCTAAACCTTAAACAAACTTCTCCAAGACTTTAATACATCCTAAAAACACTCATCTGATTTCTAGAACTTCCAAGATAATGCCTAAATCCTTGTAGCACCTTAATGCATGTTTTCTTCCTTAGTGAAGCATGTATCCATTCCTAACAATTCCTAGTTCACCCAAGTTCAATTAAGCACTTAGAACTCCTTATCCATTTTACAAATTTCGCCATGGATTCTCTTAGCACATCATCTTTCCAAAACTCATAGTTTTCACCACTAAACATTCAAGAACACCTAAATCTATCAAAAACACCATCACACACAAGACCTCACCAAATTTACACTACATCACAATATAGTGCACCATTAAAATTGCTTGGCACTTAGGCCCTTAAATAGCATGGCTCTTAGGCCCTTAAATTGCATAAACCTTAAACACTGAATTTCCCACAATAATAATGCCTTTGACCTGCAAATACACCCAACAACACATATGCCCTTAATAAACTCCTTGAGAGCATTTCACTAAGTCATTCACCTTTGGCTCCTTAGATCATTTTAACAAGCAATATAAGCTCATTTCTCCTAAGGCATTATACCACATTAGGTTAGTATATTTACCTCTTTTCCTCACAAACTTCTTTCTTGTTTCCTTATAAAACCGATAAGGTATTTGATTCCTTGTCAACCACTAAACAATATACAAGCAATGAAATGAGTATACAAGCTCCAAGCTTAAACTCATTGTAACCCTAGGTTTCCATTGTTTCAAAAGCATTAATGTGGTTGTTTTACCTTGATCTTTGAAGGGAGTTTGAATATCTATGAAGAGAGGACTCCACCTAGTCCATAAGAGATTGGAATGAAGCTAGAACAAAGTCACACAAAGAGCTCCATCAATGTGCAATTTCGGCCAAGGCAAAAACATGAAGGAAACTTGATTTTTCTTTGAGATTCCTTACCTAGAAGCAAAGGAGAGTAATAATATGTAGAAACACAAGCTCAAGCTCCATCCATGGTGATTCCTCTTGGCACCAAAACAGAGCTCTTGGGATTTTGAAAGGATAGAATTGAAGAGCTTGATGAGAGGAAGAGATTGGTGGTGTTTGTTTTCGATTTGGACATGCGAGCTAGATTTTACAAGAGGTCAAAGGTAGAGTTTAAATGGTGGTGGTGTGTATTACCGTGAGAGAGCAGCAAGAAGGGAGGTAGAAGAAGAGTGGAGCCGTGTGAAATGAGAAAGAAATGAGAGAATGAAGATAACCTTTGCTTTTTGAAGATATTTGTTCTTTTAAAGCAAATAGTACATTAATTAGTCATTCTTTCTTTTCTTAGTAAATCAACAAGGGTGGTGAGTCACCACACCTTAAAAACCGGCCCCCAATAGTACCTAGGGGAATTTTAGACTTTATTAATCAATTGTCTCACTTATAACATCATATGTTACAAACTAGCTTATTAAAGTTACTATTCACAAAAACAAGGCACATAGAAGTGAAATTTTTGATTTCCCATTGATATAGCCACCCAAATGTGATACTATATAGTACACATGTTAATTAAAGAGTAATGATGGACATTTAGCCATTCAAAACTCACTTACAAGACAATTTTTCAAAAACGTGCTTTAAGACTCCTTAAAGCACTTTTTGTGTTTTAACTTGTTTTCAAGCTTGTTTTTCTTTGGGAATTGATTTAATATGTTCATTAACATATTTATAAGGTATATATATGACCATTAGGTCTTATACAAATTTATCCCAAGCTTAGAGCACATTTTTGCTCTTATTGACTTTAAGGTATTTATTTGTGTTTTGTTTGGTTTCATTGTCTACCAAGGTTTCCTAAGGAATTAATTAGCCTTATTAAATCATACTTGAATATTCTTAAGCCTTGGTAGGCTCTTTGGGTCCTAACCAAGTTCGCTCATAGCTTAGAGCATGTTTTTGCTCAAACTGTGTCTTAATGCTTTATTGCATTTTACTATGGTTTAAATTGTACATTGATGTTCCTAAGGCACTTTTTAGCCTTTAAATACCATAGTTTAACATTTACACAACATACCAAGGTTTGGGGTATTTCAATTTCAGTCGAGACCGTGTGTTTTTTTGGGTGTTGGGAAACTTCTCCAATTGATTGCCTAGCCATCCATTTGGGTTCTCTAAGGTAAAATCTAGACTAAACTTTGGAAACTAGCTCTTTAAAATATATATTAGGTTTTGGGGAGGAAAAGTGAATTGATTTTTGTATGTGTGTGATGGCGGTGGTTGTAGTTAGCAACCCAAAGCCCTTGTGTGGTGTGGAAAACAAGAGGAGAAAGAGGGAACAAGAGAAAGAGGAAGAAGAGAGTGAAAACTGAAAGTGAAAAAGGTAAGAGCTTACCTTGTATTGGTTTTATTTCCTTGTGAATTGGTGTGGGGTATTGAATAAATAACTTTGAGCTTGTGTAGTCTTAGTACACATATTGATAGTTTAAAGGGAATGTATTAATGTGCTTGAATGTGAGAAAATAAACCTAGAAGCCAAGTAGTGTATATGTGTAAACAAGAGGGAAATTTGGTGTATTGTAGTTGTTGTGTTTCATTAAACAGGAATGAAGAAGTGTTTATGAGCTGATTTAAGTGTTGGTGAATATGCTTAAGAAGTAGGCAAGTGCTGTCAAAATTTCCTAGGATGTATGGACTTGAGTGTTCTATTCAAAGGAAGAAACTAGGTGTGTTTAAGAGGTTTAAGTGAGTGGTTAATGGTTTGGAAAACCAAACTTTGAAGGAGAGTGTGTAAGGAGTAAAAATAAAGCCATGTGAGTGCTAGTTATGGCATCAGTAGGAGAGGTTTGAATGGCTCAAAGAAGAAGCCAAAATCTGTTGCAATCTGATAGAAAAACAAGTGGAAAACTAGCTTTGTAAGTGTAAAGAGTCTAAGTAAAAATTAGCTAGATTGGTGAGTGCATTTGGTGCTTGGTTTAAGGTGATTAAGAAGGGTAATTAGATGCTAAAACATGTGGATTTTAGTTGGTGAAGATAGGTTAATCAATGGGCTAAGAGATAACCTGTAACAGACTTAAAAAATGTAAATTCTGCAAAATCTATAGCAGGGTCCGGGACTTAGGTCCAGGACCAAGTCCCGGACCACCCCTGATTTTACCCCGAGAGTTCTCTGCTTGCTTGGTCCGGGACTTAAGTCCATGCCCAAGTCCCGGACCACCCACAATTTTTAAGCCGAGACTTTGCCTGCATTATGGTCCGGTACCGGACTCCTGCATGAAGTCCCGGACCAGGTGAAATAAACGGCCGAGAGTTATACCTTGTAATGGTCCAGGACTTAGGGTAGGGACCAAGTCCTGGACCACCCCCAGAAACCTACAGAGAGCATTTTAAAGGTTGGAAATGATGGGGGTTTAAATGTTAATGATGCTATAAGATGTTAAGGCCTTGTTTGGTGACATGTAAAGGCCCTAGGAAGTGTAAGAAGGTGTTAGAAGTGAGTGAGAAGTAAGAACTCAAATTAACAAAAGTAAAACCGAGATAACGGGATAACGGGGTAAGTACGGGGAGTAGCATTTAATTATGTACCGTATGATCTTAGTATTAATAATAATGTTTGAAACATTATCAGAGAGTCGTGCGTGACCCGAGCATGGTGAGATGCCACGGTAAAGTAAAAACCCCGGTGAAAGGTATGATTTTCTCATACTCCGCGTGCTAACCGAGTTACGTTGATTTGTGTGTTTGTGTGCCGGCTTAATCAAGATTAAAGCATGAAAATAATCCATTGTTTGATTATGTATGCCTTGCCGTATGTTGGATGAGCTAACATACTTGTATGCCGGTGTGGTCTAACATAGTGTATGGACCGACTCGTAGTGAGTAACGTTAAGCTAGAGACCCATAGATCGGGTCGATGCTTAAGATAACGAAAACGTGCAAACACACAAACTATCCGTTAAAGTATAACAATAACGTAAACATATGAACTCCCTAGAATGTGAGGAGATGTACGGGTTGAGTAAATACCCGATAATGGTTAGAAAACCACATTGAAACAATCCACGAAACAAATGAGAGTGGAAAGATAAGTGAACCTCCTTCAAGAGGATTTAAGATAGTTCGAAGATGTGAACTAGCAATGAGGGTAAAAGAGACCTGAGGGATTAGTAGCTCCCTTGAGACATGGTCGATCTCCTATATGAGGATTTTACCTGATATATGCAAATAACTGAATGTATGAGTAAAGTAAATGTATGGGTAACTCTTAAAACCTAAGATTAACCAAACTTAAGTAATGTTCCCAAGGTCATTAGAAACATCGAGAGTAATGCTTTTAGACTAATATACATAATATTATTATAACTCCGAGAGAGGAGTGTATGGGAATGCAAGTAGTCCGAGAGTAGTCGGACCTACGTAAATGAGATAGGAACTAAGAGAGAGTTCCATGAGCTAGTTGAACCTTTCCACCATGCTAGACCCAGAGTAGGGTCGAAACCGGGGAAGTAAGACTATTCTAGAGAGCCTTGAGTTTTGGCCTTAGTATGTATTATGAGTAACAAGCGTGTCGTAGGAGACCTGTAGTGTCTCGAGAATCTACAAGAGCTTAAGTATAAATAACCCAAGAGTATGGGTGAGATAATGAGAATAAGTAACCCGAGAGTGTGGGTGAGTATAGTACGAGTAGCCCAAGAGAATGGGTGTGTATTGAAATAGTAAACAAGGCATAGTGAGGTATAACCCTCGAGGCCTAAGAGTAACCAGATACAACTAACAACCTTGTTATGTTAGTTAGGAATTGTGTTCCATGATTGGATGTAGATTCCTTGAGCATTACATGTACTTATTGTATTGCTTGATGCATGTTGTTTGACTAAAATGAACTCCATGTATATCCGACTAAGTGGTCGGCGTACCCCGGATAGCGCTCGGGGTATGCGAATTTCATATGCAGCGTTAAGCTGAGCCCCTAGGGGCGATGTTTTTATTTTACAGGTACACCGATGATGTTACCGTTCGAGAGTAGGACGGGGTCGGTGGGTTACATGGGTAGTAGTTTTAATTACTTATGTATTGAAGGAGGTGTAAGACCGAATATGTTGTCGGCATCCATTTATTGTAGACTCGGTATAGTAAAGAAATGATTTGAGTATTGTATTTGGTTGTGTACTCGGTTGTTCCAGTTCATCAGACCGTTACGGTATGTAAGGAAGGCCTGGTTAGCCATATGGGTGGCTATTGGCGTTGTTTCACCCCTCGTTGTAATTAGAGTTCCGCTGCGTGAGTAAGAGTAATTGGTGACAGTTTATGAGGTAATGGCGAGCTTAACGGTTGGGGTGTTACATTACCCAAGGTCGGTCTATTCCAGAACTTATTGCCGTTTGAAAATTTTACCCCGACTGACCTTGCAAGTCCGGTCCCCAAGGTCGGTCCATTCCCGAGAGTTTTCCCCGTTGAAAATTTAAGCCCGACCGACCTTGTCAAGGTCAGTCCCAAGTTCGGTCGGTTCCAGAGACCAATCCCCGTACAAAATTTTAGACATGACCGACCTTTTAAGTCCGGTCCCCAAGGTCGGTCTGCTCCAGACCTTTGTTTTTAGATTCCCATTTGACTCCAAACTTCTCCACAAGTTCCCCCATGTGTCCTAATACCATTTAGGCACTTAAATTCACCTTTAAACATCCACTAAAACTCCTTAGCTACTTTCTCAATTCTTACTAGGAATTCATAACACTTGTTTACACCTCTTAAGGCCTTTACATGTCACCAAACAGGGCCTAAACATCATCTAAAACCATTACCATTTAATCCCCCTTCATTAGAAGCCAAAACAAAATATTTTTCTTTTTCTCTGCACTGGACCGCCCCTCTGGGGCGGTCCCCAGGGGCGGTCCCAACCAGAAGTTAATTTCCTGCACGATTTGCCTGAACCTCCCCACAGGGGCGGTCCCTAGGGGCGGTCCACAGCAGAACCTATTTTCCAAAGTGCTTTTCTCCTCATTTTTAACTCCAAATTCACCCCAATCTTTTTCCACTCATTCCACAATCTTTCCACTTATTTCCTACATGTTTAAACACCTTTAAACATGTACTAAACCTTCCTCAAAAATCACCAAACTTGACACTCAATTTCTTACAAAATTCTTACACTTAACACTTGATTCCTTACACTTCCCTCTTGTGACTTTGCCTAAGACCTCAACTAATCATTATGTTTCTTCACCACCATCTTAACTACTCCTCAAGCATCATTTTGCACACCCATTTGCTTTACTCAAACTTCTCAAAGCCATATATAATCTAGCACATGCTTACATCCTTATAAGTCATTATACCTTATTTTTCCTTCAAACTTTGTACAAGTTTCCTAGCTTCCTTAACCATGGTTTTGGTGCATAAAACTCACCATTATAACTCCTAGTCCCTCTTATACATTCCTAGGTCTTCCTAGTACTCAATAACTCCATGGTTTATCCATTTCCACCAAAACAACCCTTAGTGATCACTAGAACATCCTTAGTCATTAAATCTCCTTAGAACACCTTAAACACTTAGTTTCCTACTCAAATTTTGCCATAGTTTCTCTAGTATATTATCATGCCCAAATGCATTGTTTTCCTCATTCAACCATCTCACACACATCAAGTCCTTTCTCATCATATTTTCTCACCCAAATCAACTCATTAATAATAAACTCAATATAGTGCAATAATCTTAAATTGCATAGCGCTAAGGCTCTTAAATGACATGGCTCTTAGGCCCTTAAATGACATGGCTCTTAGGCCCTTAAATGACATGAATTTAAACACTGAATTTCCCACATGTAAAAGCTTTCTACATGCAAATGCACCCATCAATCTCATAGTAGTTATAATGCTCTTAAAATCCACCTTAAACTTATCTTATTAACTCATTCCCATTGGCTCCTTAGTCACAAGTTCATAAGCATGTTTAAGTTCTTTTTCTTAGGTTACATAACCCATTACTCAATGTATGCTTTAAGCTACATTAGTACTCATCTAAATACCACCCCTTAAAACTTAAACCACCATTAAGTAAGCATTTTACCTTGTTTTTCCAAGCTTATCTTTACTTCCTCCTTAGACCTTGTTCTTGAATGAATCTCGGCCACCCATTAAATTTCCTTTGCCAATGTTCTAATCAATATTCAAATAATCTAATGAGTACTAAGCATCATGCCTAAACTCATGGAACCCAATCTTAGGTTAAAAATGTGTTTTAAGGTCTTAAAATGAATATTTTACCTTGAAGTCTTAAGGTAGGCTTGGATATGAATCGAGAAGGACCTCCTCTAGCCCTTGGAGAATAGAAAACAAGCTAGAACAAGGCATAAAACTGAAGCCCCATGAGTATAAATTTTTGGTAATGGAGAGGAATGGTGGAAACCTAGTTTTTCTTACATATTCTTTACCTTAAGAGAATGGAGAAGCTATTGCACCCTCCAAGCTTATTTTTCCCCCTTCAATGGAGATTTCCCATGGCTCCAAAATGAAGCTTTTCCAGTTTTGTAAAGATAGAAAGCTAGAGCTTGAGCTAACTAAGAGATATATGTGTTTAGTTTTTGATTTGGAGCTAAAATGAGCAAGTTATGGACATTTGAAGATGGAGCAAGAATGGAGCTGCTTGGAACGGTTTGAGAGGATGAAGAAGGTGAATAAAACCGTGGGATAAGAAGAGAAATGAAGAAGAGAGGAGAGAGGTAAGCTAAAGTAATGATTTTTGTCTTTTAAAGCAAATAGTACTATTCTCTCTTTTCTTCTTCTTTTCCTTTAGTTGCTTAGTCATGTGGTGACTCCCCACATCAAAAACCGGACACCCCCTTAAAATCAAGATATTTATGGTCTTGGTTGACCAACTAATTGACTTATGTTGACTAAAACTTAAACTAGTCACTTTTTGGCACTATTCATAAATTAGTGCACATATTCATGAAATTTTTGGTTTCCCATTGATTTAGGATTCCTAATGTGATACTAATTAGTACACATGTTGATTAAGGTGTAATGATGGACATTTAGCCACTCAAAACCCATTTACAAGACAATTTTTCAAAAATGTGCTTTAAGACTTCTTAAAGCACATTTTGTGTTTTAACTTGTTTTCAAGCTTAGTTTTCTTTGGTAATTGGTTTAAAATGACCATTAGCATATTACTAAAGTCTTATAATGGTATTTGGGTGCTAATCAAAGTCACTCCAAGCTTAGAGCATGTGTTTGCCCAAATTACCCTTAAGGCATTTTCTTGTGTTTTCCTTGGTTTAAATTGTCTACCAATCTCTCTAAGGCATATTTTAGCCTTACTACATCATATATTTATGTTTACTTAACATACTTAGGTTTGGGTTATTACACTTTCTCTTGTGTCAAGTTCTCTGTTACCGTGACGGTGCAGGAATGAGGGCAAGTCCAGTTGGTCCTCACACATGTAGGGAAAACACAACTCAATTAACACATCTTCATCGGTAGTTGTTCAAAGTAATTGTACATGGATTTTTTTACAGTGTAAGAGGGTGGTTTACCTTGTAAAACTAGTGGGAACTCAGCTACTGCTCTCGACTATCTGGAGGAGGAAGTGCTGGTTTAGTTTCATGAAGAAAATCAGAACAAGAAAGGCTCAAAACATAATACCACTCTCACCGGTTTTTGCCTCTGTTTTCTTGGTATCATTACAGTTTGGTGCAGGTGATTAATGGTAGTCTTGTTCTGCTCAAGGGAAGGTTGTAAACCTTCTACAACTGGCGTACAGAAGAGATTCAAGGAAGGTGTTAAGAGCAGTATGCATTTTTGGCAAAACGAGAGGAGGATGGAGTTCCTTGCGTTTTTTTTTCCTTACCTCATTTTACCATGCTGGTGCAAGCTGTTTAATGGTGGTTTACTTGTGTTCAAGGAATGCTGGGAAGCTCCTTCAGCTGGCGCAAGGGAAAGGTACAAGTTGTACATGTTTTTTTTTTGACAAAACCGAGAAGAAGGAGGGAAGTTTGTGCATATTTCTCACCTTATTTGATTGCTTTGTTGCTTGTTATTGCAGGTTGCTCGGTGGCTGTTTTGTTTGTTCAAGAGAAGGCTGGAAGATCCTTCTTCAACCGATGCAGAAGGGGATTTAAAACAAGGTTGAAAGTGGTAGGTTGTTTTCAGGCAAAACAGAAGAGGGCAAGCATTTTTTTTTACATTTTTCTCACCTCTTTTACCTGCTGTTTTGCTAGCTGCTTCAAGGTTCATGCTCAGGATTTGAAGCTGGATATGATGGGAAGTTGGTGGGTGTTTTTCGGGTGTGAACAAATGGGGTTTGGATGCAGGAAAAAGGGCAGAAGATGGTCATGGTTCTCGGTTGCAGTTGTTGTTCCAGGTTGCAGTTTGTTACTACTATTCTGTAGAAGAGAACATAATGGAGTTTGAATGCAAGAAAAGGGTGGAAGGTGGTAATATTTCTCGGTTGCAGTTGCTGTTTTCGGTAGAAGGGAATTGTGCTGTTTGTTGTTGCTCCCGGTGGGAAAATAAGAGAATGTAGAGACTTGGTGATGATGTTAACTGAGAGGGAAAGAAGAGAGGAGGGGAGAAGAGACGTGGTGCCCAGCTTATGTCAGCCGAGACTGCAAGAGGAAGTGTAGAGGAATGGTAGAATAGATCTCTAATCTATACTGTAGGTTGTACTTGTATATGCTATCTCTTGTCCATGCTTGTCTAATCTGTTTTTGTTTCTCGGTCTTTTCAGGTTGCAGCAACCGAGACAAGAGGTGGGAGTACTAGAGCAATTCAGCCGAATTGCAAGGGGATAGAAGAGGAGAATAGGTAGGTAGTTTTTTTTCTTTTTAATTAGACAGATGTACTTGCTAGTATTATTATTATTATTTTGCATTTCTTTCCTTCTTTGGCTGTAACACAAAACATTTTGTGGAATTGAGGGTGTATATCAGCCGAGATTGGAGGAGAATAGGAGAGGAAATAGCTAGCTATTATTTCATTTATATAGGTGTACTTGTATTGTATTTTCTTTTGTTTTCAAACTTGATTTTCTAGCTTTCTTTTCCCTCCTTTAATTTCATTAATCGGCTACATCCAAGGGGAGAGTTTTCTCTCTTTTTTTTTACTCCAATATATTAATGTTGCACATTAATGATATATATATAATGAGTTTATTAATGTGTTGGATGGTAGTGTATAATATCCCTTGTCTTGGTGTATATAAATGAGTGCTTTTAGTCTTTGAAATCTTATTTTGATTATGCAAATCATCCCATGAAATTCTTATCACTTTATTTGTGACATTGACATATGTATTAAAATGTTACATATCATATTAGTTTCAGGAGTTGTTTTCTCCTTAATGTTGTTCCCTCGTGCATAGAGGTTACAAGTATAACTTGGTGTTCATTTTGAACTATGCATTTATATACCAATATTTATGATAAGTATTGGTCATTAGATGATTTATTGTTGATCATCTAGCTATATGTAATTTAATTCCTTATTAAGTAAGGTAGTCAACATTCGAGGTATTTCATTTGTCTTCGGACCGGTGACATGGGGAGAACAGAGTTGTTTTGTATTCTAGCCCATGAAGGCGAATACGATGAAAACTATGTGATTGTTTTAATCATCAAAAAGGAATAAAGGGAATTTTGAGTGTTATACATGCTTAAGCATGTTGTGTGATATTTGAGAATAGGTATATGACAGACCTGATGATTCAATAAGATTAAGTACATATAAGTATGATCTATATGATCTATGGAATGAGGTGAGCCATGTATTCTAATAAAATAAGATGCATGGGAACTTTGAGGACAAAGTTCTTTTAAGGGGGTAGATTGAAATACCCCAAACCTATGTATGCTTAGTAAACATCAAGTTATGATGTAATAAGGCTAAAACATGCCTTAGAAAGATTGGTAGACAATTTAAACCAAGGAAAACACAAGAAAACGTCATAAGGGCAATTTAAGCAAAAATGTGCTCTAAGCTTGGAGTGACCTTGATTAGCACCCAAATATCAGTTAAAGAAAGACCTCTGGCTAATGGACTGCTAAATCAGTTACCAAAGAAAACCAAGCTCAATAACAAGCTTAAACACAAAATGTGCTTTAAGACTCCTTAAAGCACCTTTTTGAAAATTGTCTTAGAAAGCGGTTTTGAGTGGCTAAATGCCCATTATTACTCCTTAATCAACTTGTGTACTACTTGGTATCACATTAGGATCTAAATCAAAGGGAAATCAAACATTTCACAAATATGTGCACTAGTTTGTGAATAGTGCCCAAATAGTACCTAGTTTAGCCTTAAGTCAATTTAGTTTAGCTAATTGGTCAAAAAAGACCATTACTAGCCTTATTAAATAAGGGGGGCCCGGTTTTCTAAGGGTGGTGAGTCACCACATGAGATAGCAATATTAGAAAAGAGGAGGGAAATAAAGAAAGTACTATTTGCTTTAACATAAATATCTTACCTTTACATACCTCTCTCCTCATCTCTTCATTTCTCTTATTCCCCTCCAATTTTTCTTCTTCTTCTCTGTTCTAAAGCCATCCAAGCAGCACCCATGGCACCACCATCTTCATTTGTCCACCAAATGTTCATCAAGCTCCAAATCAAAAACTAAGCATAGATTTCTCTTAGTTAGACCAAGGCCTTGCTTCCTATCTTTTCAAAATTGGAAAAGCTTCATTTTGGTGCCATGATAAAACTCCATTGATGGAGGAAAATCAAGTTTGAAGAGCTCTTTTGGTTCTCCATTCATTCACGGTAAGGAAAATGTAAGAAAAACCATGTTTCCATCACTTTCCATTCATAACCGAAAATTATCTTCTCATGGGAGCTTGTTTTATCCCTTTTTCTAGTTTTTTTCTATTCTCCAAGCGCTAGAGGAGGTCCCTCTTGATTCATATCCAATCTTAATTTAAGACTTTAAAGGTAAACACTGATTTTAATACCTTAAAACACATTTTAAACCTAGGAATGATTTCTTAAGGTTAGTGTATTATTTAGCACTCATGAGAGTCATTGTATATGGGTTAGAAAATTGGCAAGGGAGATTAAATTGGTGGACGTGATTCATTCAAGAAAAGCGCTAAGGAGGAAGTTAAGATAAGCTTGAGAAAAACAAGGTAAATTGCTTACCTAAGGGTGGTTTAAGGTTTTAAGGGATGAGATTTAGATAAGTACTAATGTAGCTTAAAGCGTACATTAAGTAATGGGTTATATAACCTAGGAAAAAACTTAAACAAGCTTGTGAACTTGTGACTAAGGAGCCAATGGGAATGAGTTAGTAAGATAAGTATAAGGAGAATTATGAGAACACTTATATTGCTAAGGGAGCATTGTTGTGTGTATTTGCAGGTTGAAAGCTTTTATATGTGGGAAATTCAGTGCTTAAGTTTAAGTCATTTAAGGGCCTAAGAGCCATGTCATTTAAGAGCCTTAGTGCTATGCAATTTAAGATTTATTGCACTATATTGAGTTTGTTGTGAATGGGTTGATTTGGGTGAGAAATATGATGAGAAAGGATATAATGTGTGTGAGATGATTGAATGAGAAAAACAATGCATTTGGGCATGATAATATACTAGAGGAACTATGGCGAAAATTGAATAGGAAATGAAGTGTTTAAGTGGTGGTTGTGAATTGATATGGCCTAGGGTTTACTAGTAAACATTAAGGGGTGTTTTGGTGAAAATGGATAAAATGTGGAGTTCTTGAGTACTAGTAAGACCTAGGGATGTCTAAGAGGGACTAGGGGTTATATTGGTGAATTTAAGGCACCAAAACCATGGTTAAGGAAGCTAGGAAACTTGTACAAAGTTTGAAGGAAAAATAAGGTATAATGACTTATAAGGATGTAAGCATGTGCTAGATTATATATAGCTTTGAGAAGTTTGAGTGAAGCAAATGGGTAAGCATAATGATGCTTGAGGAGTAGTTAAGATGGTTGTGAAGAAACATAATGATTAGTAGAGGTCTTATGCAAAGTCACAGGTGGGAAGTGTAAGGAATCAAGTGTTAAGTGTAAGAATTTTGTAAGATATTGAGTGACAAGTTTGGTGATGATTGAGGATGGTTTAGTGCATGTTTTAAGGTGTTTAAACATGTAGGAAACATGTGGAAAGATTGTGGAATGAGTGGGAAAAGACTGGGGTGAATTTGGAGTTCAAAATGATGAGAAAAGCACTTTGAAAAATGGGGTCTGTTGTGGACCGCCCCTTTGGGGAGGTCCAGGCGAATTCTGCAGGAAAACTAGCCTCTGGTTAGGACCGCCCTGGGACCACCCAGAGGGGCGGTCCAGTGCAGAGAAAAAGAAAAAAATTGTTTTAAGGCTTTTAATGATGGGGGATTGGATGATGATGGTTTTAGATGATGTTTAGGCCTTCTTTGGTGACATGTAAAGGCCTTAAAAAGTGTAAACAAGTGTTAGGAATTCCTTGTAAGAATTGAGTAAGTAGTTAAGGAGGTTTTAGTGGATGTTTTAAGGTGAGTTTAAGTGCCTAAATGATGTTGGGACACATTAGAACACTTGTGGTGAAGTTTGGAGTGAATTTAACACTTAGATATAAGATTCTAGAGCCGACCTACCTTAGGACCGACCTTGGCAAGGTCGGTCTGGCTCAGAATACACACGCAAGAAACTCTCTGGAATGGACCGACCATGGACAAGGTGGGTCGGGCTGAAAAATAATGAACAAAATGTTACTAGAATGGACCGACCTTAGGACTTACCTTGGCAATGTCGGTCGAGTAGGAATTTTACAACCAGAATGTCTCTGGAATGGACTGACCCTGGGTAGGGTCGGTCGGTAGGGTCGGTCGGCCCATAAATATATAAAAAAAAGACTTTAAGAATGTTAAGAGGTATTAATAGTAAGCCATTAAGAGGGCAATGATGATAAGAAAGATATGAATATAAGGACCTAAGGGATTAAGTTAAGTTAAAGCTTAAATGTTTAAGGTTAAGTTTGTAAGATTAAGTTTGTAAGAACTTAGGAGGTGTTAAGTGGGGATTAGTGAGGGTTAAGTAAGTTAAGTAACATGGAAGAAATTAATAACCTAAATTGGATGAATGTTTTAGGACTTGAGAATTGGGACTCGGAAGGAAAATAGGCAACCGAACAACCGACGGTGTATAGTATGGTTTTCTTGTGACCTGCTTGCTAGCGAGGTGTCCCTCGACTTGTGTGCTATTTGTTTATGTGTGCCGACTAAACAAGATAACTCATGCAACCGGAATATTATGTTTGTTGTGTGATTGTGATGTACTAACACAACATACCGTGAGAACTTACTAACAACGTTTAGTAAATAATTGAGTGAGAATAAGGAACACTCCCAAATATTGTTTTCTTAGTAACCGAAAGAGGTTAACTAACAAACATTGACTTGAGACTTTCTACTAACTTGAACTTGGGGGGAGTGAGGAATCCGGAATGGTACCGGCACATGTGTATTGGGGAGGTCGGTATCCTTATCAGATACCGACTTCCACATATGACTTGTCTTCGGACTCGTTGCCTAGAGTCGACATATAGACTCGACCTCCTCGGACTTCTTGTTCTAGGAGGGAGGCATACTGAGATGGTGTGGTGGGATCTACCTAAATCCCCAATTTAAGAAATATTGTTTATTTAACCCAATGAAGCTGATAACTCATTGGCTAGGGTTACTTTTGACCCGACAAAGATAAACAATGAATTAAGGAACTACCATTCTAATCAAAGAACGGTTGACTTAATTAAGATAAGGTTTGAGATAAGATACAATCATTTCTATTTAAAGGATGGTTTGTATTCTAAGACTAAGATAAGGATTGAGATTGAGGTAAGATAAGGTTGGACTGAGATTAAGAGGAAACATAACTTAAGGAGTTAAATGATTAACTCACTAATTAAGGGAACGCTTTTAAGTCGTTCGTTGTGTTTGAACTTTGATTGTTCATATGTGGCATGTTGTTTATTGCACTTTCTATTATGTTGTGCATCTAATCAACCTCCGTGCTATCGACATCGTAGCCACGTTAGCTTGGGGGCCATGAGAGGATCGTACCAGCAATTTGGCTGACCCCCTTTGGGGGCTGTTTTTATTTCACGGGTGAATGACTGATAAGTGTCCAAATGAGCATGTTTTATAGGTGTATTTCATATATTATATTAGCACTTTTCTTGCTCATTTCTCCACTTTGGTTAGTTTTCCTCTAGTTTATGTTTTATTGTTATCTCACAAATTTATTGGTTAAACATGAGGAAAACCAAGCTGGGAGCAAAGTAGACAAAGATACGAACGCATAGACGCAAACGGCTCGAAAAACGGAGTCCAAACGAAGAATCTAGAGCCGGTCAAAGTTCGCAAAAGGAAACGAGTCAAATAAACTCGTCCGTGGTGCGTCCGAGTTGCGTCCGCATTACAAGAGCCGGACGTGACTAATTGCGTCCGTGGAATTATGGCCGGACAGAAGGCCGGATGTGGGTGGTGTTGTCCGTGTCTTGTCCGAGAAACAAGGGCCAGACAGGAATCTGTCCGCGGTGCGTCCGCAGATAAAAGGGCGGACTCATTACAAGCGTCCGAAGCAGGAGATCCGGACGGTGGTCCGGACACGGCCATTTGAAGCCCAGTCCGTGGAATTATGGGCACAAGGGGTGGACAAGACTCAATATGTCCGTGGATTAATGGACGGACAGAAACAAGGACGCGTACAAATACAACACAGATCCAGAAATTAATGCAACAGTTTTCTTCGTCCACTGTCTTCCCCAATTGCTTCTTCCTTTGCGGCGCCTACAGACATGTCGAACTGCTTCTTCATCAATATCAGGTGCCTACCTTAATTCCCTCACGCGTCTGTCTCCAGCCCTGTCTGCAATCAATCTTCTTCCTCTTCCCTTCTTCTATATAAACACACTGCACCTTCAACCAAATATACACATTCGATCCCCAGAACTCAACACTCCAAATCTCTCATTCCACATACAAAATCCTACGTACACGCTCCACTCTTCGTTCTCTTCATTTCTCCATTCACCATCCACACCTCTCGCATTATTATTACGTCCAACCTCTGACTGTCATATTACCAGTTAATATGTCAGGCTAAGGAGGAGTTACTCCGGGGAAGGTTTAGTCGTAGTTTGTTTAATTATGTAATCTATATTTCTACCGGTTAAAATAAATACAGTTGTTACGATTAAAGTTTATCTCTCGCCTTTTTAATAAATCTCATGAATTTATTAAAATGCTTTACAAAGTCTATTTTGATCAGACCGGTGATAAATAGACAGGTTAATTAAGCTGTAAATCTGGAGAAAGCTTATTATGATTTAATAAGTTAGTATTTTCAGATGCAATTACAATTCCTCGCACTTAATGTCCGTTTACATATGTTTTGCTCGAACCTGGATTAGACCGAGCATTTTCTGGTAAACGAGTTCTTATGAGTCTATGACTTAGTCCTTAAGATAATAACAGGAATTTTGCCCACATATTAAAATAAACTGGTAGAGATAGCATAATTAATCAGATTATATAAACCTGGACCCGGAGTCCCGTTTAATTTATCTTCAACTCAGTTAATTTTATCTGTTGTTTTACTTTACAAAAACAAGTCAATTAATTCCCCCCTTTTATGACAAGCTTAGGTACTATATTATTTCGCTATAAGTCCCACGGTTTGACCCCGGCCGCTTCTGTCTTACTATACTACCGCGACCGGGTTTTATTTGCAGCCCGACGGATATTTTGAGTATTAATTTCTTTCTCAATTGTTTTAATTACACCAGTTCCAACCACTCACAATATACAAGTCTACAATGACAGAAGACGACAGTCCTGAGAGTAGGATCGGGTAGATTTACTTCGGGTTGTCATCTCTTAGTTGTACGAGTTGTGCATGTACACTCGTTTAGTAAATGGTATGAGATGTTAGTGAGTTGTATAGGATGTAAGGAGTTTGTAAGAGTGTTATGTAATTGGTTAAAGTTTGAATGTACTAATGTTCGGTATATTCGGGTCCATCAGACCGTAGCTAGATCTTGGAGATTGTAGTATGCCTAGTTGGTCACGAGGGTGACTAACGGCGGTAACACCAAAAATTGTAAGAAATCCACTGCAAAGTTAATAAAAGAGAATGGAGGTTCATGAGATAAGTATGGCTTTATGAGTTGGGGTGTTACAATATATCACTACTGGAAAAAAAAGAATAAACAACGTTTTTATTTGTCTTTTGGAACATTTTATAAACGTTTTTTATGCCGGCGACGCAAATGGTCGAACCTCTTAAAGAACGCATTACAAGCATTTTTTATACATTAATTTAAAAGAACGCTTATTGCTAAAGCGTTTTTTGAGGTGTGTTAGGTGGGGGGAATCTACGAGGCATAAACAACGCTTTCATCTTGAAGTGTTCTTTATGTCTGACTATAAAAAAACGCTTGTTTAATATAAGCGTTCTTTATGAAGCTTTATAAAAACACTTATATTGATAAGCGTTCTTTATGACATTTGGCGTGAGACTATAAGAACGCTTATACATATAAGCGTTTCTTATATGGTCCTTTTTTTATATATTTTTATTTTTTATACAATTTATTACCCTGCGCATAACACAAAATTAAATCACAAAATTGTCATTCACAACCTGTTTGCATTATATATACCTGATCAACCAAACTGGTGAATTTTAATTAATAGATCAACAACAGTACTTTGTTTGCATTAATATTATACCAGCGCACATAGGATTAAGTGTAGTATCAATAAACTAAAACATTTGTAACTAGCTAGTTAACCAAACAACTAAAAATTGTTCAAGTTCGATCATAACATGTACAACACAACCATTTGAAAAAAGAAAAGATAGATGACTCATGACTTCTTTTGATCAATTTAGTGCTTTCAACACATGTGTGCGCGCTCCTTGACAAACTTGAGATCGGCTTGTGAATAAGTATTGAGAAGAAATCAACAAGCTGCACGCGAGAATTATAAAAGCAATTAAGTACACCATTTAAACTTATCCAAACATGCGCAAATAGTTAAAATCACCAATTCAAACACAAAAGTACTTATAATACCTGAGAAGAAATTTCCAATTCGCTAAGATAGTTGTTACCTCTGTTGAAAATGGAAGTACCAACGATCATGATGATTCTTCTACTGATACAAAAGAGAAAGAAGAAGAAAAGCATGATACAAAAGAGACAGAGGAAGATACAGATGAAATGATGAATGAGAACTCAGAAATAGAGAGGTTGAAGAAATTGGCTAAACAGTTAAGTGAGGCTGCCATAAAGTAGAGTCCAGTGGATTAACGAATTACGAATTACTGGCCCACTTCATGACCTTGAATGAAGAAAACGGTTTTCTAGAATAGTTGTGTGAGGAGGAGAAGTGAAAACTTAGTCGATTATATGGTGGCATGGGGGACTATATGAAGATAAAGTGGTACCAGATCGCCCGGTTGATGAGTTTCATGACTTATGGATGGAGATGGAGATGAAGAAGCTAGTCACTTCTCCATCTTCAGTTTCGATTGGATTCGCATCTTCTATCAGTTTTGAACATCAATAGGTCTGAGAATCTTCAAAAACTTGGACATGAATGTCTGTAGATTGCATGCAATCAATTGGAATACTAGCCACACACTGTTGATGTGGGGTGCATCATACCTTTTAAAAAAAACTAGATGAAGATCTCTTGGCAATTAAAAAGATTGAGAGATTCCCCCTAAGTAGGATTCCCCCTGAGTTTGCATGTTAAGGGTCTTTAACAAATGATTGCAATAAGTGACAGCTTTTATGCACAATAAATGACAGCTTTTATGTTATAATGTGACCTTAGTAGAAAACTTTCTACTATGGTTATAGTATAACATAAAAGTTGTCACTTATTGTGCATAAAAGTCACTTATTGCTATCAAGAAACAAATGATAGTAATAAGTGACAACTTCTATGCATAATAAGTGACAACTTTTATGTTATACTATAACCATAGCAGAACATATATAGTACTATGGTTATAGTATAACATAAAAGCTGTCACTTATTGTGCATAGAAGCTGACACTTATTGCTATCATTTGTTTCTTGATAGCAATAAGTGACAACTTTTATGTTATACTATAACCATAGTAGAAAGTTTTCTACTAAGGTTACAGTATAACATAAAAGCTGTCACTTATTGTGCATAAAAGCTGTCACTTATTGCTATCATTTGTTAAAGACGCTTAACAAGCAAACTCAGGGGAATTCTACTTAGGGGAAATCTCTCAATCTTTTTAATTGCCAAGGGACCTTCATCTAGTTTTTTTTAAAAGATACGATGCACCCTACATCAACAGTGTGTGGCTAGTATTCCAAATGACTACATGCAATCTACAGACTCATGTCCTAGTGTTTAAAGATTTATCAGACCTATCGATGTTCAAAACTGAAAGAAGACGCGAATCCAATCGAAACTGGAGATGGAGAAGTGCCTAGCTTCTCCATCTCCATCTCCATCCATAAGACATGAAACTCATCAACCTGGTGATTTGGAACCACTTTATCTTCATATAGTCCCCCATGCCACCATATAATTGACTAAGTTTCCTCCTCTCCTCCTCATATAACTATTCTAGAAAACTGTTTTCTTCATTCAAGGTCATGAAGTGGGCCGGTAATTCGTTAATCGCCACCGGACTCTACTTCGTGGCAGCCTCACTTAACTTTTTAGCCAATTTCTTCAACCTCTATGTTTCTGAGTTCCCATTCATCCTTTCATTTGTATCTGCCTCTGTCTCTTTTGTATCATGTTTTTCTTCTTCTGTCTCTTTTGTATCAGTAGAAAAATCATCATGATCGTCGGTACTTTCATCTTCAACAGAGGCAGCAACCGTCTCCATCGGCCAAATTCATCTTTCTTTTTATCCGATTTTCTCTGTGATGTTTCAGTGCTGTCCAGTTCTAATTGTTCGATCTACAGAAGCTTCCACAGCATATATACTAGTCAGAGGTGACTAAAGGAAAAGGAGAGAAGAAAGGTCATGAAGGAAAATAAAGTTGGTGGGCCCGTCCGAGTTCAATTTTTTTTATTATAGGTTGATGACGATCGAAGGTCATAGTCGCTAGCCAAAAAATGTAAAGGGATACTAAAATAATAACTATAAGAAATTAAGAAGCTATAAGTAGCTAGAGGACTCTAATATGGCCAATGGTGGTCAAATAGATTTCCAAAACATTAGAGGGTTAATTGGAATGCCTAGCTTGACCGGATAACAAATCTGAGAAGAATGTGAAGGAACTCAAAAGTTTGATGTTGGTATTGGTAGAAACGTAGATAAACTTCTGGGTGGATGTTAAGATAAAAGCAATATGGGGAAGGGGACGTCAGGCAAGCTGCCGTAATGCTATGTCTTTGTAACTAATTAATACATCCCATGGTCATCTAATATTTGCACCCTAGGTTATACTATAATATAATATAGCATTAATTAATACACTCTATAATCATCTAACCAAATTAATTTTGCCATATATAACCACGTGGCTATATTTGTATGCATGCCGAAACACATTATATTTGATGCCTAATAAACACATTAATTCCCAAGTCCATTAATTGTACAACCAGCAAGTAAAATCAGCACATAGTACAACAATATGCACGCCTGATTAACAACAATCAGCACATAGTAAAAACCAGCAAGTCCATTGGTCTGCATGTAAAATTATTCCCAAACACACGTACACTTTATTTCACGCCTTTAATCCCAAACAAACAGAGTATATATGTTCCTGATTAACAAGTTTGGTTTGCAAGCACACATAGGTTAACAATAAATGCGAGCGCCACAGTTGGGTTTGCATGAAAAATTATTCCCAAACAATACACTCACAATATATTTCACGTCTTTTAATCCCAAACAAACAGAGCATGTATTTTCCTGATTAGGAAGTTTGGTTTGCAAAATTACCTCATCAGCACAAGAATAGAGCCGAAAGATCTAGCGCGCATGTATGTTGTTCCTTTCGCTAGTTGGGGTTGTAATCCAGAGGCGCCGCCGTGCGTGCGACAGGGGATGTATGTTCTTGTTCGTGCGATTTTGCAAAATTTAAATTAATTACCGATCGAAAGAGTACATATATGAAAATAAGGATCGATAGGCATATATGTATACTGTTCGCAGCTCAATATTACCGATAGCGAGAGAGCTCGAGGCGCCGATTGATATCGACGCATGCGTATGGTCTGCCTTCATCACCAGTTTGGCCGTCGGGTTACAGAGATTAGAAGCTAGAATATTGATGAAGGTGGCGAGCGCAGATATCGGAAGAAAGGGGAAGAGAAGAGGCGCCACGGCGGAATCGAAATGAATTTCTGGGATGGTTTCGATTGAGAAGCTAGAGACCTTAGCGTGTTTACAGAGAGCGAGGTTTACAGAGAGTGGTAAGGGAACAGTCGCGATTTGATTAATGAGAAGACTGGGCGGGAGGGTGAACATAAACGTGCCCAAACACATAAAAAACGCTTCCTTCCTAAAGCGTTTTTTATACGTGTCTCTTAAAGAACGATTATTTACAAAGTGTTGTTTTTTACTTTGGGCGCGATAACAAAAACAACGCTTTGTAAGCAAAGCGTTGTTTAAGATGTCTGACCAATGATAAAAAACGATTTATAATATAACTGGGGCGTTGTTTATCCTTTTTTTCCAGCAGTATATGTTTATAATCAATTTAGGAAAAGCAAGAAAAATAAGAATAAGAAAATTGTTTTTGACTTCTCTGGCCCATTAATATACTAACCTCGGATTAGCCATTATTATATATTCGTTCTAACATAATGATTAACTTACTTACGTCGACTATACATTATACTTATCCTAACTCAAAATTTGTAGGTATTTCACGAACAGTTGGATTTTGAGCTGAAAGATGATTTTGATCCGCCTAAACCGGCTACAAATGTCTCTTTTCACTGTTGAACATCAACGAATTGCCATTGTATACAAATTGTCTATCATTTAATGTATCTTTTCAGTTTTGAACATCAACAAATTACCACCGTATACATATTGTGTATCATTTCATTCCCGTTGAATGTTTTATAAATAGAATCTACGAGAATCATGATATACTAAAGGGCTATCCATAATGTAGTTGGATATGGACGAACAGTTGGATTTCGAGCTGAAAGATGATTTTGATCCTCCTAAACCGGCTACAAACGTCTCTTTTCAGAGTTGAACATCAACAAATTCCCATTGTATGCAAATTGTCTATCATTTAACGTGTCTTTTCAGTTTTGAACATCAACCAATTCATCTATTAATTAGAATTGAATATGCTTGATTGTTTCAATTGAATAAGAAGTTGATGATAGTTAATGTTGATATTGATAGGCAATTTCAATAATTTCAAATAGATTATTCTTCAATGGGCGTGAAATTGGTTGAAATGATAGACAATTTTGATAATTTTCAAATAGATTCTTCTTCAATGGACATGGAATTAGTGGAATTGATAGGCAATTTAGAACAAGACATCGATGATAGTTATGTCGATACATCTAACTATTTAGACTGGTGTCTAATTCGTCTGTTAATTAGAATAGAATAGGCTTGATTGTTTTACTATCTAATAAAAGTAAATGATAGTTAATGTTGATAGTGATAGGCAATTTCGATAATTTCAAATAGACTCTTCTTCAATGGATGTGAAATTGGTGGAAATGATAGATAATTTCAATGATTTTCAAATAGATTCTTCTTCAATGGACATGGAATTAGTGGAATTAATAGGCAATTTCGAACAAGACATCGATGATAGTTAATGTTGATACATCTAACTATTTATATCGGTGTCGAATTCGTCTGTTAATAGATAGGCTAGATTAGGCTTGATTGAATAATAAGTCGATGATAGTTAATGTCAATACTTCTGACTAATTAGATCGGTGTCTAAATCATCAGTTAATTAGAATAATAAGTCCATGGTAGTTAATGTTGTCAACTTTAACTAATTAGATTGGTGTCTAAATCATTGGTTAATTAAATTTAAATAGATTCATCTTCGATGGTCGTGAAATTAGTGCAGATGATAGTCAATGTCAATAACTATAATAAAATAAAATAGGCTTGATTGTTTTACTATTGAACAAGAAGTAGATGATAGTTAATGTTGACAACTTTAATTAACACTACTCGTAAATGAAAAAACTACGTATTTAAGAAGAAATAACACATATTTCAAACAAATTATCAGCAAAGTAGATTATAACGAAGTAGACGAACACGTCGGCACAAACAGATTGACAAATGAAGCTATAACGAAGAAGAAGAAGATATAGTGATTTTAAGACTGGAACCCGGCGCTAGCACCAACAGAGAATGGCCAGCGCCAGTGTCGGTAAGGAAGAGGGGGTGCCCATGACGCTCCTTATTTGCCGATCCTTCTCTGTTGGCGCCAGCCCGGGTTTCAGTCTTAAAATCGCTATATCTTCTTCGTTATAGCCCCGTTTGTCTATCCGTTTGTGCCGACGCGTACGTATTTTCGTCTACTGCATTATAATCTACTTTGATGATAATTTGTTTGATATATGTGTTTTTCTTCTTAAATACATAGTTTTTCTACTTACAAGTAGTGTTAGTTAGAGTCATCAACATTAACTATCATATACTTCTGGTTCAATAGTAAAACAATCGAGCCTGTTTTATTTCATAACATATTCACACTCCTTATATAAGGAAATTTGGGGGCTCTTCGTAATATGTCATAAGTTTTGGGTAGATATTGTAATTATTAAAACATTTGAGGGAAGGGAAAAATCGTAAAGTTTTTTTAAATTCTGACTGTGCAAAGTGAAACCACGACTGAGCGTACGAGTTCAGTAACGATATAGGAGACTAACAAACTCAATGTAGGCAAAAGTGAATTCCCTATTATTTTATCCAACTTCAAGTCCCCATAATTGATCATAACGATATATATAGGAATGGAAACAGAATCATCTTGATAGTAAACCAGATCGAGCCCGGGATCCTATTGGAAATAGGAAGATTTAGGATAGGCGGCCAACCTCCCGGAGAAAGCGATATGCATAAACTAGGTGATTTAGGATGCAAGTTCGTGGACCGCTCGTTGGGCTTGATAGGTGGTGGTATCACCCCTTTCTCAAAAGGAACCGTACATGACACTCTCGCGTCATACGACCCCGTCCTGAAATAGGGACCTCCTCTTTCCTTTGACAAAGCGGCGTAGTGAAAGTCTTTCCTTTCTATTCTTTAGTATGCGATTTATTTTTATTGAATAAAGATAGTTGTAGCTTCCTTGAAAGTCCAAGCGCTAGCGGTAGAAGCTAGTCTTCAGAAGAGAACTTTGGGCCTCTCACTAATCAATTACGTTACGACAACTGAACAAACTTGGTCGACGAACATGGTTTATGCACTGCTAATGCAGCAGCTTGCCAAGCATTTGACAAAGTCACACCATTCATTTCAAGTAAGATTTGTCCCATAGATAGAGCAATCGATCATTTTTCCTTCCTCTTCGGTGAGTAGGTTTTCCTTTTCTCTTTCCTCTCTTTGGTGAGGGGTGGTTCCACTATTTTAGGTTCTCCTGGATTTGAAGTTTTGGTTTCCTGGTTTCTCTCCTGCCTTTTGCTGTTATTTGGTTGATTGTAGCCATACAAATTGTTAGGTGGAGAAAATCTCGATTACAACGTCACATGATTAAACTTTTACTTTGGTTAAACGGGCTGGCCAGAATCTTTTCAGACTATTGATTCATATACCCTAGCCTTTATAGGGTGTAGTGCTCGAAGTTGGGGTAGGACAGTTTCTCTTTTTTGTTCTCCTCAAAGGCTAGAAGAATGAAATCTACCCAAAGGGGTGTACTCTTTGCCTCCACCATATCTTTAGATAATGTGCTTAAGGAGCTCATATAAAAGTGTAAGAAGATTCCGCTAACTAAGGATGAGAAACATTTGATTGCGTTGGATGACATCCTCACTGTGGTGGATGAAGTTAACTATGATTTTAATGTCTTAGGAAAGTTTTTTTCTTCACAGTCTGTCCTTCCGGCGGCAGTTCAACTCACCATGAGGAGGGTATGGAAGGTTCAACAGAGCATGAAGGTAAAACAAGTGAGTAGGGGTGGGTCTGTTTCTTTTCTAGTTTTAGTGCACCAAAGATGTGGAAGCTGCAACTAGCAGGGAGCTCTAGTTCATTGATAGGGGTTTACTAACCATGCAAACGATATAAAAGGCTGGAGCTTGATAAGTGCGAAATTTATCTATATTTCTATGCTTAATGTGATTAATATTTTATTGATTTATATGATAAATTCCTTACTTATATGTTATTTTATGTTATATGCAAAGAACTTCCCTTACTTGTGATTTAATGCTAAAACAGATGCAAATACTAAAGAAAAAGGTTTAGAAGTGCATGTCAAGAATTTAACAATCAAGCCGAGACCAAACGGGAGACAAAACATCCTTTTTGATGTATTTTAGGGTGTGTCCAGACATGTGTCCGAACACATGTCCGGACCAGCCAAAAACATAACCTACTGTCAACATTTATACATGATCCGAGTTTACACGCTGCTTACGTACCTGGACCAAGCGAGATGCTGTTCACGAGTTTCGGTTATCATTTTGGGCCGATACAACATGCATGGCCTGGTCTGTTTCTACTGGGCCAACCAATGACAAAGCTATACAGAGGCGCAAACGATGTATTGGCGCAGACATTTGGAGCATGTATACATGCACGGTGAACAGACTTTGAGCATACAACAATCATGGGCTGTTGAAGAAACCGTTTGCATGCATGGCCATGCACGTCATCAAATTCAGAGGCACCAACAACTTCATGCTAGACACGGGTATGAATTTGGGATGACCAAGTTTAGAGGCGCAGACACTGTCCTTGGCTTGGAGTTTTGTTTTGGGCCAACAATCTACAGACTTATGGTGGGCCGCATGAAGCGGACGGACATGAGTATTTGACCTGACAACATGCACGTTGAATTCCATTAAAAGTTGCAGGTGAATAATTGGGCTGGGATTCAAGATGCCTGGGCTCGTCGGCGTGTTGTGTTTCGTGAATTCATGAGGCAGAGACCATTTGGAATGGGAGGTGCAAGAAAAAACAAGATGTCGGCTGGGTTGAACAGGCTCGACGAGATTGGGAACAAAAATACAACATTAAAACAGACCCAAAACCCTATCAGAGAGCGGCCACGAGCAGAAGTGGAAGACAGAAGAGGAAGATTATCAATCAGTTCTGACAGACCGGAGCAGAAGGCAGAGACCGGATTCGTCAGCATTCTTCAATTACATGACGTTTTCTAATCTCTTTAACATTGTTATTATTTCAAAGTCTCCGATTTCTGAGTAGTTGTTAGAATTCTGGTTTGCTATGGACAACTAGTTTATTATTTTGCTTCATGAGTTGTCAAATATAAATTCTATACAGATTGTAGTTTTTTTCTAGGTATTTATTGATTCTCTCGTGTTTAGTTATTGCTTGAGTTTATTTGGTATGAATTGCTTACAAGTGAGAACTACGGTGTTCATTAGACCTTAGGAATATTACAAATGAAACTACATATGGCAATTCCTGGGAATTAGCTTACTAGAAACCAGATGAACCATTAATGCTACTAGTTGATTTGTCAATTCGTAACGAGAGTTAGGATTTGGAATTGCTAGTAAGGATCTATCTTGCGAGGGACCGGTTTTTAGATTAAGTTAGATCTAAGGTTGCATTCTAGAATTTAAAACAATCCAGAAGGGAATTGATAAACTAGGAAGAATAGTGAACCAGGATTCACCCTTTAGATTTGTTTAGAAGATCATCTTTTTATTGTTTTTATTTTAGTTTATTTATTTTCTACATTCAAACCCTAATTTATCATTGTTATTTCTATAGTTTATTAGTTAGATTAGTTTAGAGATTAAACTAGACACTGCCTCCTTGGTTTTGATACTTAGGGAATACTCTGAGATTAAAACTTGCTAGAATCGACCGGTACACTTGCTGTTAGGTTTTACACCTATAGAGCTCCAAGGGATCACATTATTAGCGGGGTCCCCTTTGGGCTAGGATTCATGGAGTCCCGTTTGTGTTTATAGGATGGTGATGTCCTAAAAGTTTGGCAACAACATTGGCCAATTTATGGAGTATGAAGAGGAGGGGGATATTAATTTTAGTGATTTTCTCCGAGTGCGGTTCATGTGGATGTCTTGGAGCTGAATAGACGAAGCATTAAAGTTTGCTTGGCTGGAACAACGTATATGTTCCGGATCAGTTAAGAAAAGTTCTTGGGGTTCTGTTTCATTTGTAACTCATGGTTCAAGAGAGTGTAAGATAAGTAGGCGTGGTGATTTGGTAGAGTACCATTACAGACCTTACCTGAGAGCTGGAAGAGCAAGCCCGGGGTGGTTGCACAGAATACCAAGGGGCAGCTTAAGATGTGGTGTAGAGATCTGATACGCAGGAAATCGAAAGCTCCCCTTCTCCCATGGCATTCCTCTTGGGGTCCTGGGTTGCGGCCAACACTATTGAGGAGGCTAAAGCTACACAGTTCAACATAGTTTCAAGTTGATTCAGGGATGAAGGAAGTGAGGAAGATGATTTTTCAGTTGCGAGGCACCTAAGGTCGCCTACCACCATGACTCCTATGGAGGTGAACTGCCAGTGATGGGGTAAGGTCCAAGCAGTCTTCTGGGATCTCTACCCCTTTTGTGTTTCGCTTTAGTAGGTGTGGTACATTAGCTGGGATGATGATGGTTTGGAGACTTGGGGTTTTGGTATAGCTCCATCACGGTTACTCAAGTGATACGGAGCATCTTGTGTCTTCGCCGTTTATACATGGATATGAAGTAGTACTGTACACCCCTAACCGCTAATACCGTCATTACCGTCCAAACTCCTCATACTTCCATACTCACGCAGCGGATACATACTTACAAACTGGGGGTGATACAACACCATTAGCCACCCACATGATAAACAAGGCTTACTAGTACATAAAGCATCGGTCTGATGGACCAGAATACTCGAGTACTACATAATTACAACATACTCCAGTTACCAACCAAGTACTACAAGCTCCATTCAATACAATACTCAATAATTCAATACATTGCAATACACCGAGTTTACTAAGATCCAAATACAATTACAATGATCCTTTCAAGTTTATACATACTCATTAAGAGTCTAGCATCTACCCATTCTCACAACTACATACTTTCCAAATACATATGGTGACCCCTTGGTACCCTTCTACATCAAGGCTACAAGCCCTATACAATTCTCAACTATCTACAAGTCACTCCTATCTATCTAAGCATAACCGTCGGTCTTTTACTATGACCATAGCTGCTTCGGGTACCTCTACAATAAAAACATTGACCCTAGGGGCTCAGCTTACTCTGCATATGACTTTCGCATACCCCGCGTACTAGCGAGGGTACGCCGACTACTTAGGTCGAATACATGTGATTCATTTCATTCATACATACATACAACATGCTTGCATTCGTAATACTACAATACTTCACAAGGAATACATACATACACTTCAATTCATACAAGGAAGACATACAGTCAACCGATACATACTTACCTTTACCGAAATACGCATACACAATACATACAGAATACTTGTTAGCTCCTTTTATCCACCCGGGTTAATTGGGTGGAGATTACTCTTTTACTCAGGGTCAATGACTTTACACCAGCCAAAACCATTACTCATATATACTTTACTTACTTACTTACTTAAGTCAAGTCATATGACCTCCGGGCAGGGACTACACCGTCCCACCACCGGGCTTTACTATGGCTCATCAATTAAGGATGCTACCCATTTAAGGGTTTGGTCCATAGAAAGGATTCAGGCCAAGAATCGGATCCAACCTCTTGTGTCCCCTCATCCTCACGTATGGCCGAAGCTATTTCGGACTTCTGCTCATTCCAATTTACTCAATACTTACGTTAGGAGTTAGGTAGTTAGGAATTAGTAGAAGTCAACACATCCAGACCACACTTAATATACTACTCACATACTCATCTATTCACGGTATAATACATTACACAAGTACACTACATGGTACAAATACACTTCATCTTCATCCATTCATTTCATGAATTATACAAACTAAATGTTCTTGGCAATATACAAGAACAAATATACAACAAGCACAAGTAAGTGCATTAAAGTCCGATTCATGCATTTATCTTATTTAGGTGATCAAATAAGCCACACAAATCGAGGTAACCAGGTTTAGGATACAGAGCATGAAGAAATCATACCGTTCACCGTCGTATTCGAACTCTGACTTCCTCGGGATTCAACTATCCAAGTCCTATACATACATAGGGTTGTATGGTCAATAATCTATTGTTGATCCAACTTATCCTTACTTTACTACTTCCCTTACATACTTACTAGTTCTTTACCTGAAATACCCCAAACCTTGATATGAAGTTTAAATATTAAAATATGGTATTTAAAGGCTAAAAAGTTCCTTAGAAAACAATGGTGAACAATTTAAACTAAAGTAAAAACAATAAATACCATAAGCACAGTTTGAGCAAAAACATGCTCTAAGCTTGGAATGAACTTGGTTAGGACCCAAAGAGCCTACCAAGACTTTATAACATTCACTTATGATTTAATAAGGCTAATTAAGTCCTTAGGAAACTTTGGTAGACAATAAACCAAACAAAACACAAATAAATACCTTAAAGCCAATATGGCGAAAATGTGCTCTAAGCTTGGGATAAGTTCGGTTAAGACCTAATAACCTTACCAAGACCTTATTTATATGTTATAAACATATTAAATCAATTACTAAAGAAAACCAAGCTTGAAAACAAGTTAAAAACAAAATGTGCTTTAAGGAGCCTTAAAGCACATTTTGAAAAATTGTCTTGTAAATGAGTTTTGAGTGGCTAAATGTAACACCAACTACAAATAACACACTTAACACTTAGCAGCGGAAAACATAACTCAACCCTCACTTAACACTTTGGTGTTACACGCCGTTAGCCACCCACGTGGCTAACAAGGCTAACATACATACATCGTACCGGTCTGATGGACTAAATTCTTCCGAGCAACTACACATAGATTCGTTCCCTGTCCAACATTTAAAATACACTTACATTACAACTGTACCGAGTATTACAAACTAATGCCGATAACACATTTCGGTCTTACTACACCTACAATACACTCTCAATTTGATGACCACCCAGGTGCAACAACTACCGTCCTACTCTCGAACGGCTTGCAGCTCCTTCGTACCTGTAGAGTAATGGGGGCCCCCAAAGGGGGTCAGCACCTTTGCTGGTATGGTAATCCCGCAGCCCGCATGCTACCGGGCCACGCACAACTATTTGTCATCTTAGCAGGCGGTTGATTTATTTCAAACATGCACAAACTCATACACACATCATGCTTATAAGCAACATCCATTAATGAATACATACACAAGGTTAGCACACCCAAAATAACAACACACACTTCACTTTATAGCATACACAACTTAGTTTCACTCTTCTTAGAGTACATGAACTTCATTTAGGGAGTGCCGGGGGGATATAAGCCCGAGCACAACATACATACGTTTTCTTTACTTGAGTGGCGGCCTCATATAGGACCGAACACCACATACATAATTTCCCCCTAACTCCAATAGTGATGAGGTAGGTAAGCCTTGGTTAAGCTTGTGGGTGGCTGTAATCCAAGAAGAAAACAACCATAACATAACAGAGAGGGAGTCGAGGCAACATAGGCGTCAACACCCTAACAACATTACACATAATTTCCCTCCTAGCCCGATATGGAGGTCGGGTAGGTAAGCTTTGGCTAAGCTAATGGGAGGTCGAAATCCAATGAAGGAAATCAACCCTTAACATAACAGGATGGGAGTTAATTTACATATATATATATATTAACTCCCAAACAATACGCGCGACCGGAACAACCGGATCCTCTCCATTCATAACATATACTTATTAGTTAGAGGTTCCCTTATGGAACTTATCACATACATACATCACGTAGTGTTACTAACTCGGTTAGACATATAAGGAGTAATATCCCTCTTTAACTAACATGGATATCTGTATCCGATAACAACAAAAATACCAAACAACTCACATACATCACACATAATCACAACATATACTAACGCACTGATAGCCGTGGTTAGAACGTTCCCATGGGTCGGGACGTTTATTCCGCATACCGAACTCTTATGTGAACCTAAGGTCGGTTATCTATTATTTAACACATAACTAAGGTTAAGCGGTATCGGAATTAATTACACACAATAATGAATTACTGTAAACTCATTTCATGCTTATTCTTGCAAGGTGGCAAAACACACAGAAAAACATGTTGGCATACAAGCCGGTGTAATCCGTTAGGACACAGGTTGCAAGAAAACCATACCTGTCACCGAAGGTGCACTCTAATGTGCCATCACATGTTCCTTGAAAATCTTTGAACAACTGATAACATTATAACTATCTTCATTAATATCGGGGTAATATAATTATTTAACGTCTAATGCGCCATGATTAACCCCGTTCGGTAGTTTATAACTTTACATTTATTACCACTTTTCACACTTAATTACCATTACAACACATACTTAACATATCCTTAACAACCTTATAACATCATTACTTATCAATCCCCATCATTGGGTATCATTCCCTACCCTTAAACAAAATTTTTGCTCAAAATTACACTATGTCCGAACTTGTGTCCGAGCTTCCGAAGTTCGGACGCAAGTCGAGACTCAATTGGGTGAAACTGGCGAATGTCCGAACTTGTGTCCGACCTTTGAAGTTCGGACACAAGTCGAAGCAAAATCCAACGGAAATTTCCAACTGTCCGAACTGTGTCCGAGCTTCTAAGTTCGGACACAAGTCGAGGCCAAAACTGAGGAAAACTTACAGGCGTCCGAACTTGTGTCCGGACATCGAAGGTCGGACACAAGTCGAGACTAAACAGCCTGGGGAAATTTTTTTTGAGTGTCCGAACTTCCAAGTTCGGACGAAAGTTTGGACACAACTGAAACTTGGAAAATTTTATAAAACGACGGGGCATGTCCGAACTTCCATGTCCGGACGGAAGTTCGGACATACCTGAAAATTCAGCCAACAGAGGGGATTTTCACCCAGAATTTCAATTCTAATAAACCTACACTTACTCCATGTTTCACAAGTCATAAACAACCATTCCTTTCCACGTTAAACATCCCAATTCAACACCTAAATCCTCTCAACCATTAAACCATCATCAACACTCGTTTTCCAACCAAAAATTGCCATAACTTCCCCATAATCTTTACATATTCATCCTCATCAATTATCCCAAAACACAACCTCTTCATTTCCTAATCTAGCCACACCCTTTCAAGGGTCCTAAACAGCACACAACAAATCCTCCAATCTCATCAACATCAACATAATCACCAAAAACTCCATAACCACAACATCAATCACAAACTCAAACAATTGGCTCTTAAGGCCTCAACTCAACATTAATTCACAACCTCTTCTAACATCAACCAAACACATTAAACATAGTTTTCAATCCATACATTGGGTTCATTAATTTGTTTACCCATCCCAGACAACTTAAACAATTACAACAAGGTTTAAGGTAGTTTTCTTACCTTAATTTCACAAGTCCCTTAATTCACCTCTTGCTCCTCATCTTCTCCAAAATCGGTCACAAGGGTATGGAGTTTCCAAACTCCATCCCAACATCCAAGAATACAAAAACATACTTAATTAATCATCTAAACCCTTGGAATATCTCAATTCATTAAAAGGGCTAGAACACAAGTTAGGGTTTACCTTTTTGAAGTTTTCAAGAGGGTTTTTCTCCCTTGAATCAAGAAGGAGCTACTCCACCATTGAAGGATAAATTTGGAGCTCAAGAACAAGAAGAAAAACAAGGTATCAAAAATGGTGAAAAATCAATTACACCAAGAGGTGAAGGAAAAATGACTTTCTCTTGGGAATTTTACCTTAGAAGAAAGAGGAGACTCCAAGCTCCACCTTGGTGTCATTTTCTCTTCAAATGGGGGAAACCATGTAGGTCAACTTCATCCTTTGGAATTTCGAAAAGAGGGGATGATAGAGGAGGATGAGAGGAAGAAGAATGTGCGATTTGTTTTTGATTTGGAGCTCAAATGGAGCTTGGGCATGGCATTGAAGTGTGGTAGCCATTGGAGAAGGAGGAGAGAAATCGATGGAGTGGGGAAGAAGATGGAGCCGGCTGGGAGAGAGGAGAGAGGAAAGAGAGAAGAGAGAGAGGGGAAAAGGAAATAAGGAAGAGAGAGAGAGAGAGAGAGTGAGGGGTATTTGTGCCCTTGTTATTTGGCTCTCTCTTGACTTAATTAATTAGTTAACTAGTCACATGTGAGTGGGCTGTCTACATAAATAAAACCGGCCCACCAATATAAACACGCTGGAGCGTTTTTCGTCTTTTGACAGAAAACGCTCGTTTAATGCCCGGTTTAGTACTATTCACTAACCGGGACAGTTTACCGGAATTTCCTCTTTCCTTTAATTTTAATGGCTATTAAACTCCCATTAATGTTTAATTATTGTTATAAAATCAGCTATATTTTTACGGGGTCGTTTAACTGTTTAAAGTCACGTTTTCGGGTTTCCTCGAAAAACGCGCCTTAGACTCCGTTAGCGTTTTAACACATTGTTTGGATCCGTTTTCTTCTGGAATTTCTCCCACACGTTCTCAGTGTGTAATTAAGTATAAAAAAATATTTATAACTCTAACGAAGGTTATGTACCTCCTAAAATAATTAAATACGTGTTTCACGTTTTGTGACTTTTTCGCATTTTCTTTCCTTTTTGGGTTCATTTCTTCACCAATGATCTTAAGGACTTAATTAGCCTTAGAAAATTATAATTACACAATTAATTAACACATTAAGGTTGGGGGTTTTCACTAAATGACCATCATTACTCTTAATTAACATGTGTACTACTTAGTATCACATTTGGAAGCCTAAATCAATGGTAAATCAAAAATTTCACAATTATGTGCCTTAATTTGTGAATAGTGCTCAAATAGTGCTAGTTTTGACTTAAGTCAACTTTAATTAGTTAAATGGTCAACAAATACCATAAGTATCTTATATATTGAAGGGGCACGGTTTTTAGTGTGTGAGTCATCACACTTGGCTAGCAAATAAAGAAAAGAAGAAAGAATAAAGTGAAAAGTTACTTTATGCCTTATAACATAAATATCTCCAAACTAAACCTCTCTCCTCACTTTCTCTTCTTTCTTCTTTGTTCCCACCGTCTCGAACCATCCTCCCTTCTCCATCTCGTTTTGCTACAGCAGTATCCATTCCCCATCTTTGAGTGCTTGTAACTCATGGCTCCAAGCTCCGAATTTAATTCCGAGGCTACCATTCTTCTAGTTGGAGCAAGCTCTTCATTTCCCTCTTTTCAAAACTTCAAGAGCTCAAGTTTGATTCCATGGAGAATCTCCATTGATGGAGGAAAAGCTCCATTTCTTGCACCTTATTGTTTTCTTGGTTCTAAGGTAATAAAAGTCAAAGAAAACTAGCATTTCCTCTCATTTTTATTCATGGCCGAGAATCACCTTGTAATGGTGTCTTCTCTTGCTTTTGTTTAGCTTCATTCCAAACTTCAAAGGACTAGGTGGAGTCCTCCTCTCTTGCTATTTAATCAAGTGCCCTTGCAAATCCAAGGTAAACATCTCATTTAGTGTTTAAAAACACTTATGTTAATCTAGGGTTTGTTGTTCATGAGCTTAGGTAAATGCTTAATGCTCATTATCCTTACTTGTATATTGCTTAGAAGTTTGACAAGCAATCAAAAACCCTTGCCGATTTTTAATCAAGAAGGGAAGGAAAAACAAGTGAGGAAGTTTTGAAGAAAGAGAGGTAAATGAGCTACCTTAATGAAGTTTTATGTGTCCTAGGAAATTGAGCTTTAAAATGCTTATTATAAACTACCTAAAGAGCCAATGGGAAATGAGATAGCAAACTATCCAAAAGGAGTTTATTAAGGGCATATGAGATGTTGTGTGTTTGTGCAGGTCAAAGGCAATATATATGTGGGAAATTCAGTGTTTAAGGTTATGTAATTTAAGGGCCTAAGAGCCATGTTATTTAAGGGCCTAAGTGCCAAGCAATTTAAGTTTATGCAATATATTGTGATGTAGTGTAGTTAAGGTTTAGATGTGTGTAATGAACATTCTTTGTGAAGGTGAATGTCTTTGAAGGTTAAAGGATGAAAAACCATATGTTTGTGTGTAAAGAATGTGCATTAAGAGATTGAGTGTTCTTGGAATGTATAATGGTGGAAAAATTATGTGTTTTGGTGTAAGGTGATACAAGAGAAGCTATGGCAAAATTTAGTTTATAAACAAAGGAGTTTAAGTATTGTAATGAGATTTTATGACCTAGAAGGTACTAGGGATTGTTAAGTGTTAAGATGGTGAAATAAAGTGGAATAAGGTGTTCTTAAGTGTTAAGATGCCTTGGGCATAGTCTTGGAGATTTAGAGAACTAATGGATGATTTCTAGATACACCAAGGTGATGGTGGAGGTGTGGTAAAGTCTTGTGCAAAGTTGGTGAACAATGGAAGTGTAATGCCTTGTGAAGGTTTAATTAGGAACTTGTGGGAGGAAAGACTGAGGAGTGTGTGTAAAGGGGGTGAATGTGATGCAAAAATGATGCTTTAGGAGTGGTTATCTTGTGGTGGAAGAACACTTTGGTTAGTGGAAGCTTTAAGCAAAATTACAAGTTACAAGTGTAAGTAAAATGTTCTAAATGTTAAGGATTTAGTAAAAATTTGAGTAAAAGTTTAAGGTGTTTTGGGGATGTTTAGAGAGGGTTTTAGTGTGCCAAAAATATTTTAAAACATGTGGGAAAACATGTGTAATGCATAGGAAAAGATTGGGTGAATTTGGAGTCAAAAGGAGGAGAAAAACGGTTTTTAAAATGGGGTCTGTTCTGGACCGCCCCTAGGGACCGCCCCTGTGGGGAGGTCCAGTGCAGAAAAGTGAAAAAAAAAAGAAAAGTGTAGCTTCTGTTGTGGACCGCCCCTGGGACCGCCCCAGAGGGGCGGTCCAGACCAGAGATGAAGAAAAAAATTTGTTTAAGGCTCCTAATGATGGGGGATTGAATGGTAATGGTTTTAGATGATGTTTAGGCCTTGTTTGGTGACATGTAAAGGTCTTAAAGTGTGTAAACAAGTGTTAGGTTTGATGTGAGAGTTGTGAACTTAAGATCACAAGTGTAAAATGAAATATAACGGGATGACGGGGGCGTAACTATGGGCGCATTAGACGTTAAGCATCATGTTACTCAATGTTAATGAAAGTAATTGTGATGTTTACAGTTGGTACGGGATTTGTTCGAGGAACCTAGGAGGACACAATATAGTGGACCTTGGTGACAGGTATGATTTTCTTGCAACCTGTGTCCTATCGGATTACACCGGCTTATATGCCAATGTGTTTTTCTGTATGTTTGCCACGTTAGAAGAAAATCATGAAACGAGTTTAAGTCGTTGTTGTTGTTGTGTGTTTGCGTACCGATACCGGTAACCTCGAATGCGTATGAAAGGCTAGTTAACCAATATTAGGTAAACGTAAGAGAACGGTATCCGGTAATAACGTTTCCAACCTAAGGAACGTTCTAACCACGGCTAGATGCGTGAGTTAGTTATGTGTTTGTTTGTGCGTGTTAATATGTTCACTACCCTTGTGTTTGTCTGACTAGACCTAACCACCTAAGTGTGAATTAATGTACTAAGTCCAATAATGAGACTTCTAACAAGTGCTAACTGGGGAGTGAGGAGTCCGGTCTGTTCTGGCCACGCGTGTGAGTATGGGAGTCGATGTCATAACGGTTCGATTCTCTTTGTATGTTATGATTATTTTCCAATTTGGTTTCCAATCTTCCCTTTAGCTTAACCAAAGCTATTTTACTGACTCATGTCGGGCCACAGGGGCATACTATGTTTGTTCGATGTGCTTGGATCACTATATCCGACGCACCTTGGATTAAGTTATTCGTTCATTAACAGGATGGTAATGAGTTATGTAACGAGCTTAGCATGAGTTTGGCAACATTCTCTAGGCTCTTCAAGTGAACTAATTATGTTTGGGTCGGTTCCTATGAGAAACCGTTCCCGTTATGTTATGTGTTGATAATGTGATGCAAATATTATGCGAATTTAGTAAGATGGATGTCAATATGTGGTATAGGTTGTTGTTGTGAAGTATGTGGATCATGGATATGAATCCCAGTTTAATATAAGACGTTTTGGAGAAAACCCGGCTAGTGGGGTAAGTGTCGTCTATTAAGGAAATAGCTCCAATAGAGGGGAAACCCCCTCCAGGGTAAAAGGACACAATGAGTGTTCTAACGAGTAAAGATGGTGTGTGGACTGTTTTATTGAGCCCATTGTTATGGGTATGTAAGGTGTTATGGTTTACAGTTAACATGCATGATTAAATAAAATCAACCGCATGCTAAGACGACAATTAGTGTGCGTGGGCCCAGTAGTAAGCATGCGGGCTGCGGGATTACCATACCAGCAAAGGTGCTTGAGCCCCTTGGGGGCCACTTTCTTCCAATTCTATTTCAGGTACAAGGAGCTGGAAGCCGTTCGAGAGTTAGACAGGGGGAGTCGTTTGTACATGGGGTAAGCCATTTAAATTGTGTATGTATATGTAGGTGTAGTAAGACCGAAATTGTTATCGGCATTAGTTTGTCAATACTCGGTACATTGGAATGTATATGTATTTGTTGTTGTTAATGGAAAGGGATTAGTAATGTGTAGTCGCTCGGGAAATCTAGTCCATCAGACCGATACAATGTAAATGTATTAGCTTGTTAGCCACGTGGGTGGTTAACGGCGTGTAACACCATGGTTAAGTAATGTGATGAGTTAAGTTTTCCGCTGCACATGTGTTGTAAGTGTATGGTTGTAGTTGGGGTGTTACAAAAAGTGGTATCAGAGCGAAGTATCGCTCTGATGACTGAATTACCGAGCTTAGGGAAGTACCGAGTTAGGATTTTAGTACTTGGGTTAAGGGTTGAGTGATAGCGTGAGAGATACGCTAGTTAGGAACTACCAGTGAATACTGGAAACCTATATATTCTTCCCGCCCTCCACAATCCCTGTTTTAAACTAGGGAAAGAACGCCAGAGAGATGAAAGTCCTCTCTACTCGGGAAAAACCCCATCTGGTTGTTATTAAGTACCTCTAAAGGTAAGGAGAACTGTCATACGGTAGATCCCGAGAAGTGAGAATCCCGGAGACGGTTTCCGGTCTGAACAATGTTAACGCATTTAATAGCGAAGAATGAAGAATGTGTATAGAAGAATGGAATTTCCGGCAACCTGGGTCGACATGCCAAGCAGTCGAGAGAACAACCAGCTTGCAACACACTAACCGTGCAACAGGCAAGAAGTGAAGTAATGGAACCCGAGACGCGTGTGTCTACGGGACCGTGATTATTAAATAATGTCGCAACAGTATACCAACCGACTAATGAACTACAACGTAGTACCCAAACAAGAGACAGGTCTCAGTAACCACGACAAATACGTGGAATGGGGTACTACGAAGGAGATACAATGCTAAGTGAGAAGGGGTTGTCCAGAATGGGAAACACCCTAGTTAATGATTATCATGTGAATACAGTGAGAAGTCACCAGAGGATTTATGTCTAGACTGTAAGATCAAGTGAGGGCCAACAAGGCCACTGATGACAGTGCGGGTAAAAATGTACATACCAAACCGGTGTGTGTGTGTTGAACCGATAGCCAGTTAGCATGGCGCACTTGCCATGGCAAGTGCTGCTATAACAGGGCTGTCGGGAAAGTGTTAACAAATACGAAGTACTTAGTAAAGTACCATGAAGTTAAGTGAGATATCATGGACCGTGGAAGAGCTTGATAGTCTAACCTCTGTAATGGAAGTACACCAGTCAGCAAGAAGCTAGACTGGTTGAAGACAAGAAGGCATTGTAATACCATAAAAAATTTTCTTTTTCAAACTCGGATTTATTTCAAACTCTTTTTCAAAACCAAAGTTTCTTTCAAACCCATTTTGTTCAAAACTTCTTTTAAACCAAACGAGTAAACCAAGGGTAGTTGATAAAGATACAACAATGGATAAACTTTCCTCGATTAAGTTCGGGAAGCATGGAATGCATGTTGTCATAGGACAATATAAGGGAGTTGACAACAGAATACTTCACCTGGGTGTGGACAGACACTACGAGTGTACAACTGTAATGTGGGATGACCGCACTCCGATAGGAGCTTGTGGGCCTGACAGACCTTCTATGGGTTAGTCGGGTAAGTAGTAATGTATCAGTATGGTACCCCACAATGTATACGAGTAGAGTCGGAACACGGGAAGTAGTCGACTCCATACTACGGTCAGCAGAGAAAGGACAAACAAGGGAACGGAGGTATTACCAAGAATGGTTGAAGTAAAGGAACCCGTTAAGTTAACAAGACTAAAAGAATTAGTGAATTTATCACGGAATGTTTAAGAGTCAGGAAGTGCGAAGGCACTGGTTAGTATGTAAAGACATCGCATATGTCTTAAGAATCTCGAGGAAAAAAACATGATAGCTGGCACGATGACCCAGCCTATACGTGACAAGACAGATGCTAATGTGGACACATTAATGTGCAACGAACGGGGAAGAAACTCCGGACTAATTACCTGGACTACCAGGAATATCGATCTTCACAGAAGAGGATAGTAAGCCAGTTAAGAACGCAAACGGTGTGGCTAACTAAATATACCAATAAGTACGAGCCAGATGTAATGGCATAACTTAGCAACACCCAGGAGCAATCCCTAAAGGGTGTTCGCATCAACAATGGTGAATGAAATAAAGTGACAGAAAAGCAAAAAGGCAAGGATTGAAACTAACACACCAGTTTAAGCATAATTCGTCAGGAGACAGACTGACAATCCCCAAGGGGCACCCCCATGAGAGGAAACGGAATGTAACGACCTTGTCACGGAGCCCAATGCAACCTTAATCCATATAATATTGTACAGGGAAGTAACGTGTGTGTACAGGGAAAGAAAACGTGTGCGTTACAGGGAAGGAACGTGTGTGGACAGCCTACAATGAGCAGAGCTCGAGGCAATAAGGCTTATAAGCCACGAACAAAATGTGTTATATAAATTGGATCGATTGCAGAAGTTTATGTTGTATAAGTGAATAGAGTGGAGAACGAACCACTGCATTAAGAGGGGGATATACCTCTGGATATGTGAGGACCGCATGAGCGGTAGTTATGTGAACCAAGTTCAAGAAAAATGTTAAGGATTGACCATGTTGTCATTGCGAAGAGAACAGATAGTAAGCATGTGTGTATAAAGTGAATCACCGAACTGAATAACGCCGGTTTGTAAATCGACGTGATCAACGCTCAAGGGACATACAGTAGTTCCAAATGAAGGATGAACCAAAATACTAATGATGTAGGTATATGTGTGGAAGTTAATGTGACAGTAAATACTATGTAAGTTAGTGTTATACAAGGAGTAAGAGAGCGGTACGCAGCAAGCGACCGTTGTATAAGTGTTGCTAAACGATAAGTAATAGCAAATAGCTAGACAGTAAGCCAGTAGCCAGTATTACGAGATAAGAATCTCAGTGAAACACAGGGTGAATTCCATTGCGAATCGCATAAGAGATTTACTATCAAGAGTTTACGCCTCTGCACTTTGTGTGACTGAGTGTTTGGTATCGCTCTTGTGCAGTAATGATCGAGTGGGATAGCTAGGATTCGGGAAATGTTAACTGTGGTGGAAACAGAAAGCGGCTTATTAACGCCATAGTGACTGGTGCATAGGAAATGCAAGGTCGTACCAATGAAAGAGTACTTATACAGGACCAGATGTGGAGGCGTGATTAAGAACAAGTGACTACAGAAGCACTAAATACCAAATATCGGTATGGAATATACCTCAAGTGTGGGGAAATAACTGAGAGAGCACTACACATCAGGTGGGTAGCTCAATCTCAACCGACAATAAGTCGGAAGGAATCAAGTCAATCATTGTGAAATATATAGAAGTATACACAGTAAATTTATTATGGAAGTGGATAGAAAGTTTATAACTCTCCGAATTCGCGCACGGTCAGAGATACCACGCATTGGTCGAGAAACCGTTATTACCAAGATAAAGGTAATAATTGGAGATGTACAATACCAGTAAGAATAACGAATGGGGCAAACTAAGCCCTACAGTTGTCAGAGTTGCGCAGCAGCAGAAAATAGTGAGCCAGGATTCAAGTGCTGAATGTGCATGGTGAACATGAATGGCTAGTTATTAATGCCTAAAAGCCTCACAGGCCAGAGCCGAAACGAGTTAAGAGTTAAAGCAAACTCCAATGGGAATTCTTGGTTAGGAACTAAACCAAATATAGTTAGGATCCTCTAATCGGAATGCATTGTATAACAGACCGCGTGGAAGTTAAAACACTTCACGATGGTAGAACATTTAAACCAATGTTCAGTGGTTGATTACGTGGGCGTTATCCCTTTTAAGGGGGGTAGAGCGCAAAAAGCTTAGTATGTTTTACCGTACAAGTATACGTGAACTATGGTGTGCATAGCACAAAGTAATTGTTTGGATGATTGGTGCGTGCGTTACATAAACATACGCATTCATTCATGGTTAATTGTGGTATAAATTTGCACAGAAGATGCAAAAATACCATTATGATAAGTGTGACTACTTAGTTAGTTGTTGTGTGTTAGTACAAGTATTTGGAGTAGAGAAACTCTCGGGGAGCTAAAACCCAACAGTATGTGTTCATATAATGCTAATGTAAAACCGTGTCTTGTATTTTGATAAAATGTATATATGTAATATAGTGATTCATGAAAGGGTACGAAACCGACATAGAACCTAGTGAGAATAAGATTCCCTAGGTAACTGGATTGAAGTGAATGGAGATAACTGATAGACGGAGTTATATCCTTTGGAGATGTAATGATTATGACTAGATTGACAAAAAAGATAGAAATTGGAAATGAGTGTATTATTGATGCTTGAAAATGAAGTGGGAGGGGAACTTGATTTGCATGTGATCAAGGGAAGCCGTACACAAATTGTGGTGGAAGGACAGTTCAACAATGATGCTGATCACATCAGGGTTGGATGATTCTTGAAGCTCCCTTTAAGTGGTCACAAATAAACACGCTAAGAAAAGAAGCAAAGAGCATAAGTTGGACTTGGAGTTGTATGCGCTTTCAAGATGATTTGAATCGGTATTTCCAAAACGTTCGATAGATACTTTAAATAAAGAAATTTCTTATACTTAAGTGATTGATTTGACTTCTCAAAGGAATCTGCGGGATAATGGTATATATACAAAGTATTTTTGGTTGCTATACATGCTAAGACATGGTATTGTGGCATATGTAATAAATATTATTTTGACCTTGAGTCCTAATGTGGTTGAGTTCTGAATTTTGGTTATGTTACCCGGGCCTATGAGTCCGAATGTTGTTATGTTACCCAGACCTGAGAGTCTAAGGATTGTTATGCAATTGCAAATGTTGTTAAGGTACCTAGACCGTTAAGTCCGAGGGTTAACATGTAAGTGTGTTATGTTATGTATGGATGTGTATATGTTACCCGGACGTTAAGTCGAGGTTGTGTTGTATGTATGTTTGGTTATGGAAGTTTTATTTGCAAGTAATCCCTGTGTTCTAATCTAAATGATGTGTGGGAAGTGTGAACTTCGAGGACGAAGTTCTTTCAAGGGGGGTAGATTGAAAATACCCAAACCTTGATATGAAGTTTAAATATTAAAATATGGTATTTAAAGGCTAAAAAGTGCCTTAGAAACAATGGTGAACAATTTAAACTAAAGTAAAAAACAATAAAATACCATAAGCACAGTTTGAGCAAAAACATGCTCTAAGCTTGGAATGAACTTGGTTAGGACCCAAAGAGCCTACCAAGACTTTATAACATTCACTTATGATTTAATAAGGCTAATTAAGTCCTTAGGAAACTTTGGTAGACAATTAAACAAACAAAAAACAAATAAATACCTTAAAGCCAATATTGGCGAAAATGTGCTCTAAGCTTGGGATAAGTTTGGTTAAGACCTAATAACCTTACCAAGACCTTATTTATATGTTAATGAACATATTAAATCAATTACTAAAGAAAACCAAGCTTGAAAACAAGTTAAAACACAAAATGTGCTTTAAGGAGCCTTAAAGCACATTTTTGAAAAATTGTCTTGTAAATGAGTTTTGAGTGGCTAAATGACCATCATTACTCTTTAATTAACATGTGTACTACTTAGTATCACATTAGGAAGCCTAAACCAATGGGAAATCAAAAATTTCACAATTATGTGCCTTAATTTGTGAATAGTGCTCAAATAGAGCTAGTTTTGACTTAAGTCAACTTTAATTAGTAAATGGTCAACAAAGACCATAAGTATCTTATATATTGAAGGGGGCACGGTTTTTAGTGTGTGAGTCATCACACTTGGCTGGCAAATAAAGAAAAAAAGAAAGAATAAAAGTGAAAAGTTACTTTATGCCTATAACATAAATATCTCCAAACTAAACCTCTCTCCTCACTTTTCTTTTTCTCTTGGTTCCCACCGTCTCCAACCTCATCCCCTTATACATCTCGATTGCTACAGCAAGTATTTATTCCCCATCTTTGAGTGCTTGTAACTCATGCTCCAAGCTCTGAATTTAATTCCGAGACTACCATTCTTCTAATTGGAGCAAGCTCTTCATTTCCCTCTTTTCAAAAATTCAAGAGCTCAAGTTTGATTCCATGGAGATCTCACATTGATGGAGGAAAAGCTCCATTTCTGCACCTTATTGTTCTTCTTGGTTCTAAGGTAATAAAAGTCAAAGAAAACTAGCATTTCCTCTCATTTTTATTCATGGCCGAGAATCACCTTGTAATGGTGTCTTCTCTTGCTTTTGTTTCGCTTCATTCCAAACTTCAAAGGACTAGGTGGAGTCCTCTCTTGCTATTTAATCAAGTTCCCTTGCAAATCCAAGGTAAACATCTCATTTAGTGTTTAAAACACTTAAGTTAATCTAGGGTTTGTTCATGAGCTTAGGTATAATGCTTAATGTTCATTATCCTTACTTCTATATTGCTTAGAAGTTTGACAAGCAATCAAAAACACCTTGCCGATTTTTAATCAAGAAGGGCAGGAAAAACAAGTGAGGAAGTTTTGAAGAAGAGAGGTAAATGAGCTACCTTAATGAAGTTTTATGTGTCCTAGGAAATTGAGCTTTAAAATGCTTATTATAAACTACCTAAAGAGCCAATGGGAAATGATATAAACTATCCAAAAAGGAGTTTATTAAGGGCATATGAGATGTTGTGTGTATTTGCAGGTCAAGGCAATATATATGTGGGAAATTCAGTGTTTAAGGTTTATGCAATTTAAGGGCCTAAGTGTCGGGTGGCTAACTCAAACCAATCAAAGGTGTGAGTCTAAGGATTGTTTGACTCAATCAGCCTTCGTAAATGAGAAACACTCTGTGATGTAGAGGCACTCAATCGAATTAATTAAATTGAGGGTGCGGAAGACTTTTGCGTAATTGTATCGAAACGATGAAAAGAAAGAAGGACTCTGTGGAACTCAGCAAGATACACAATAAGCTATTTCATTTCCTAGTCAAATAAAACAACTTACAAATGCCCACTAAGTAGAAAGGATCTACTTAGCGGTTTTTTCACTCACTCACCCAACACAATTTCTAATCAGAACAATGGTAAGCGTAGTGAAACTAGGATCTTCCTAGGTAGAGTCTATCTAGAGGTGCTAACTAACTAGGTATGTTTCTCTCTCTCTTTCTGGCTTACAATGCGATTCTCTTTCTCTCTCTAAGCTCTAAAATAATCCTCAATGAAAGCACACCTGAAACTGACTATTACATATCTTATTTATACTCTGAGTACAACAGCAGGTCGAAGGAGTTAGTTCCGAAAATACCGGAACTAACTTAGTGGGCAACTTCCAACGGCTCTGAAGTGGTCTTCTTACTTGGGCCGCGATCTTCGGATATTGAGGAAGAACTTCATGACCGTTGTGGCACTTAAGGTGTTCCGAGTTGACTCCTGATTTTCTGCAACAGCACGAGAGAGTCTATGGAGTCTTCTTTGTTGCACGGACTCTATTGCAGAGGCTCACTCTTTGTGTCTGTCAGTGATGATTGACTCTGTCACGGTGAAAGGCTATCTCTGCAACACTCTAATGTCCTAACAGTTTCCCCCTTGTTGCTGATGATAGCAAACCTTCATGAATCCCGATGGAGTCAATCCTGAAATAAAAAACACTAGGACTAGGGGAACCGACCCTGTCAAAGTTCCCCCTTAATAGCAGCAGTAGCAACTAAATTCAAGGACTCTATTTAGGTTCCCCCTTGATCGGAGAGGGACTCCAGGCAAGCAAACGATAAATAAGCAGTGTAATAGGCAGGATAGTATTTAAGGCAGTCAAAAGCACTAGACCACATGGTCCAGCAGCACAATCCAAAAAGCAGTTTAGACAAGCAGCAGATAACCCGTACACCAAACGGGATTCACCGCTTCCCCCTTTGCTTTCATCAGAGGGGAAGCCCACAGTATCACAAAGTCAGTCAAAGTATTCACACAAAAACCATTAAAAAGTGTTTAGAACTTAAAAGCAGCCTAAGTTCTAACACTACACACACGTCATTCTAAGGGTTTGGGGATAAGGTGGATTGGATGTCAAGGAGTTGGTCTTGCAAGCCGTCACTGTCGTCTCTATCCCGGCGAGTCGGTCCATCATCCGCTTCTGGCCCTGAATCAGCTCGGCTGCATGCGCAATGAGGCGCTCCACTTTCTCTAGGAGGGGTTGGAGTGAAGCTTGAGGGACTGCCTCTTGAGAAGTGGATGTCCCCGCCGTCGTTGGAGTAGATGGTGGGGGCAGCAGCTTTGATTGTCGATAGAAGTCAGCCGATTCAGATACCGCAGGTTGATGGTGTCTGCCTCCTCGATGGACTCTGGCGTCGAAGTCGCCAAGGGTACCTGAAAGAAGTTGAATATGCGAGGCAACCAGAACACGTACCCCAAGGAGTGTTTCGGGGTGTCGACCGACTGGGCTAGGTGATGGAGAATTATGTGTGCCAGATTGATAGAGTGACGATTGATGATACAGTACATAATGGTGAGGTCCAAGCAGTTGACCATGAGGTTTCCTTCCTTTCTTGGGACAATATTTTTGATGACCAAAATGTGGAGGAGTTGGTGTAAGATGGAGAGATCGCCACGGGGTATGGGGGAGCCAATCTTTATCTTGGAGGAGAAAAAGCGATAGATTTTGTTTTTGTGGTACCCCGGGGATCTCAGGAAGGATTCCTTTTTCATAGAATGACAGGCCAGTGGCAGGGACGCCAAGAATTTCGGACAGTTTTGCAAGATCAAAGAAGATTGGGTGGGAATTAACAACAGACTGGGCAGCACCGTTTCGGATGACAAGGTTTTGGAAGAAGTCGACAGACTCTGTGGGATACCACTCCGGAATCTCACAGAAGAGGTGTTTCCACCCCTGAATTTCTAGCATAGTGACTAATTCCCCTAGGTTGGAAGATAGAGCCCAAGAAAAGTCGAGGAACTTACCCCTGACGATGTTACGTTCCGAGGCAGGGTCCCCGAGCATGTACCGTTGAGTGAATGGGTCGACCTTCACACTCCGTCGGTGCGGCTTTGGTGGTTTTTGATCTTTGGCGGATGTAGCACCAGTAGAGGCATCGTGACTGGCTGTGGGCAGTTCTTGGACTGGAGACGATTCATCGGAACCGAGGAGACAGCTTGGGCCTTGACAGAGGAACGGAGGATTCTTTTTGCTGTGGGTCGGGTAGAGGTTTTGGCCTTTTCTCTTGCGGGTTTTAGGTGGAGGTTGTTGTGGTGGTGTTGCGGATTTAGCGGGTGATGCTGGTGGGGTTGGTGTAGGGGATTTGGTGGGTGATTTGTTGGTATGGACTTGTGGCTGATCAGTAGGATGGGTTTCGGCGGGAGGGTTGTTAGCTTGTGGTGTGGGGATGGTGGTAGGGTTTGGATTGGGGTGACCTCCTCAATGTCGGTTTCAAGAATTTATGTTCTTGCAGCGGATGGTGGTGTTTTGATGGGTGGATGGGTCGCGGGTTTCAGGTGGTGGTGTGGAGGAGTGTGTGGGAGACGAAGTAGCGGTGGTTTTAGTGGGAGAGTGAGTGGTGGTGGTGAGTGGGGATGGATTAGGGTTCGCCATCGATTGGAGGTACGCCTGAAGGCGAATGGGATCGGCGAAAATATCAGCTGGGATGTTGATTCCGTTGAAGTTGATGCCGGCCATTTGGAAATTGAAGGATGCTTGGGTGTAAAGGGAGTGGAAGTGAGAGAGATGGAGTGGACGGGTGATAGATATAGGCTAGAATTTGCAGAGATGGCGTGTGGCAGGCGAGATAAATGCGGCGACGTCAGGGTAGGGCGAGATCAAGGGCGACGATTTAGGCGGGTTGGGTTTGGATAGATGACGTGGATAGTAGCGCTAGAGTAATAGGCGTGCGAAGTAATAAAACACATTTCACTGATTCAAGTGCAAACAAAGACAGACTCTATGAGACATGAGGGAGTACCTGCTGAAGATTACGGTAGGGGCAAGGAGATGCGACCGTCTAGGTAGACGGAGTCAATCCGATTGCTGATCGCAGTGCTTCGAATCTTGCTGTAGACAAGGGTTTAGTAAAAATATATGCAAGTTGATCTTCTGTGGGGACAAAGTCAAGTTGGGTAAGCTTTTTCTCGACACAGTCTTTCAAGAAGTGAAAGCGAATTTCGATGTGTTTGGTTCTTGAGTGTTGGACTAGGTTTTCTGATATTTTGATTGTGCTTTTGTTGTCACAAAAGATTGGGATCTGTTCTTGGGTGACATGATAGTCTTGAAGTTGTTGTTTCATCCAAAGGAGTTGGGAGCAACAGGCTACAGCAGAAACATACTCTGCCTCTGCTGTAGAGAGTGCTACAGAATTCTTTTTTTGGAGGACCATGAAACAAGGCAAAGACCCAAGAACTGTGCATTACCTGAAGTACTCTTTCGATCTTGGAGAGAACCAACCCAGTCAGAGTCACTATATCCAGAAAAAGTAAAAGTAGGAGATCGTGGATACCATAGATAGAGTGTACTTGTACCTTTAAGATAGCGAAAGATACGCTTGACTGCTTTGAGGTGAGACTGTTTTGGTGCTGCTTGGAAGCGAGCACAAAGACAGACTGCGTGAAGAATGTCTGGGCGACTGGCAGTCAGGTACAAGAGGGACCCTATCATTCCTCTATATTCGGTGGCATTGACGCCGACTCCGTCATCATCAGGATGCAGTTTGGCAGATGTACAGCTTGGTGTGGACATACTCTTGGCATTTTTCAGGTTGTACTTATCAAGGAGTTCCTTGATGTACTTTTGTTGATGGATCTTAATCCCTTCCCTTTCCCGTTGAATTTGTAATCCTAAGAAGAACTTGAGCTCACCTAACTCATTCATGGAAAACTCTTGCTTCATAAGGTTAGCAAAATGGTCACAGAGGGTGTTACTTGTAGAACCATAAATGATATCATCAACATAGATCTGTACTAGAAGTAAGTCATGTCATGAGGGTAGAATGAAGAGCGTTTTATCTACGTTACCTCGAGAGAAACCATTTTGCAATAGATATGTAGAGACATAATGAGTTGATGCCGCCATCTCTCGGCATCGGGGTAATAGAAGCTCGCACCGTAGTTCCAAAGCTCTATCCCCAAGGGGCCCCTCAGCTACCCGCACACCTGCAAGTTAGCATAAAGGGCGTATAACAGAGAGAGATCGAGTCATCGCAACGCAGGTACGAAAAGGGCTACTTCTTTTATTGATTGAGATACAAGGCCCGAAGGCTTACATTGCATCGTTGAGTACAAGTACATTCTGGTGTCAAGCTGCTTGTCTTTGTCCTTACAAAATTTGGACGTAACAAACCTCCCCCACCTAAGTCTTTGTCGTCCCGGCAAAGATTCTAAGTACTTTTGTATCTCTATCCCTAAATTGCAATAAGTTACCCTCTCGCCCACGTTGCAACTTCTTTCTCTCTATTTCGATACAAAATTTCCCAGCATGAACGATAGCTCAGCGTTGCTCATCCAACAGCTATGTCTTTAAGCGGGGTGTAGCGGCGAGGCTATGCCATCACGGACTTCCTCACGAATTTGTCTGTAAGTCGAGTCGGATTTCGATGCCTCCCGAATTTTGACCACCAGGTCAATTCCCACGTGAGAGATATTGTTGTTTAGCCCAAAGCAATGCCGACTCAGAGCATCAGGACATCTTCATGCCGACCCGAACTCGTCCCATCTCGCTTGCTTAGGGAACAACTTCTCCTGCGTGGTAAAACAGGGGTTAGTCACATCGCCAGTGACAACAACCCAAAAGAAAGAAAACTTAGTTCCGGGAAGGTAATGCCTCAAAATATAAGACAGAGGATTACCGCAAGCATCTCTTGCACATGAGCCGAGCAACGTCGCTCAGCTTGTTATAACTTCCGACTCTCAAGGGACTTATCAAACTCAGGCAACTTAAGCAACGGTTCCGAGGAAATAGGTCACTTCAGCCACTCGAATGCCTTCAGGGCGCGCACCCGTCCTCGTCCCATTTTTGCTCACTGTGAGCAAGTCGGTAAAAAGGGCTACCTTCTGAGAAAACCCTTCCCGCATCGGTGTTGATGTTTCGCCAAGCCAAGGAAAAGGTGTAGTTTAGATACATCCCTCGGAGTCGTCCTCACTCGGATCGCTTTCACCTTGGATGGGTCCATATGAACCGCCCCGACGAGGATGATGTGGCCGGAGAAAGCAAATTCTCGTTAACCGAACGAACACTTCTCCCTCTTCACACCTGCTCGTGTGCCCGTAAACGAACCCGTAAAAGGGTGATCCCCAGAACATGGGGAATCTTGGGAACTCCAAGATCACAAAAGTATCAACTCCCACCCACATATTGCCTTATGTACAAAATTTACATGTGCCATGAACAGGCATATAACTGCCTCATTCGCGGCTGTCAAAAAGGTATGGGTCGGGGTTGTCAAAAACCTAGGTGCCCGCACGGCACTCAGGGCGACGGGGTTGCCCGTGGCCCCTTAGGCGGATGCAAAATGGAGCCAACAAAAGTTGAAGGGACAACATCCTTGCAAGCACCCTCTCTAGGAGGATTCAAAAGCGCCGAAAGATTTGCTCGCTTAGGACAGGATGTAGCAAAATGTGCATCCCCACAAAAGTAACAAGTTGGGACGAAGTTGGGTTTAGACTTCTTCCCCTTCTTGTGAAAGGGTTTTGACTCCCTTTCCTTAACCAACACATCTACGTGCGTCGATTCTGAGTGACTTGAGTCGCACTCAGGCGGGGTTGCCGGCCACTTCCGCTTCCGCTGGGAGGAATCACCCTCCTTCCCTGGATTGGAAGAACCAGCCTTTGAAGGCGAAGACTCCTGTTGAAAATCCACCAGACCCTCGGCGACCCCAATAACTTGGGGAACAGTTGTCACCCTGCTTCTCCTTATCTCATTTTGAGCCCAGGGTTTCAAACCCTCAATGAAAGCATGGACTTTGTCACCTTCTTCCATCGACGGGAGGTCAGAGATGATGGAGACAAACTCCTCAACATATTCACGAATAGAACCGGACTGTTTCAGAACTCGAAGACGAGTCCTCGCTCTATGAGCAGTATCCAATGGGAGAAAGTGTGCCCTTAAAGCTCCCCTGAAATCATCCCAAGTACAAAGGGATGTTTCACCATTAATACGGTCGGTTTCTTCCCTTAAACGCCACCACTTTTTGGCATGCCCAACAAGATAAGTTTTAGCAATCGAGACCTTCAGGTCTTCTCTTACTCTAGAGGCATCGAAGAAACTTTCCATATCGTAGAGGAAATTCTCAACGACTTCGGCATCTCGGGTCCCATCGAAGGGGTTTGGATCCCTTGGTTTAACTTTTGAATCATCGAATGGAACTCCCCGAATCGCTAAGGCATCAAGTGCCTTGCTCAATTTCTAAGAAAGATCCACATTTTGCCTGGCCAGTGTGGCATGTTCATTAGCTCGAGTCTCAGAGTCTTGTTCTTGCTCTTGACTTTCAAATCTCGCTTTGAGTTGGGCAACATCACTAGCCAGCACATTGACAACATCTTTAAGGATCTTGTTCTCATTCACAAATCCTTGAACAGCACTAATCAAATCCAACTCTGGGTCCACCACATCAGCTTCCCGATTAGATAGACCCACCACATCTCTTAGATCTTCTAGGTAAGCCCAAAGTGTTGTAGAGTCAGGACATTTTCTACCCATGATCGGCAAACTGTTTGCAAGACTTAGTGTTCGATTTCAACCTTAACACTCTTTCGGAATGGGGCCTCACTCCGAGTTCAACACTTTAACAATCTGCAAACAGAGTTTGCCAAAGGGTTAGGCTCTGATATCAAAATTGTTACGCATAAATTCCTAAAAAAAAACTCAGGAAGACACGCAGCGGAAAACACTTAGAAACATTCAAGCAACATTCGGGCACCAAGTAAACACACATGCGCACAGAAACATTGAACACATGCGTTAAGGCAAACAAGCATTCGCATACTAACGACGCCAAGCACTTAGCTTGACATGCCCTAGGGAAGCTTACCCCAGGGCTCCGGCGATGCTGCGCTTTGCCAGCATGCCGAAATGCGCCACTCATAACCACAAGGATGAGAGTGGACTTATACCACCCTTATTAGATAAGTTCTCCGGCCATCCCAATTCCCTCGACTTCAAGTGTCAAGGTCAAAGGGGATCTGCGCACCACTTGCAACTTCTGCCCAAATGCGCAGCCCAAGTACAAGTAATGCCAGTGCTCGGGAAACCAAGAGGTTCACCCACACAGCTAGTGCAAGCACCGATGACCGGAGGGTGAGGGCATCGGGTGAATACCAACACACTTATCTCCACCCAAATCCAACTCATCCCAGTGTGAGCCACAAAGGCTCTAACGATGTGCCGCCCACACATCGGGGTAAGAATAACCAGGGACATAATGAGTTGGATTTGGGTGGAGATAAGTGTGTTGGTATTCGCCCGATGCCCTCACCCTCCGGTCATCGGTGCTTGCACTAGCTGTGTGGGTGAACCTCGTGGTTTCCCGAGCACTGGCATTACTTGTACTTGGGCTGCGCACTTGGGCAGGAGTCTTTCATACCAGGCACGTGGAGCCTGTTTCAGTCCGTAAAGGGCCTTACACAGTTTGTAGATAGTCGGGATGGACGGAGTCTGTGAACCCTGGTGGTTGCTCGACGTAGACTTCTCTATCAATGTAGCCGTGGAGGAAGGCTGTCTTAACATCCATTTGATATAATTGGAAACCTTTGAAAGCAGCAAACGCAATTAGCATGCGAATTGCTTCAAGACGAGCTACGGGAGCGAAGGTTTCATCATAATCAATCCCTTCTTCTTGATTGTAGCCCTGGACGACCAATCGAGCTTTATTCCTGAAAACTTGTCCTGCATCATCAAGTTTATTACGAAAGACCCAACGTGTACCAATTGTTTGTTGATGCGTGGGGCGAGGAACTAATTCCCAGACAACATGTCGCTGGAGAGAATTGAGTTCCTCCTGCATAGCAGTAACCCAATCACTATCAAGGAGTGCTTCTTTGACGTTTCTTGGTTCAGTGCTAGACAGAAAAGCACCAAAGGCACAGAGGTTTTGCATAGCTTGTAGGCGTGTTTGAACACCGGAGTTTGGGTCTGTAATGATGTTTTCAGGAGGGTGAGCAGATTTTTGCTGGAACTGTCGACGTGAAGCAGGAGGGGGTGTGTCTTTGTCAGAGGAGTCAAAATTCAAGTTTTGTGGTAAGGGTGTCTCCGGGTTATGGTCAGAGTCAGCAGAATCTAATGAATTGTTTTTGTTTGTAGGAGAATCATGAGGAGTGATGGAGTGGGACTCAGGGAGTCTTCCTATTGGTACAGTGATGAAGTGTGGATCGGTGAGAAAATCATCAGGGGCAAAGTCAAGTTGATCAGAAGATGAGCCAACATTGTGGGACTCATCGAACTTGACATGTGGGTTTTCTTCTAAACATTGAGTTCTCAGATTGATAACACGATAAGCTTTGCTTTTAGAAGAATAGCCAAGAAAGATACCTTCATCACTTTTAGGAGAGAACTTACCCAAGTTGTCCTTACCATTATTGTGGATAAAGCACTTACATCCGAAGCGCCTGAGATGTATAAGACTTGGTTTTCGTTGACGGAGTAGTTCATAGGGTGTCTTGTGAAGGAATGGATGAATCAACGCACAGTTTAACACATAGCATGCTATGTTAACAGCTTCTGCCCAGTAAGATGGAGTGAGTTGACTGTCAATGAGCATGGTGCGAGCCATTTCTACCAAAGTTCTATTTTTGCGTTCAACTACTCCGTTTTGTTCTGGAGTACGTGCGGATGATATTTGGTGATCAACTCCGTTGTCCCTGCAAAACTCATCAAACGACTTGTTGCAAAATTCAGTACCCTGGTCCGTTCTCAAGGTTTTTAGAGTAAATGAAAATTTGTTGACAAGCATTTTGTGGAGTTTGACGAACTCCGTATAAGTTTCATCCTTAGAGAATAAAAAAATGACCCAGGTCCACCTGGAATAGTCATCGACTATGACCAGGATGTACCTCTTACCACTTCTACTTTGTGTGTGCATAGGGCCAACAAGATCCATGTGTAGCAGTTCTAGCGGAGAGCTAGTAGAGAGAGTAGGCTTACTTTTGAAGGAGGACCGGGTGTGTTTACCTTTTACACATGCTTCACAGACGGAGTCTGTGTTAAAAGTTGTGTCGGGTAAACCAATCACCAAGTCCTTGCTTTTGAGTTTGTTCAACAGCCTGTGATTTGCGTGACCAAGTCTGGAGTGCACAGCAGTGAGTTTTTGGAATGCACGTTGAGACAGACTTGATCGTCTGGATTAATGGAGTTTAAGCACATTTTGTAGAGATTTCCTTCTCTACTTCCCATAGCTTTTAATGAACCTGTACGCTCATCATAAACCTTACAATCCGAAGAGGAGAAAAGTACCAAATTGAATCTATCACAAATTTGAGAAATACTTATTAAACTGTGTTGGAGTCCAGTGATCAGATGGACTCCATCAATTTTAAATTTTGAGGGGTTACCTACAGATCCAACTCCCACGATTTCACCCTGGTTGTTGTTTCCAAAAGTAACCTTACCTCCTTGGTAGGATGAAAGCGAATTGAATTGATTTGGATCTCCAGTCATGTGACTAGAGCATCCACTATCCAAGTACCAGCTGTCTCCATTCGCCTTCACCTACAAAAGAACAAATCATTTGTTAGATTTGGGAGCCCAGATGTACTGGGGTTCCCTTTTCGAGCCAGACACTTTCAATTTTTCTCGTGCTTCAAGTATCAATTTAACACGTTTAACATTAAATGAGAGATCTCTATTTAATTTATCACATGCACTGTCTCGATGTCCAAGACTCCCGCAATAGCCACAAATTTTGGTTGGTGGAAGATTGACGTATTTCTGTTGTCCTTTCCACCAGGAGTCGAATTTTTCTTTTTCTTGATATCGTTTGGCTTTGTTGTCGGATTTGGACATATTCTTTGGAATGTCGAACTTACCTTTGTGCCACTTGGGTGTGGATTGAGTGGATCGAACTCCAGATTGTAGATTCACAATTTGTTGAGAGAGTTGTTCTACTTTAGAGCGAAGAGCATCTCGATCTTGGCTAATTTCTTTGATTTTGGAGTTGGCCCACTCAGGTAGTTCGAAGGAGGTGACTTGTTTGATAAACTTGACTGGCTTAAGAGAAAGAGTGTGTTCCTTTTCTTTCAGTTTTTGAGTGAGGTTTTTGATAGTGGTGTTCAGGGATATATTTTTGAATTCAGAAGCATTAAGATCATTTTGAAGAGAACAGCACTTATCAGTAAAGATGGTGAGGTCTTGTTTGAGAGAGTCGATCAGGGTGAGAGACTCTTTTGGTCACCCTATCTAAATTGAGTTTGTTCTAAGGTATCATGAAGTTCCTTTTTAAGGGAATCAACATGACGCCTTGAATCTTGTAGATCTAACCTGAGAGAACAAGAGATGGTTTTGTGTTCCTCAGCTTCGTCTCTTAGAGCATACATAAGACCTTTTGAGATTTCGAGTTCCTCAGATAGCTCGGTTATCTTGCTGGTAAGACTTGCTTTGAGGGAGTTTTCTCGGAGACAATTTTAGCAATTAAAGTCATAAATCCCATAGAAGAAATACGGTAAAGGTCTGTTTCAAGGTGAGAACGAGTTACCTCATTATCAGGGATCATGGACTCCGTCGTGTCATGTGCCATTAGACATACCAGTCCGCTGGACTCTGTGTCTGGATCGTCGGAGTCTGAATCGCCCCATCCAACAGCTGCCATCAGCGATCTCCCTTGAGATTTTCCATACTGGCTGTTGAGTAAGGGACAGTCCTTCTTGAAGTGACCGGGTTTATTGCAGTTGAAACAGGTGACAGAATTGAAGACTTGTTTAGAGGTGTTCGAGAATGACCGACTCTGTCGATTAGGTTGGTTACGCATGAACTTTCAGAAGTTCTTGACTATGAAGACAAAGTCTTCCATAGTCTCAGCCTCACTTTCCTCAACAATAATGTCCACTAGCTCAGCCTTAGCTTGTCTGATTTGAGTATCAGCAACATAGGCTCCTTCTTGAGTTAACTGAGTCGAATTAACCTGCAAGGCTTGGTCATTCAAAGTAGTAGTCTTACTAGAAGAGGGAGAAGAAGTATTACCACACTTCTTTCGAACGTTCTTCTTATATTTATCTACGATTGTAGATAGGAACCTAGGTCTTGACAGCTCCATTTGGATAAGTCCTTGCATGCTTTGGTGGAGATAACTGTCTCTGCCCATTCTTCTCTGAGACTGTCTAGCAATTTATGCAAGACACTCTCTCTATCTGGTAAGATACTAACTTCCTGCATAGTAGTAGTTAGTAAGTAGAAACGGTCAAGTACTTCTTCCAGTGACTCGCCGGGTTTTTGTAGAAAATTTTCATAGTCCATTCGAAGTTCTTGAGCTTTGCATTTCTTGAGTTCAGTGACTCCTTCGTGGGTAGCTTGAAGGAGTGTCCATATTTCATTTGCGGACTTACAGTGATTGACTCTCCTTTGTTCTGGGATGGACAGGCAAGTGTATATCGCACGTGATGCTTGTCGATTCAGCTCGTACCTTTTACGATCTGCAGTAGTCCATGTTGATCGGTCTGGATTAACTGCAAGATCTCCTCCAGTGACTATCTCCCAAAGCTCAGAGTTGACGGACTCAATATGTTGCTCGATCTCGTTTTTCCAATGGTCGTAGTTGGTGGAGGTGAGTCTAGGGTGCTCGAACTGCATTTTGTTGTTTTGGTTGGCAAAGAGATCTGCCATTGCTTCGTTGATTGATCGTTAGCCTAAGCGAGGCTCTGATACCACGTGTAGGATCGGATGGCTAACTCAAACCAATCAAAGGTGTGAGTCCAAGGATTGGTTTGACTCAATCAGCCTTCGTAAATGAGAAACACTCTGTGATGTAGCGGCACTCAATCGAATTAATTAAATTGAGGGTGCGGAAGACTTTTGCGGTAATTGTATCGAAACGATGAAAAGAAAGAAGGACTCTGTGGAACTCAGCAAGATACACAAATAAGCTATTTCATTTCCTGGTCAAATAGAACAACTTACAAATGCCCACTAAGTAGAAAGGATCTACTTAGCGGTTTTTTCACTCACTCACCCAACACACTTTCTAATCAGAACAATGGTAAGCGTAGTGAAACTAGGATCTTCCTAGGTAGAGTCTATCTAGAGGTGCTAACTAACTAGGTATGTATTCTCTCTCTCTTTCTGGCTTACAATGCGATTCTCTTTCTCTCTCTAAGCTCTAAAATAATCCTCAATGAAAGCACACCTGAAACTGACTATTACATATCTTATTTATACTCTGAGTACAACAGCAGGTCGAAGGAGTTAGTTCTGAAAATACCGGAACTAACTTAGTGGGCAACTTTCAACGGCTCTGAAGTGGTGTTCTTACTTGGGCCGCGATCTTCGGATGTTGAGGAAGAACTTCATGACCGTTGTGGCACTTAAGGTGTTCCGAGTTGACTCCTGATTTTCCGCAACAGCACGAGAGAGTCTATGGAGTCTTCTTTGTTGCGCGGACTCTATTGCAGAGGCTCACTCTTTGTGTCTGTCAAGTGATGATTGACTCTGTCGCGGTGAAAGGCTATCTCTGCAACACTCCAATGTCCTAACACTAAGTGCCAAGCAATTTAAGTTTATGCACTATATTGTGATGTAGTGTAGTTTAAAGGTTTATATGTGTGTAATGAACATTCTTTGTGAAGGTGAATGTCTTTGAAGGTTAAAGGATGAAAAACCATATGTTTGTGTGTAAAGAATGTGCATTAAGAGATTGAGTGTTCTTGGAATGTATAATGGTGGAAAAATTATGTGTTTTGGTGTAAGGTGATACAAGAGAAGCTATGGCAAAATTTAGTTTATAAACAAAGGAGTTTAAGTATTGTAATGAGATTTTATGACCTAGAAGGTACTAGGGATTGTTAAGTGTTAAGATGGTGAAAGAAAGTGGAATAAGGTGTTCTTAAGTGTTAAGATGCCTTGGGCATAGTCTTGGAGATTTAGAGAACTAATGGATGATTTCTAGATACACCAAGGTGATGGTGGAGGTGTGGTAAAGTCTTGTGCAAAGTTGGTGAACAATGGAAGTGTAATGCCTTGTGAAGGTTTAATTAGGAACTTGTGGGAAAGACTTGAGGAGTGTGTGTAAAGGGGGTGAATGTGATGCAAAATGATGCTTTAGGAGTGGTTATCTTGTGGTGGAAGAACACTTTGGTTAGTGGAATCTTTAAGCAAAATTACAAGTTACAAGTGTAAGTAAAATGTACTAAATGTTAAGGATTTAGTAAAAATTTGAGTAAAAGTTTAAGGAGTTTTTGGGATATTTAGAGAGGGTTTTAGTGTGCCAAAAAGATGTTAAAACGTGTGGGAAAACATGTGTAATGCATAGGAAAAGATTGGGGTGAATTTGGAGTTCAAAAGGAGGAGAAAAACGGTTTTTAAAATGGGGTCTGTTCTGGACCGCCCCTAGGGACCGCCCCTGTGGGGAGGTCCAGTGCAGAGAAGTGAAAAAAAAAAAGAAACATGTAGCTTCTGTTGTGGACCGCCCCTGGGACCGCCCCAGAGGGGCGGTCCAGACCAGAGATGAAGAAAAAAAATTGTTTAAGGCTCCTAATGATGGGGCATTGAATGGTAATGGTTTTAGATGATGTTTAGGCCTTGTTTGGTGACATGTAAAGGTCCTAAAGTGTGTAAACAAGTGTTAGGTTTGATTTGAGAGTTGTGAACTTAAGATCACAAGTGTAAAATTAAATATAACGGGATGACGGGGTAACTATGGGCGCATTAGACGTTAAGCAATCATGTTACTCCAATGTTAATGAAAGTAATTGTGATGTTACCAGTTGTACGGGATTTGTTTGAGGAACCTAGGAGGACACAATATAGTGGACCTTGGTGACAGGTATGGTTTTCTTGCAACCTGTGTCCTATCGGATTACACCGGCTTGTATGCCAATGTGTTTTTCTGTATGTTTGCCACGTTATAAGATAAATCATGAAACGAGTTTACAGTCGTTGTTGTTGTTGTGTGTTTGCGTACCGATACCGGTAACCTCGAATGCATATGAAAGGCGAGTTAACCAATATTAGGTAAACGTAAGAGAACGGTATCCGGTAATAACGTTTCCAACCTAAGGAACATTCTAACCACGACTATGCGTGAGTTAGTTATGTGTTTGTTTGTGCGTGTTAATATGTTCACTGCCCTTGTGTCTGTCTGACTAGACCTAACCACCTAAGTGTGAATTAATGTACTAAGTCCAATAATGAGACTTCTAACAAGTGCTAACTAGGGAGTGAGGAGTCCGGTCTGTTCCGGCCACGCGTGTGAGTATGGGAGTCGATGTCATAACCGGTTTGATTCTCTTTGTATGTTATGATTGTTTTCCAATTTGGTTTCCAATCTTCCCTTTAGCTTAACCAAAGCTATTTTACTGACTCACGTCGGGCCACAGGGGCATACTATGTGTTATACCCAAAATTTTGACCCCCCTGGCTAGGGTCTACGAGGTACTGGTGTTGTGAGAGGCATTTTAATCAAGCAGTGAGGAATCCCGGCTCGATCGGCGCGTTTCATGGCATGGGGAGCAGCTTCGTCACTTTCAGGGGGCGTTTTGGTAATCTTTAAAGGCTCCTAAGACCTCCTATGAGCTTTCTCTCTCCTCCAAAGGATGCCCAAATCAACTTGAAATGCTTTGATATTTTAACCCATGATAGAGGATGACATTCTAAGCATAATGGCGTTGGAATTTTGATTTTTCGAATTTCCAATAATTTTCTAGCAATTTCTGACTGAATCTGACGAGAAATTCAATTTAAAAATATTCCAACATTAAAAAAATTCGGTTCCACCTCAGAAAATTTGTAATATCCATCCTTGACATGTGGTTAAAATTTCACAGCAAAATTCATTTGGGAAGTCACTTAATTAAAATATCAAAAAATCTTACTTTTACTAGATTTTCTTTATCTTTAAGAAAGTCTATATAAGGGGATAGGTTTTTGGATAAAATCAGAACCTCATATGCTCAAGAACCCTAGAGAGTCAGAAAACACAGCCTCCTCTCTCTCTCTCACGTTTTCCAACACCCGGCCACCCAAATCATACCGAAAATCCCCTGAAATCACCATCTAAACACGTTTTCCAATCCCCGAAGCATCAATAATCATCAAAACCCCACAAAAACACCACCAAAACGTGAAGAACAGCAAGAACAACCAACAACCAGAAGCTTGGTTCGAAATCCTTTCGGGTCTGCCATCAACGAAGCACTCGACGAATCCCGGTGTGAAGAATCACCTTGAATTCGAAGATAAAACAGGTTACAACTCTTCTTTTCTAATTCCCCACGACCTTATTAACTCTCTATCAAATTTTGGGCTCAAACTAACCTTCGTACGCTTCTGTATTGCTGTTTGTTTAAGCTTCTGTCCAATAACTTGTTTACTAAGTTTCGTGCTTAATTCGAACTCAAATTGAAAACTTTCAATCACTAACGTCTTGTACATCTTTCAGGCTACACACCCATAAAATTTGTGCCAAAAACACCTTCGGGAACAGCCTTAACGCCGCCGTCCGAGGGCGGTCCGCACCCACGGACTTCATGTCCGGGGTCCCGGACTCCCTGTCCGTAAGCCCGGACGCCCACGGACGGCGGCGGGTTTTTTTAATTTTTTAAAATTTAGGTTTTCTAATAATGTCCGGGCCCACGGACAGCCTGTCCGTGGCCCCGGACTTCACAATTTTCTGTTTTTTGTTTAATTCGACTTTTATTTTCATATAGGTTAACTGGGGTCCGTGGTCTCGGACATTAGGTCCGTGGCTACGAACGGAAATAAAATTTGACCTAATTCTGCCTCCGAAACCCTAGTTTAGGTAATTTTAATTTCCACTTTAATTTTCTGTCAAAAAACAAAAAACAGAAGCTCGCGCACTTAGGTTAAAAACTCGTAATAAGCCGTAAAAAACCAAGTAGAGGAAAAACGACCTAGGAAGGGTAATGAAAGTAATTGAACCCTAATTAAGTCGAATATCAAGCCCCCGAACCCGAACTCTCCTTTCCTAATTTGATCTAGGTTAAAATTAGGTGGCGACTCATAATAGGTTCCAGTGAGCTAGCTTAGGTTTTAATAATTATTGTTATATGACGTAGTTATTAATCTTAGGCTATAAGTGGACCTAAAACCCGATTAGATCCTAATCAACTTTAATCAACATAGGGTAGGGTTTAAAATCGAGGATCACAGACTGGCGACTCTGCTGGGGAACCAAATTCTTAATTTTAACTTGTTTAATTTTAAGAAGGAGGGCTTAACTCGAAAATGTTTATTTATGGCTTTATTACTTTGTTTATTTACTTCCGTGCGCACTTTAATTTTCTGCACCTTCGCATCATATGAGAGCGAGGGTCCACACAAACCAATTTCACCCCGAGACCCGTTTGAGGGTCCCTGTCAGGGACTCACACCTTTTAGGTGATGTGAATAAGCGAGGGAAAAGAGGAGGATGTCGTCTAACCACATCCCCTTAATACCTGGGCCTTAGCCCCAAGCGTTTTCCTGGTAGTGTCCTTACCTAGCCCATTGTTTGGTCAGTCAAAGACCCGACCGTAGACGCACACCTTTAGGTGATGTGAAAAAAGTGGGGAAACCCAAAGAGAATAGCGTGCAAGCCCTATTCCTTTGTGGCGACCTGGGCCCAAGCCCCAAGCACCTCTCTGGATCGATCCATACCCAAATTGATTTAACCGTCAAGTGAGGACATGTTGAATTTGTGTGGGCCTTGTTTGCTTGTATGATCGGCCCATTACCTAGCCTAGAGATTGATAGGAACTTCTCCTACATTAACCTAGCCCAACCGAATTGGCGGCTCTACTTGTTTGCGGCCCAGAGGCCCTGTTTGGTTTAACATGTGAGTCGTTCGGGCTTCGGCCCAAAAGCTTAGACTTAGGTGATTTCTCTTCTGGCCCAATTTGAATTATCCAATTAGTTCTAGGCCCAAAAAAAGGAAATCCACCTGGACTTGAAATAACCACAAGTTCTGAAAAATAAAATCTTTTTCTGCTTAGCAACCATCTTCTCTGGCCCAAGGAAAGTTAGGCCCATTTGTGGTTTAGGGACCATTAGCCCATGTGCTTTACTCCAGGCCCAAACACATTCCGGCCCAAGGGCTCATTCTAGACTAGGTAAACTTCTTATTTGGGCCCTAGCCCCAAACCCTAGATCTAGGTTCACCTCTCAGGCCCAATCAAAGCCATCTGTCTAGATTTCAGCCCAAGTTCCAGTTCATAAGATACTCCAGCCCAAACACCTCATTCTCTGGGTATCCTGGCCCACTCGCTTTCAGCCTAAGTTGCTCGATCTATCTTGTGAAGCGTCATGTTTCAGCCCACTTCCTTTGTTAGCTAATAATGGACACCTTGGACACAGGTAGACTCAAGTCCTAAGTGCGGTCCAATGACATGGAAGCCCAGCTCGCAATTTTGGAACAAAGCACATGGCCACCGTTGAAGCATGGAGCAGAGGCATAGTGCTGCCATGGACGCCGTGGAATCTAACTACGTTGCTGTTATCGAAGAGTTGAAAGCAAAGGCTCTTTCCCTCGAGTCCGAACGTCAAGCTCGGGATGAGTTGGTGGACAGGCTTCTCAACACCCTTTTGACTGCATTGAAGTTGGCTCCATTAGGGTCCGAGGATCGAGGAGAATGTCAAAGAAATTGCTACAAACTCAGGAAAGTGATAGCAACCAGGAGCAGCAACTTGCATCCAAAGCTGCACCCGAAGAGAACCAGGCAACATGAGGAAGACAGTGATCGACAGTCAAGAGGACCTGGTTGGAGTGGGACAGTAGAACCATCCCGACGGAGTTCTCGACAGAGAGAGTTTACAATGCGGCCGAACACCAAGACAAGCACTTGAAGAGCTTCGAGGAAGATATCCGATGCAACCGCTCGCCCTGAGGCCAGGAACTACTCATTTGGGGAAGGATCTTAATCAATTTTGTCACTTTCATCAGCTGCCCGGTCACGACACTGACCACTGTAGAGCCCTACAACACAGAATCCAGGATCTGATTGACCAAGGGTTCCAATTCTAAGAACATGGTGGAGAGCGCAGAGCACGCGTGCCCAGGCATCATCAGAAATAATGTTTTTTTTAGTGTTTTTCTCATTAAATGCATTTCTTTTCTTGATTAGTTGTCTTTCAACTTTTGTAGTAGTTAGTTCCCTTGAATCATTTTCGGTAGTTTTCCTGAGTTTGTAATTTCCAACATTATTCTTTTTGTTGAATAAAACATAGCTCCGTTTTCATAATTTTTGTATAAAGTATCATTCGTTTATTCGAAAAAACTTAAAAAAAGAGCACTCACGAAGTAATCATTTTCTGACTATGCGATGGAACGGCTTGTCTCTTGTTTCTAAAAATTTGAACATGCCTAACCAAACACCACAACTCACCACATAATATCCAAACAACCCACAATGAGGTTCAAGGCCCACATCTATCAAACTGTTGTCACAAACCCCAAATCAATACTGGGGGCAATCTGAGTTTAGAATCATTGTCTTCGAATCTTTTGTTTAAACGTGTGAACTAGTCTCTGAGTGAAATTCGCGAGAGTGTCTTGAGCGGAAAAACCATGAGTGAACGAGCGTGTCATTTTTACACGACTCCGGTGCGACCACGTTCAAAGGTAAGGTAAACGGCATAACTCCGACCCAAAGAGATAATTTGTAAATTTACTCTTAGATCTGCGAAAAGTAACAAAGAACATATACACAACTATCAAGGATGACGAAGCACCTAGGTACAGCACCACATAGCCAAAAGCTTGTAAACCCCATCATTAAACCCTAGGCACCCCCGTTGAGCCTTTCGTATATCCCTTTTTCAATATTATGAGCTCCACAAAATAATCCAGCCAATGATGAATGTCCGACCCAGTGACCAAAGGAAGCGAGGAGCCCGACTCTCAGATAACATTCTCATCAGTCCAAAGAAGCAATGCTACTATCAGCATGACGAAGCGATCCGCAAATGGTCCCAGAGTGACACAGGATCAAAAGAGCTCACATCAAAATAGCTCTCGAAGCCCAAAGCCGGGAAACACAAGAACCCCGAAGGCAAAGTCAAGAAAGGATAAAACAAAAAGGCAATCCCGAAGTGCTCGAAGAAATTCAAATGACAAAGAAAAGAGAAATGGTGTGAAGGACAAAAGTCCAAGTCCAGAAGCTCGAAAACAACGTCAGCACAAAGCAGCTAGACGACTTCAAGACAAGGAAGATGAATCCGAGAGAAGACGCAAGTTGCAGCTTTGGTCACCCACTTAAGCTCCACATACCTCAAATATCCCTCCATGGTCCGTTGTCCTTCATCACACCCCATGGCCACGTTATAAGCTTTAAAGACTTCCGACTTGATAGTTGTGTGTCCAATCACGTGAAAGTAACAGATCAAATGCGTAAATCCGTCAAATATCGAATTCAATGGTCTAGAAGTTGTGACCGTAGGTAAGGAACGAGTGCAAGCATCAAAACGCCGAGTGTAGGTTAGGAAGCACCACATAAAAACATAAGCCTTGACCCTGTAAGGACGAGACTCGTTCGCACGTTTAATAAAAGAAAATACTGGGGGCAATCGATCGTTCCGATCGATTGCCATGAACTCTAGCTCAGTTGTCTTAAGGGAAAAGTACTGGGGGCAATTGTTGGTTCCAACAATTGCTATGACAACACCAATTCGAACCCAGAGCTCAAACATCACCACCACCATTCCACCTCAAGCCTGTCATTGGCCTTACCTCCACAAAAACATCAGGCCCGTCATAACCCAGACCACCATCCAAAATCATAGCCTGATCCCAGGTCTATCGCAAATCCTGAACACCGGAAAAGCCTTTAACACCACAACAAACACCACACACTTCCACCAGCGGCATGTTCATTTTCTTAAGAAACAAATTGTAGATATGAAATTTTTAGTCAGGAAATGATCATTTCACTTTCTTTTTTTCAGTAGAGTTTTCTCAAGCATTGCCATGTTTGGCACATTTTTCAACAGTTCCTTGTTTTGGCAAGCTTCCAACAAACACTTTAGTTGCATTTTACAACTTTTGCATAACACCTCAACATCGCCAAGTTTGGCACCTTTTCCAACAGTTTCCTGTTTTGAACGAGTATCCTTCATATATTTTGATTGCATACATCTTATCATCATTGCCATGTTTGGCACTCCAGTAATCAGTTTTCATCATTTGCACGAGACCATTATCTTTCCGATTCATTCTTAGTTCGAGACCCATCATTTTCAAGACTTTAGTACGAGACCCGGCATCTTCATTCAGCGCGAGACCCAGAATCAATGCGAAATCCGGCTTTTTCATCATCCATTTAGTATGAGACTTCAGTGCAAGACCCATCATTTTCTTCAGTGCAAGACCCATCATTTTCTTCAGTGCGAGACCCATCATTTTCTTCAGTGCGAGACCATGCATCTTCATCAGTGCGAGACCATCATATTCGTCAGTGCGAGACCCATCACCTTCATCAGTGCGAGACCGAGCGTCATCATCTAGTGCGAGACCAGTACGAGACCTAGTATCATCTTCAGTGCGAGACAGGTACGAGACAGAGCGCGATCTAAGTTGGCGGGGCAGAGGCAATAAGTCCCCATCTTCATGTCAACTTCTTGGGAGAAACAACTAGTGGGCAGTGGCAATAAGTCCCCTTGGTAATCTAGAAGTTATCCCAGCACCCCAGTTGGTGGGCAGAGGCAATAAGTCCCCATAGTATACCAACAAGGAGCATTGGAACGGGTTTCGGTCCCTAGAAGCATCCGAACATCATTTTCATATCATCCATATCATTTGCATCATTTTCATCATCCACATTTGCATCACTTTCATTTGCGTCATTTTCATATCATCCATATCATTTTCATCATTTTCATCATCTACATTTGCATCACTTTCATTTGCGTCGTCTTCATATCATCTATCTGCATTATCCAGGCGCATCACAAGACCTGGCGACAAAAAAGTTGGCGAGGTGATGGCAATAAATCCTCCTGTGCGATGTCAACTTATTTTAGGATCAACGAATGGTGGGCGATGGCAATAAGTCCCCAGGGTTTTTACCAGGAGTTATCCCTGCACACCGGCTTGGGGGGCGATGGCAATAAGTCCACATTGGGTCCAGCCAGGAGCATTGGCACGGGGTTCGGTCCCCAGAAGCATCCGAGCATCATCAACATTCTTGCATCTACACATTACTTCGTCTTTTAGGTTGTCAATGCCTTAGAATCGTTTGACATTACTTCGTCTTTTAGGTTGTCAACGCCTTAGAATCGCTTGACATTACTTCGTCTTTTAGGTTGTCAACGCCTTAGAATCGCTTGACATTACTTCGTCTTTTAGGTTGTCAACGTCGTAGAATCGCTTGACATTACTCCATTTTCATCATTCTAGGTAGTCAACGCCTTAGAATAGTTTGACATCATATCATCATGGTAGGTAGTCAGCGCCTTAGAATAGCTCGACACAATTTGTCAGTTTTCGATAACATGCAGGGTCTTGGAAACATTTGAAATTTTGGGGTATCACTCAAGCATCAACTAGCCTTCTCACTTTCATTACAAAGTCTAGTTGACGGGGGGCAATCTGTTATACCCAAAATTTTGACCCCCCTGGCTAGGGTCTACGAGGTACTGGTGTTGTGAGAGGCATTTTAATCAAGCAGTGAGGAATCCCGGCTCGATCGGCACGTTTCATGGCATGGGGAGCAGCTTCGTCACTTTCAGGGGGCGTTTTGGTAATCTTTAAAGGCTCCTAAGACCTCGTATGAGCTTTCTCTCTCCTCCAAAGGATTGAGCTCTTCTCTCTCCTCCAATGCTTTGATATTTTAACCCATGATAGAGGATGACATTCTAAGCATAATGGCGTTGGAATTTTGATTTTTCAAATTTCCAATAATTTTCTAGCAATTTCTGACTGAATCTGACGAGAAATTCAATTTAAAAATATTCCAACATTAAACAAATTCGGTTCCACCTCAGAAAATTCATAATATCCATCCTTGACATGTGGTTAAAATTTCACAGCAAAATTCATTTGGGAAGTCACTTAATTAAAATATCAAAAAATCTTACTTTTACTAGATTTTCGTTATCTTTAAGAAAGTCTATATAAGGGGATAGGTTTTTGGATAAAATCAGAACCTCATATGCTCAAGAACCCTAGAGAGTCAGAAAACACAGCCTCCTCTCTCTCTCTCACGTTTTCCAACACCCGGCCACCCAAATCATACCGAAAATCCCCCGAAATCACCGTCAAAACACGTTTTCCAATCCCCGAAGCATCAATAATCATCAAAACCCCACAAAAACACCACCAAAACGTGAAGAACAGCAAGAAAAACCAACAACCAGAAGCTTGGTTCGAAATCCTTTCGGGTCTGCCATCAACGAAGCACTCGACGAATCCCGGTGTGAAGAATCACCTTGAATTCGAAGATAAAACAGGTTACAACTCTACTTTTCTAATTCCCCACGACCTTATTAACTCTCTGTCAAATTTTGGGCTCAAACTAACCTTCGTACGCTTCTGTATTGCTGTTTGTTTAAGCTTCTGTCCAATAACTTGTTTACTATGTTTCGTGCTTAATTCAAACTCAAATTGAAAACTTTCAATCACTAACGTCTTGTACATCTTTCAGGCTACACACCCATAAAATTTGAGCCAAAAACACCTTCGGGAACAGCCTTAACGCCGCCGTCCGAGGGCGGTCCGCACCCACGGACTTCATGTCCGGGGTCCCGGACTCCCTGTCGTAAGCCCGGACGCCCACGGACGGCGGCGGGTTTTTTTAATTTTTTAAAATTTAGGTTTTCTAATAATGTCCGGGCCCACGGACAGCCTGTCCGTGGCCCCGGACTTCACAATTTTTTGTTTTCTGTTTAATTCGACTTTTATTTTCATATAGGTTAACTGGGGTCCGTGGTCTCGGACATTAGGTCCGTGGCTACGGACGGAAATAAAATTTGACCTAATTCTGCCTCCGAAACCCTAGTTTAGGTAATTTTAATTTCCACTTTAATTTTCTGTCAAAAAACACAAAAAAACAGAAGCTCGCGCACTTAGGTTAAAACGACTCGTAATAAGCCGTAAATAAACCAAGTAGAGGAAAAACGACCTAGGAAGGGTAATGAAAGTAATTGAACCCTAATTAAGTCGAATATCAAGCCCCCGAACCCGAACTCTCCTTTCCTAATTTGATCTAGGTTAAAATTAGGTGGCGACTCATAATAGGTTCCAGTGAGCTAGTTTAGGTTTTAATAATTATTGTTATATAACGTAGTTATTAATCTTAGGCTATAAGTGGACCTAAAACCCGATTAGATCCTAATCAACTTTAATCAACATAGGGTAGGGTTTAAAATCGAGGCTCACACTATGTTTGTTCGGTGTGCTTGGATCACTATATCCGACACACCTTGGGATTAAGTTATTCGTTCATTTAATAGGACGGTAATGAGTTATGTAACGAGCTTAGCATGAGTTTGGCAACATTCTCTAGGCTCTCCAAGTGAACTAATTATGTTTGGGTCGGTTCCTATGAGAACCGTTCCCGTTATGTTATGTGTTGATAATGTGATGCAAATATTATTGCGATTTTATGTAAGATGGATGTCAATATGTGGTATAGGTTGTTGTGTGAAGTATGTGGATCATGGATATGAATCCCAGTTTAATATAAGACGTTTTGGAGAATAACTCGGCTAGTGGGTAAGTGTCGTCTATTAAGGAAATAGCTCCAATAGAGGAGAAACCCTCCAGGGTAAAAGGACACAATGAGTGTTCTAACGAGTAAAGATGTGTGGACTGTTTTATTGAGCCCATTGTTATGGGTATGTAAGGTGTTATGTGTTTACAGTTAACATGCATGATTTAAATAAAATCAACCGCATGCTAAGACGACAATTAGTTGTGCGTGGCCCGGTAGCATGCGGGCTGCGGGATTACCATACCAGCAAAGGTGCTGAGCCCCTTGGGGGCCACCCTTTCTTCCAATTCTATTTCAGGTACAAGGAGCTAGAAGCCGTTCGAGAGTATGACGGGGTAGTCGTTTGTACATGGGTAACCATTTAAATTGTGTATGTATTGTAGGTGTAGTAAGATCGAAATTGTTATCGGCATTAGTTTGTCAATACTCGGTACAGTTGGAATGTATATGTATGTTGTTGTTGTTAATGGAAAGGGATAGTAATGTGTAGTCGCTCGGGAATCTAGTCCATCAGACTGATACAATGTAAATGTAATAGCCTTGTTGGCCACGTGGGTGGTTAACGGCGTGTAACACCATTGGGTTAAGTAATGTGATGAGTTAAGTTTTCCGCTGCAATGTGTTGTTAAGTGTATGGTTGTAGTTGGGGTGTTACATTACCTACCATACTTGATTATAAAAATCATTCTTTCCTTATTACTTCTTAAACTTGTTTTCTTACTCATATACTTACTTTCTTACCATTATTGTTACATTAATGGTGTATTACTAAAGTCCCATATATATGTACATATACATATATATACATACATATGATTACTATTTTTTTTGTAAACTTGGGCCGACCGACCCAACCCCTTGGGTCGGTCCATTCCAGTAACTTTTCCGTCTTCTAAATTTTTCCCGACCGACCCACGGCCCTCTGGGTCTGTCCATTCCAGAACTATTTTTGCTCATTAAAATTTGCCCGACCGACCCGACCAACCCACGGTCCTCTAGGTCGGTCCATTCCAGAAAGTTTCGTTTCACTGTTTTATGCCCCGACTCACCCACGACCAATCCAACCTGCTGGTCGGTCGGTAGCAGAACTTGCCTACAGACTTGTTTTTACTTCTTTTTCTTACCCATTTATTCCCCAATCTTCCTACATACATCCTAACATGTTTTGGTAGCATTTAGGCTTCCTAAAATACCTTAGTTCATCCACTAACTCATTACTAAATTCAAAATCAACTTACACAATTTTCCTCACTTTCATTCCAGCATTTGCATCAGTTTTGTTTCTCCTTTGCTACAGATTTTTACTCCCTCCTTTACCATTCAATACTCCCTCCACCAATGCTACTCCAAGCATTCTAAATACCTTATCTTACCACTCCTAGTTCTTCCATTACTTAAATCCTTTTCTAAATCTGTTACAAATGGTCAATCACTCACAACTTCTACCAAAATACACCTAGTTATTGTCTAGGTTATTCCCTCTCCTTCCACATCTAAGTCCTCCAACTTCCATACAAATTTGGGCAGAGGTTCCCCTATATTTAACATTGCCTACATACATATCAGCTCATACATTCACTTCCAAATCTCCACATTAATATAAGCACTACCAACATAATACATTTTCCTGCATATACTCATTTCTTTCCCAATGTTTTACCCAAGCTTTTGAACACCTTTTAAAGCTTCAAAAGAGTTTTATTCTCCTCTTCATCATACTACTACATGGTTACTACTCAAAGCTACATACATTGCCCATTCTTAATACTCAAAAACTGTTACACTACACCATACAAATCTAGCTCAAGGTAAGGCATTTACCTTGTGATTTTTGTTTCTCCTTCTTTCTTTCCCTTCCCTTCCTTTCTTCTTGTTCTCGGTTTCAAACGGAGTTCACACTCCAATGCTACAGCCCATATCCATACACACAACTACTTAGAAAACAATCTTTACTAACTTAGGGTTTATGCTTGTTTAAGGTTTAAAATGAAGCATTACCTTCCAATGGATAGATGGAGTGATGGATAGCAACCAAAGCAAGATTCCAACACCCAAAATGAAGCCAAAATCGGCTAGAACACAAGGCAACAAACAAGGGTTTAGGTTGAATTTTTGTTTTGCCAACAAGGGCTAGAAAAAGATGAGTTTTCAAGATTATTTTTACCTCGAAATAATAAGGAGATGAAGGTGCTTCCAATGGTGGTCTCAAACCTTCAAATGCAGCGCACCCATGGAGATGAAAGTGTTGTTTTCGGATTTTTGAAAAGAGAGGAATACTCTCCTTGACAAGGGGAATCCAATGGTGTAATTTTTATTGCATTTGGACAAGGTTTAGGCTTTGAACAAAAGGAGAGAAGAAGAGAGTTGTGTGAGGTTTCTTCAATTCTCCATTGCTGTTAAGAGAGTGGGGAAAAATTATAAGGAAGAGGGTGAGTACCGTGAGGGAGTGAGGGGGTAGAGGAGAGAGAGTGCCCAACTCCCCTTTTTCTTTATTTCCTTCTACTTTATGGGTTTGTCTTTTAGCATGTTAGGAAAACAAAAGAGAGTGTGATAGACAGGGGCTGCCAACTACACACACACACTCACTCAAATTTTTGCTTTTTATTTAGAAAAGTGGACACACTAGTTTTATTTTATTACACTCTCACCCCACAACTTCCCGGTTGTTACAGTTTTTACTAACCGGAACCCGTTTTCCGGAATTTTCTTGGTTCTTTAATTTTATTGGTTATCAACCTTCATTAACATTTATTAATGACCATTTGGTTGACAAAAATTATTACGAGTCTATTTGACCCGCTTAAAGTTGCGTTTTCCCGATTTCCTTGAATAACGAGCTTTAAGGTTCATTTATGCTTTTAATCCATTTTAAGGATCCGTTTTCTTCGGGATTTGTTCCCTCATGTTTATTTAGGCATGAACAAGCCTTTATAAATCCGCATAATACTCTAACCGAGGTCTCATACCTCCTATGGTTATTTAACGCTTATTTAGCATTTTCCGCTTTTTAAGCGTTTCTTCATTTCTTTTAGATTTATTTTTTTTCCTTACCAATATTACTTAGGCATTATTAGGCCCTTAAATACGTATTAGAGTAATCTTAATCACTATATTTAAGTTCGGGGTATTTCAATCTACCCCCCTTAAGAAACTTTGCCCTCAAAGTTGCTCAAGGTTATAGGATTACGATACTTACTCATTCATACATGTCTAATGCCAAAGTCATACATTCTTCCTCCTTACAATTCCCAAATCCATTACTCAAGGTCTCTACATACCATACCATGCCAATGTACAATAATTACTCCAATCCGCATTACATCCAACCATCTGGTTCCACATTACAAGGTTTATACATACATACAGTGCAAAGCTATCCCCAAAGCAATGCAATACACATTACAATCCCGCAGGCACTGCAGTCATCTAGACACAGGTCTCCTCTATGTCCTGCTGCCCTTGGAATAATACAATATGATATACTACCACCGTTCTCCGGTATAAGCTTCCAACAATCCTCATTCTCAGTCTAAGGGAAAATCCTTCCGCAACTACTGATTAGAATTTTTTTTCTAAAACACACAACTCCAAATTCCAATTCATATTCATTACTTATATCCTATGTGTGATTCTTGTGACCACTTGAGGGGAGCTTCAAGAATCATTCGACCCTGATGTGATCAGCATCAGTGTTGAACTATCTCTCCACTCTAATTTTTGTTCGGTTTCCCTTGATCTGATCAGGATCAAGTTCGACTTCCCACATCAGTTTCAAACACTCAAATAATTCAATTATTTTCATTTTCTATCTTCTTACTCTTCCTAGTCATGATTATCTCCAAGGGATGGAATTTAGTCCATCAATCATCCTCACTCTACTTCCAAATACTTTACTTCGAGATTCAATGCCTAAGTGCTCATTTCATCGACTTCCGCTACTTTCATCCATTACTCTCCATCGTCCCCAATAATCTAGCTAAGAATTACAATACTTGTAGAATTTAGTCATCCACAATTTACTTCCAATAATTTACCTAGGAATGCACTACTCATGGGCTCCATTCATCAACTACTCTCAATAATTTCGTACTATTTCTTTAAGGGATACAATACTTGTGGAGATCCATCCACTACTCATTCTCAATTGTCTCTAAAACAATCACCTAGGGAACTCAATTTCCTCTAGGTTCTACATCGGTTTTATACCGACTCATGTTATGGTATTTGCATCTCTCATGCATAATTACCACAATTACAATATGAATGAATACGTATGTTTATTTAACATAGGTACCAATCATCAATTCGATTCTCATTTGTGCTATGCACATTATAGTTTATGTGTTTTATTCATGAAACTTACATTAAGCGGTTTTCACTCTACCCCCTTAAAAGGGATTACGCCCACGTAATCTACCATATGCTATTATTGAACATCGGTTCATTTGATTCGGGCACTCTGAAGCATTTTAGTTTCCCTACGGTCTATTATATAATATACTCTGGTCAAAGGGTCTTAACCATACTAATGGTTTAGTCCTTGCACCAAGAATTCCTATTAGAGTTTATTTAACTCCAGATTAATTCGGTTCCAGCCTATCAGGCTTCAAGGCATTAATAGCCATTCTTTCGTACTTACTAGGTGTATTAAACCTCTTAGCTAGGGCCCACTAGCTTCTGCTGTGCGACCCTGATAACCTTAGTGCTTAATTCGCTCTTGGTTATTCTATATATGCTACTCATCGCCCTTTTATCCCTTTATTGTGGGAATGAGGTTTACTAACAAGTGTGGTATTCTTTTACCGTGCTTGAACTCTATGGGTTTAGATTTATGCCCAGCTCTCTGGCAATCCATTATACATACTATTCATACTCCCCCGATTATTTGCTGAGTTCCTCCAACTTATTGTCGGGTGAGGTTAAGTTACTACTTAGTTGTAGTGCTTCCTCTGTTGTCAATAGCTTTTGAATCATACCAGTTCTTCTGGTTCAGTACAAGTGTTCTCTGCTTGTATGACCTTGCATTTTCTATGCATCGGTCCTAATGACTTTTTTAAGTCTCCTTTCACTTTTTATTCCACTGGAATTCACATCTTGTGATCGTTTGTGTGTTTTACACTCTTCGTGCTTCTTTGGCCTTAGGCCACACGGTTTGTTGCTAAGCTTGCTTAACTGGCTTATACCATGTTCGTTGGTGAAAAGAAAGGTTTACTACTATTTACATTTTCCATATTCCTCGCTATCCCACTAGATCATTAGCTGCACAAGTGCAATACCAAAACACTCAGTCATACAGAGTGCAGAGGCGTAAACACTTGGCAGTAACTCTCTTATGTGATAGGAGTGGATATTTCTGCCTATCTCTAGTACTTACCACTCCGTGTCATTGTCTAACTACTTCCTCATAGCGGTCGCTTGTTGTGCACCATATTCTTACTCATTATACAACATCATTTTTACAGTCTCTGTTACTGTGGTAGCTTCTCTTTACTCATTGCCATTATCATTGGCACCATTTCCTTATGGTGTGAATACACCGAGGGTTTCCTATGCTCGTGTGTATGGCGGTTGTCGTAGCGTACCACAATGTTACTATCTTCCCAATGTGGAGATGTTTTATTGCAATTTGGGTTTCATGTGTAGGTTAGCTTACCTCACATCCCTTCATCATTTATGATACAATTTACCAAGTATCTTGGTTGACAATGGATGAAGTAATTTATCGGGTTACAAGCTATCTTGAGCGTTGGTCATTCGTGGTACCCAATGTGCATTCACATTAATTGTTTTTGACAATTACTGTCTTCCCAGTGCAGAGCGTTGGTTATAGGCTCTAGCTGTGCAGTTTTACTTTTGTATGTACATCACCGGGATATCCCAAGAACTTCAAGGGTTTTTTGGTCCCGTTCTTCATTTGAGGAGTATTCTATCGCTGATAAGTGAAGGTTCTTGTTGAGAGGTTTGCTCCCACTCTTAAGTGTCATGACAAGGTTTACTATGTTAGTCTCCGTTTATGTACTTCCGCCGTTCATACAAGGGTTCACCATATGCTTGGTTGCATATGGAGTATACTTACTCCTTCAAGTCGTAATGGTTTGGAAATCTCTTTTTCCTTGTTCGATTGTCTCTTGGCAATGACTACATATGCGAGCCTTGTTGTTATAGTAGATGGAATCCTTTTCTAAGGGTTCACATCATCACCACATTAGTGGTCTTCGGTTAACGAGAGGTACCTTTCCTCGGGTTTCTCGTAGTGTCTAAGTGTGGACTAGGCCATTGTTGGCGTTATTACGATTCTTATGCCTCTGTGCTACCATTGCTACAGAAGGCATGAAGAGCGATTAACAACTTCGTCAACTGTATACTAAACTGGTGCTCTAGTGACAGTGACACTGAGGTAGCCATTACTCCAAGCCACTCATTATGTTGAGCTCAATTGGGTGGTTCAGTTATCGATCCATTTGTCGTATGAAGCAGTATCTTTTGCAAGTCTTGTTGTTAGATGGTGTGGGTTTTGCAACCGTTTAAGTTTACACAACGTACTTAGTTTATGGCTCTTGAGCCAGATTGCTGCGAGTTATGCTCCTTGCAGGCTGTTTATATATGTTTCTACTTTCCTGTATGTCGTCACAGGGTTGAAGGTATTTACTGGGCTCCATGGCAAGTCGTGGTATCACTCTTCCGATCATAGGAGGCCCTTTAGGCATTCTGGTGTTAATCAGTGCCTTTCAGTGGTTGAGGGTATTTCCTGTCAAGTGAAATCCCTTCAGTGTCCTAACCGAGTGTTTGTTTTAGCTCCCGTGCTCTTATCATGACACTTGTACAACTGTTGTTAACTCAAACACCCTTCGAGGATTGCTCCTGGGTGCTGTTAGGTTACATTGTTACATCCGGCTAATGTTTATGATATGTGTGTCCACTATACTGCTTTGTGGTATCATAGTATCTGAGCTATCCCCTTTAAGGTTATAACGTCTCCCGTTTTGGGGTAGACCGTTTATACTTTGTGGTAATCCTGTGATTGCTCTTGGGAACTCCGTCCCATTGTTGAGCATCGTTGTGTTCACGTTAGGCATTCGCCTTACTGTGTTTAAGCTGGGTATCCCTCCCAGCTGTCATGTATTTACTTGAAGTCTTTGAGACATATCCAATGTCTATACCTACTAGTCTGTGCTCTTTGCACTTCCTAATCCTCATTCCTTATTTCCAGATGGATTCTCTGAGTTCCCTTGTCCTTGATCGTCTGAAGAGTCCAGTTGTTCTGATTTGAACTTACTCATGGTCCGTAGAACGGAGTTGACTACTTCTCCTATTTCGTGCACTACATGTATACATACATGGGGTACCTTATTGATACGTTACCACTTACCCGACTATCTGTCAGGCCCACAAGCTCCTTCGGAGTGCAGTCGTCCCACATCCCGTATTTATGTACACTCGTAGTGTTCGTCACACGCCTAGGTGAAGTATTCTGTTGTCAATTCCTCTTGTATCATTCTATGATACTCACCGTAATTCAGTTGGTTTGGTTTTAAAAATCCAAGGTTTAAAAGAAGGGTTGTGGTTTTGAAAGAAAAGGTTTGGGTTTTAAAATTGAAGTTCGGTGTTAAAAGAAGTTTCTCATGGCATAGCCATTTTTGAGGTCTTGACCAAGTCCAGCTTCTCGCTGACTGGTATGTTCTAAATACAGTGGTCGGGCCGTTAGGCCTTTCTAAGGTTCCATTCTTCTAGTTTTTAGGATGTGTGATCCTGTAGTCGCTTCATTGCGGTCACGGTACATTACTAAGTACTTGTGGTGTGTTAGGGTTCCTCTACATGTTCCTGTTCTTACTGCACTTGCCGTGGCAAGTGCGTGGTACTTGTGGTTTTTGGGTAAACCTATACCGGTCACAGTATGGTTTCCACTCGTATTTGGTAGTCTTGTAGACTCTTTCGTGATATATTGATTTATGTTTGGGATACTTGATCTTTTAAGTAGCTTCTCAGTGATCTTGACGTGACTGTCGTTGATCGAGGTACTTCTCCAATCCTTGGAGATCCTTACTTATTTGGTTTTGTATTTTCCTTGTTGCTCGTTCCCACACATTTATTGTGGTCACTGAGCCTTAGCTTGTTTAGGCACTACTCCTGTAGTCCTGTCGGATTATATCCCGTGAATATTCTTGTAGCTGTTTGAGCTTTGTCGGCCAGGTGTTGTAACCTCTTGGCGTTGTAGGTTTTGAAGTTAACCACTCCCGACTATGTCCTTAGTCTGCTAGCATACCGTTGGTGGCGTCATTTAATTATTACCGTCCCGTAGACTTATGTCTCGGGTTTCATTACTGTTCCTTTTTCCACTCCGTTGCACGCCTAGTGCTTCTTTCCCTGCTGCTGGTTGACTAGCCAGGTTCTCGCGACTGCTAAGCACATCGCCCCATGCTGTTGTAAGTTACAACCTCTTTATGGTTGGAGTGCTCATTCTGCCGCTATTAAGTGCGGGTATTGTTATTCAGCCGGAATCCATCTCTGGGACTTCCAATTCTCGGAATCTACTATATGTCAGTTCTTGTTTACCGTACGGTGATTTCAAAACTGCCAGATCGGGGTTTCCCAAGTATGAGAGGACTTTCCTTCTCTCTGGCGTTCTTTCCCAAGTTATACAATGGGTTTGTGGAGGGCGGGTCTAATATTGCAGGTATCCGGTACTCACCGGTGGTCCTAACTAGCATATCTCTAATGCTATCACTCAGCCCTTAGCCCTAAGCTTCTAATTTCTAACTCGGTATTTTCTAAGCTTGGTATTTCCAGTCATCAGAGCGAGTATCACTCTGATACCACTTTTGGTAACACCCCTACCGCTAATACCGTCATTACAGTCCAAACTCCTCATACTTCCATACTCACGCAGCGGATACATACTTACACAACGGTGGGTGATACAACGCCGTTAGCCACCCACGTGACTAACAAGGCTTACTACTACATACAGCATCGGTCTGATGGACCGGAATACCCGAGTACTACACAATTACAACACATACTCCAGTTACCAACCAAGTACTACAAGCTCCATTCAATACAATACTCCATAATTCAATACATTGCAATACACCGAGTTTACTAAGATCCAAATACAAATACAATGATCCTTTCAAGTTTATACATACTCATTAAGAGTCTAGCATCTACCCATTCTCACAACTACATACTTTCCAAATACATATGGTGTACCCCTTGGTACCCTTCTACATCAAGGCTACAAGCCCTATACAATTCTCTACTATCTACAAGTCACTCCTATCTATCTAAGCATAACCGTCGGTCTCTTACTATGACCATTGCTGCTTCGGGTACCTGTACAATAAAAACATTGCCCCTAGGGGCTCAGCTTACGCTGCATATGACTTCCGCATACCCCGCGTACTAGCGAGGGTACGTCGACTACTTAGGTCGAATACATGCGATTCATTTCATTCATACATACATACATACATGCTTGCATTCGTAATACTACAATACTTCACAAGGAATACATACATACACTTCAATTAATACAAGGAAGACAATACAAGTCAATCGATACATACTTACCTTTACCGAAATACGCATACACAATACATACACAATACTTGTTAGCTCCTTTAATCCACCCGGGTTAATCGGGTGGAGATTACTCTTTTACTCAGGGTCAATGACTTACACCAGCCAAGACCATTACTAATACATACTTTACTTACTTACTCAAGTCAAGTCATAGTGACCTCCTGGCAGGGACTACACCGTCCCACCACTAGGCTTTACTGTGGCTCACCCATCTAGGATGCTACCCATTTAAGGGGTTTGGTCCATAGAAAGGATTCAAGCCAGGAATCGGATCCAACCTCTTGTGTCTCCTCATCCTCACGCGTGGCTGAAGCTATTTCGGACTTCTACTCATTCCAATTTACTCAATACTTACGTTAGGAGTTAGGTAGTTAGGAATTAGTAGAAGTCAACACATTCAAACCACACATTAATACACTACTCACATACACATCCATTCACGGCACAATACATTACACAAGTACACTACAAGGTACAAATACACTTCATCTTCATCCATTCATTTCATGAATTATACAAACTAAATGTACAAGACAATATACAAGAACCAATATACAACAAGCACAAGTAAGTGCATTAAAGTCCGATTCATGCATTTATCTTTTTTAGGTGATCAAATAAGCACACAAATCGGGGTAACCAGGTTAGGATACAGAGCATGAAGAAATCATACCGTTCACCGTCGTATTTGAACTTCGACTTCCTTCGGGATTCAACTATCCAAGTCCTATACATACATAGGGTTGTATGGTCAATAATCTATTATTGATCCAACTTATCCTTACTTTACTACTTCCCTTACATACTTACTAGTTCTTTACCTACCATACTTGATTATAAAAATCATTCTTTCCTTGTTACTTCTTAAACTTGTTTTCTTACTCATATACTTACTTTCTTACCATTATTGTTACATTAAGGGTGTATTACTAAAGTCCCATATATATGTACATATACATATATATACATACATATGATTATATTTTTTTTTGTAAATTTGGGCCGACCGACCTATCGACCGACCCAACCCCTTGGGTTGGTCCATTCCAGTAACTTTTTCGTCTTCTAAATTTTTCCCGACCAACCCGACCGACCCACGGCCCTCTGGGTCGGTCCGTTCCAGAACCATTTTGCTCATTAAAACTTGCCCGACCGACCCGACCGACCTACGGTCCTCTGGGTCGGTCCATTCCAGAAAGTTTGGTTTCAGTGTTTTATGCCCCGACCGACCCACGACCGATCCAACCTGCTTGGTCGGTCGGTAGCAGAACTTGCCTACAGACTTGTTTTTACTTCTTTTTCTTACCCATTTCTTTCCCAATCTTCCTACATACATCCTAACATGTTTTGGTAGCATTTAGGCTTCCTAAAATACCTTAGTTCATCCACTAACTCATTACTAAATTCAAAATCAACTTACACAATTTTCCTCACTTTCATTCCAGCATTTGCATCAGTTTTGTTTCTCCTTTGCTATAGATTTTTACTCCCTCCTTTACCATTCAATACTCCCTCCACCAATGCTACTCCAAGCATTCTAAATACCTTATCTTACCACTCTAGTTCTTCCCATTACTTAAATCCTTTTCTAAATCTGTTACAAAGTGGTCAATCACTCACAACTTCTACCAAAATACACCTAGTTATTGTCTAGGTTATTCCCTCTCCTTCCACATCTAAGTCCTCCAACTTCCATACAAATTTGGGCAGAGGTTCCCCTATATATTTAACATTGCCCACATACATATCAGCTCATACATTCACTTCCAAATCTCCACATCAATATAAGCACTACCAACATAATACATTTTCCTGCATATACTCATTTCTTTCCCAATGTTTTACCCAAGCTTTTGAACACCTTTTAAAGCTTCAAAAGAGTTTTATTCTCCTCTTCATCATACTACTACATGGTTACTACTCAAAGCTACATACATTGCCCATTCTTAATACTCAAAAACGGTTACACTACACCATACAAATCTAGCTCAAGGTAAGGCATTTACCTTGTGATTTTTGTTTCTCCTTCTTTCTTTCCCTTCCCTTCCTTTCTTCTTGTTCTCGGTTTCAAACGGAATTCACACTCCAATGGTACAGCCCATATCCATACACACAACTACTTAGAAAACAATCTTTACTAACTTAGGGTTTATGCTTGTTTAAGGTTTAAAATGAAGCATTACCTTCCAATGGATAGATGGAGTGGTGGATAGCAACCAAAGCAAGATTCCAACACCCAAAATGAAGCCAAAATCGGCTAGAACACAAGGCACCAAACAAGGGTTTAGGTTGAATTTTTGTTTTGCCAACAAGGGCTAGAAAAAGATGAGTTTTCAAGATTATTTTTACCTCGAAATAATAAGGAGATGAAGGTGCTTCCAATGGTGGTCTCAAACCTTCAAATGCAGCGCACACACGGAGATGAAAGTGTTGTTTTCGGATTTTTGAAAAGAGAGGAATACTCTCCTTGACAAGGGGAATCCAATGGTGTAATTTTTATTGCATTTGGACAAGGTTTAGGCTTTGAATAAGAGGAGAGAAGAAGAGAGTTGTGTGAGGTATCTTCAATTCTCCATGGCTGTCGAGAGAGAGGGGAAAATCAGAAGGAAGGGGGTGAGTACCGTGAGGGAGTGAGGGGGTAGAGGAGAGAGAGTGCCCAAGTCCCATTTTTCTTTATTTCCTTCTACTTTATGGGTTTGTCTTTTAGCATATTAGGAGAACAAAAAAGAGTGTGAGAGAGAGGGGCTGCCGACTACACACACACTCACTCAAATTTTTGCTTTTTATTTATAAAAGTGGACGCACTAGTTTTATTTATTACACTCTCACCCCACAACTTCCCGGTTGTTACAGTTTTTACTAACCGGAACCCGTTTTCCGGAATTTTCTCGTTTCTTTAATTTTATTGGTTATCAACCTTCATTAAAATTTATTAATGACAATTTGGTTGACCAAAATTATTACGAGTCTATTTGACACGCTTAAAGTCGTGTTTTCCCGATTTCCTCGAATAACGCGCTTTAAGGTTCGTTTATGCTTTTAATCCATTTTAAGGATCCGTTTTCTTCGGGATTTGTTCCCTCATGTTTATTAAGGCATGAACAAGCCTTTAAAAATCCGCATAATACTCTAACCGAGGTCTCATACCTCCTATGGTTATTTAACGCTTATTTAGCGTTTTCCGCTTTTTAAGCGTTTCTTCATTTCTTTTAGATTTTTTTTTTCCTTACCAATATTACTTAGGCGTTATTAGGCCCTTAAATACGTATTAGAATAATCTTAATCACTATATTTAAGTTTGGGGTATTTCAAGTACCATGAATTATTCAAACTCGAATTCTTGGTTAAAGACGGGTGTAGCCATCTTTGGCTACATCCCGGCGCTTTTGAGGTGTTTTTTTTTAATTTGAGATGAGCGCCGATGGATTTGGTTTTTCTTTTTTTTCCTTTTTTATCACACAACCTTTAAATTATTGTAACTTTCAATATATACGTCCAAAATCAAAAAAATTATATCATTGTTCATATAATGTAACACCCCCAGAACCGGCCTAAGAGTTAGGGGCATTACACGGCCCGTATTACTACTTAATAACGCAAGACTCTAAAACAAACAATCGAATTAAGTCCCAAAATAATGCTTCCATAAATAGTATAAACCAAAGTATTTTAATACAACTGAAGTTAACGCAACTCCCAAATACAAATCCAAGTCAGAAACAGAGGTCAAAATAGTGTAAGGCCCGAAGGATACAATATCACAAACAAATAGTCTGAGCGATCAAAAAGCTAAACACTATGGCTCCAGAATCTTAAGATAATCCTCGCTGATCAATCTGCAAAAACAGTGAGAGTAGGGGAATGAGCACACAACTATGTGATAAGTGTCAAAATGAGCATGTTTTATAGGTGTATTTCATGTTTAATATCAGCACTTTTCTTGCTCATTTCTCCACTTCTGTTAGTTTTCCTCTAGTTTATATTTTATTGTTTATCTCACAGAATTATTGGTTTAACATGAGGAAAACCACGCCGGGAGTGAAGTAGACAAAGAGACGAACGCGTAGACGCAAACGGCTCAGAAAACGGAGTCCAAACGAAGAATCTAGAGCCGGTCGAAGTTCGTAGAACGAAATAAGTCACGATCAGCACTACAGCATTGCAACCGCCTGCACAACCGCCTGCATAACCGCCCCAAAAGGAGGCGGACACCAGAGGCGGACGAGGCGGACAAGAGGCGGTTGTAGAGGCGGACAACACACAACCGCGCCAAACAGAGGCGGTTCCACAGGCGGACAAGAGTTAAATCGCGCCCAAAAATAGTTTTCTTCGCGACTCTGCAACTCGCCTTATCTATCTACCCCGCCGTCGCCTACCTTATTTCGCTCGCGCATCTCCAGCTCCTGTCCCCTGCAATAAATGAAGCAATCAATGCTTAAATCAGTGAAGAAATCAACAGAGGCAATCAACTGCAATCTTCTACGTACTCTTTCTTCCTTCTATAAATAACCATTCCCTACAGCCTTGTACGAGTGCACGGAGAAAACCAGAAAATCACTCACACTCACCTCATTCATTCTCTTCCAGTTAAACACTCACGTACATCTCATACCCCAGTTCTCTAAATTCTCAAATTCACCCACTTCACTTACAATAACTTACGTACATGTTTCACTCTTCGACCTCTCCATTTCTCCATTCACTAATCACGTCTCCGTGCTGTTATTACGTCCAACCTCTGTCAGATTTATTACCAGTTAATATGTCTGGCTAAGGAGGATTTGCTCCGGGCAAGGTTTTTAATTATGGTTTGTTAGGTTGTGTAATATATTTCTACCGGTTTAAATAATTTCAGTTTGTTACGATTAAAGTTTTGTTTCTCTCCCTTTTTAATAAATTTCATCGGTTTATTAAAAAGCCTTACTAAGTCTGTTTTTAATTTCATCGGTTAGAAACAGACGGGTTAATTAAGCCGTAAAACTGTAAGAACTTATTTTCATCGTTTAAGTTAATACATGTTGCAAGAATAAAGCCTCATACTCCTCTGCCGTTTACAGGCTTTTGCTCGAGTTTTCATCGGACCTTGCATTACAGGTAAACGAGTTCTTAAGAGTTTTCATCGGACCTTAAGAAATTATAGGAATCTTGCCAAACTACTTTATTAAACCGGTAGAGTTAGCACAATTAATTAAATCATATTAACCTGAACCCGGAGTTCCATTTAATTCATCTGCACTCAGTAATTTAATCTGCTCTTTTAATTCTCTAAAAAACAAGTCAATTAACTTCCCCCCTTTTTGTGACAAGCTTAGGAACTGTTTTAACTCGCTTTAAGTCCCACGGTTTGACCCCGGCCGCTTCTGTCTTCTATACTACTACGACCGGGTTTTAATTTGCAGCCCGACGGATATTTTGAGTATTAATTTCTCTCTTTTATCAATTTCACCTGTGCTAATAACTCACGATAAATCCACTCTGCACTATGCCCAGTAAGCAGCGACCGTCATCAGTGAGGTCGCTCAAAACAGTTGAAAACAGAAGAGCAGCAGAGGTTAGCACAAAACATAGTTCTCAAAATAACCAGAGCGCTGCTGAAACAGATATAGAATGGAACACCAGAGTTCTCAGTTCAGAAATAACCAGAGTTCACAACCAGATAGGGGACACAATACAATGCACACACTCAGAAGGGTCGTAGACCCATAGATCATAACAGATCTCTCGGCAACACAGAAATGACTCAAAAGAGTCAAAGAGTTTGTCAACCCGACAAAACAGAAAGGGAATGACCCACACTCAAAATGACGTCTACATTGTATACCACGGAATAGCTTGACCCAGCCATTCACGGCTCAAAAACAAAGTAAAGTGCCCCAAAACAGAAGGTTTGCAAAAATAGAAGCAACCTTGCATGAAAACATGCCAAAACACTTATAATACAGTAGTGGCGACTTAGAGGAGTCCAACGCCATAAGCGGAACTCAAATCAGAGTTCGGACGGAAAAGTTATGCAGAAAACAGTACGATGTCCGAACTTAGGTCCGGACGTCGAAGTTCGGACGCAAGTCGAGACTCAGAAATCAGAATTGCCAAATGTCCGAACTTGTGTCCGGACATCAATGTTCGGACACAAGTCGATTTGAAATCAGACAGAGACTTTCAAAATGTCTGAACATCAAAGTTCGGACAGATGTTCGGACGGGTTTTACGAGAAAAGTTACGCAGAAGGTCCGACCTTGTGTCCGGACGTCGAAGTTCAGACACAGGTTGAACTAAAATCAGAGGAGAAACCAAGGGAATGTTCGAACATCAAAGCTCGGACAGATGTTCGGACATACCCCGAACTTTGAAAATCAGAAGGGCAAAACACACTGTCCGAACTTCAAAGCTCGGACGGAATTTCGGACAGAGCGAAAACTGCAGTTTCCAGAAGACGAACAGAGCAGAAAAATAATGCAATTTGACACTACGAATTGCCAAGTCAGTACGCACACCAAATCAGCCATAAACACAGAAGACCATGGGGTTTTAACCATTCCACAAACGCAATCAAACAGACAACACAATCAGAACTCACACCCAAATCAGACAATAACATTGCAACAACCCCATGGCTGAACCTCCAAACCGAATCAAGCAACCACCTACCTCATGTGACAGCCCAGACAAACAGCCCACATGTGAGATATTGTCCGCTTTGGCCCAAGGCCGCACGGATTTGTTCCTGGGGTTTCCGCCCCAAAACGCATCTCACAAGAGAAGAGTATCCCCACCCTAATAAGGTATGGTTCGTGCTCTCTCCCGATCGATGTGGGAGGTGACCCCTCTCTCGGGTGTCACACTCTACCCCCCTTGGGAGCCCAGCACCCTCGCGGGCCCACTGGCACACCGACCTGGGTCTGGCTCTGATACCATCTGTGACAGCCCAAACAAACAGCCCACATGTGAGATATTGTCCGCTTTGGCCCAAGGCCGCACAGATTTGTTCCTGGGGTTTCCGCCCCAAAACGCGTCTCACAAGGGAAGAGTATCCCCACCCTAATAAGGTATGGTTCGTGCTCTCTCCCGATCGATGTGGGAGGTGACCCCTCTCTCGGGTGTCACAGTGTGAGAATATACAAGAGAAGCTATGGCAAATCTAGTTGATAAACAAAGGAGTTTATATGTTCTAATGAAATTTTATGACATAGAAGGTACTTGGAATTGTTAAGTTTCAAGGTGGTGAAAGAAGGTGAATTAAGATGTTCTTAAGTGTTAAGATGCCTTGGGCATAGTCATGCAGGATTTAGAGATCAAATGGGTGTTTAAAACACACCAAGGTTGTGTTATGTGAAGTGCTAAGTCTTGTGCAAGTTTTGGTGATCAAAGGAAAAATAATGCTTTGTGAAGATCTAAGTGTGAACTAGTGGAAAATAAAAGGAGTTGTGTATGGGAGTGTATGTGGGAAATAATGCCTGTGGAGTAGTGGTAATGGTGGTGACGTGACATTTTGGTTAGTGGAGTTATAGGCATGAAACTACCACTTAGAAAACCTAAGGAATATATTGCAAGTGTTATGAGATGTTATAAGGAAATTGAGTAACAAGTTTAGACAATGATTTAAGGAGGTTCAAAGTGTTATTTTGGTATTAGAATATGCCTAAGTACATGTGTGAAGTTTGAGTAAACAATGGGTGAAGAGAACAAGTTGAACAAAGCTTGAAAATGCATAATATGGAATTCTGTAGCTTTGGTCCGGGACTTGCTTCTAGGACAAGGTCCCGGACCACATACAAAAACTAGCCGAGAGTTCATCAGACACACTGGTCCGGGACTTGGGGTCAGTACAAGGTCCCGGACCACCCTGTAAAATCACCCGAGAGTTCTTCCTATGTATTGGTCCGGGACTTAAGGTAAGTACCAAGTCCCTCACCACTTTAAAAATGTTGTTAAAGGTTGGAAAATGATATTTAATGATGAGGAATGATAAGTAATGATGTTATAAGGTTGTTAAGGACATGTTAGGTGGGTTATAAAGACAATTAGGTGGGTGAAAAGTTGTAGAAAAATGTGAAAGAGAAACAAGTTAAAAATGTGAAGTTATATTACTAGTTAACAGGGTTAACTATGAGCATTAGACCATAAACAAACATGTTACCCCAATGTTAATGAAAACAATTGTAATATTACCAGTTGTTCAAGAATTGTTCGAGGAACCTGAGAGGACACGTTAGAGTGGACGTTGGAGACAGGTATGGTCTTCTTGCAACTTGTGTCCTACCGGATTACACCGGCTTGTATGCCAATGTGTTTTTCTGTGTGTTTGCCACCTTGCGAGAATAAGCATGAAATGAGTTTACAGTAATTCATATATGTGGTGTGTTAGTTCCGATACCGTTTAACCTCAACATTTGTTAAATCTTAGCTAACCGACTCTATGATCAAATAAGAGATCGGTATTCGGATTTAACGACCCAAACCATGGGAACATTCTAACCACGGCTATGAGTGAGCTAGTTGTGTATTGTTTGTGCGTGTAAGTATGTTTACCTCCCTTACGTGTCTAACTGGACCTATATACCTATTGTGAATTGTTGTGTCAAGTCCGACAATGAGACTTCTAACAAGTGTACTGGGGGGTGAGGAATCCGGTCGTTCCGGTCGTGCGTTGTTTGGGAGTGGGTATCCATCCTTGCTTTACCTCTCTCTCTGTTATGTTATGGTTGTTTTTCCTTCTTAGATTACAATCTCCCGCTAGCTTCCTCCAAAGCTTACCTGTTTTGACTGATGATCGGTATAGGGGGAAATATGTGTGTTTGTGGTGTGTTCGGATCACAATATCCGATCCATCTTTGAGTTAAGTTACTCGTCCGACTAATAAGACGGTAACGAGTGATGTAACAAGATTATCATGAGGGTGATTTCATTCTCTAGGCTTACCGAGTTAACTAACTGTGTTGGGTCGTTTCCTAAAGTGAAAGGTGCCTATTATGTAAGTGATGTTGTGCTATGCAATACTTCTTGCTATGCCATTTATGTTGTATGCACGTTAAAGTGTGATATGAGCTGTTGTGTGGAGTATGTGGCTCATGGGTATCAAACCCACCTTGTCATAAGAGAAATTTAAGTATGACCCGTATAGTGGGTAAGTGTCGTCTATTAAGAAAATAGCTCCAATAGAGGAAAAACCCTCAAGGGATAAGGAACAAAACAAGTGAGCTAACGAGTTTTGTTGTGTTGAATGATTTGTGGAACCCCGTTGTTGTGGGTATGCAATTGTTGGAAGAAATATGTTACTACTTCTTCAACCTAGGCAGTGTACCTATCGTTTTGCGGAATAGTGGATTTGTGGGTTGTCGTACTCTTGGGGATCTCGCTGTGGATAACTGATAGTGTAGTAAATTGACTGAGATTTCTAGTAAACAGATTTTATCATTTTTGGAAGAGTAAGATTAAAAGCTAACTCATAAGACAATAATAAAAACAATTAATCAAAACAAAATAAAAATAGAAATTGTAAATCTTTTTGTGTTTTTAAAGAGCATCCCGGGTTGTTCTGCTCACCTATTTTATCTAATTATATTGATATAAACTTTCCCACTTTAGCAATAAACTCAGGAATCTTAATTAGTTCATTGACCGGTCCTTGTACAATAAACCCTGACTAACTTAAACAACAAGCCGCAATCCTTGCCCAAGTCATTATAAATTAATCGCTTTATTAACGATTCCTATTGGAGACAGGTTAACCTATAGACGAGCCACGCTTCTAGTCATTAACCCGTTTTGACTTCTTTTGTCTAGAACCTTGTCTCAGCACCACATTTTGACAAAGAGCTACAAATATAACTTTAATAATTGTACAAGAAGATTAAAGCGCATTAAGGACAAGAATCAAAATATTGCATAGATAAATTATAGTGGAAAGCTTACATAACACAATTATATAAAATAGGCTCGCTTCCAAACCCGGGAAGCTAAGTTTATTACTCAGAAATTAGCAAGGATGAAAATAAAAATAGAAATAGCCATTATTTTGGAGACTGCCGGAGAAGACGGGACTGCGACTCGCTTCTGCTCCAGCTGCTATTCTTCTCTTCTTTTAATCCTGGTTCTGTCGAGTAGTGCAATAAAGAAGGAAAATAAAATGGAGAAGTGGGGGATAAGAGGATGGAGTGGATCGTAGGTGTGGTGTTCGATTTGTGGTGTGCGATGGATGATGGATGGATATTTTTGATGCAGAAGTACTGGGTTTATATAGAAGAAAGGAGGAGGAAGAAGACAGGCTGCGACAACGCGTGAGGGATTTTAGGGAGTGCAGTGGGGCGGCGCAACGCGTGAGGAATTTCAGGACTGTCGGCCGGCGCCTGATATTGCTGATCGGGTGGATAGATATGTCTGTAGGCGCTGCAAACGAAGAAGATAAACAACACCGAAGTTTGTCGCGTTAATTACTGGATCTGGGTTGCATTAAGAGGCGTCCGCGTTTGTGTCCTTGGATATTTGGGCGGACGTCTCTATCTCTCGTCCGATCATTTTTACACGGACGTCTCACAAGCTTCTCTATTCTTGTCCGGTCTTTTTTCCATGGACATGCTTGTCCCTTGCTTTGCGTCCTGCCTTAATTCCACAGACGTAACACGGACCTTCATTTTGCCACATCCGAACCAGCGTTCGGACCACCCTGGTTCGGATGGTTCATTTTGTCCGGCCAAATCTCTGCGGACGACCCACGGACGCACTCAGCCTCTGATCTTGTCCGGCCATAATTACCCGGACATGCCACAGACGGATCTTGTGAAATGTCCGAACCACTGTCCGGACCGGACTGGTTTGGACGAAGCTTAGTTTGCTACCAAAATGTTCGTTTCAGCTCCGATTTGAGATCCGTCTGCGCCTATGTGTTCGTCTCTTTGTCTACTTTGCTCCTAGCTTGGTTTTCCTCATGTTTAACCAATAAATTTGTGAGATAACCAATAAAACATAAACTAGAGGAAAAACATACGATAAGTGAGAAATGAGCAAGAAAAGTGCTAATATAATATATGAAATACACCCATAAAACATGCTCATTTGGACACTTATCACACCCCCACACTTATCTTTTGCTTGTCCTCAAGCAAATCCATGTACCCAAGTAAGTAGGGAATGCTCAATACTAACAAATATTATTATGAAGGGTAGGATAAGGAGGTGAACAGTTCATGATCTTAAACTTTTTGAGGAGTGTGATCCATCAACTGCTGGTGGCACAGGTGTGCTCAGGTAAAAAAAAATTAGAGTTTCAGGGTATGATCCGGAGTACTTCAATGCTTCTCAGTTAAGGTGACTTTGAGAACTTTTACCACGGCCAACTCCTCTCAAGAATGGGCATTGAGGAGAAAACAAAAGGAAAAATAGATTTATGCATTGGTTTCACTTTTGCATTAGAGATGAGAAGATAATATGTAAGCATCAAGCTTTTGTATTTAAGAACTCTCATCTCTCTTTGTTGGTTACCAATGGTGTCTCGCAAGTCCCTTGTTTATTATTTTTTTGTATATATTTTTTAGACAAAGAAGCACCCCTTAGCAATCCCTAAGAAAGAAGACAGAAGGAACCCCTGAGCAATAAAAATCCAACCATTGCAGATCATTTTGTCACACCGCATAAAAATGCTCCTCAAAAGCAATCAAAATTTTAAAATTTTTGTACCATTTATCCCACAATTCATAACAGTATTTGTTCTTAAAGAGAATAACCCACATATAAAGGGTCCATGATATTGAATTTGGAAAAATGTGAGATAAGCAGAGAGATTAAGCATTTAAGCAATGTGTCAATTTAAGAGAGACTTAAGACGAGCGACAGAGAAGTGAGTCCACCCCCACACTTAGATTGGAGCAATGTCCTCATTGCGTAGGAAGAATTAAATTAACGAGGTCATGCAATCTACTAGAGTACCTCACACAAATCAAAGCAGTAGGGAGTATGTAAAAATTTGAAGTGCAAAGCAAAGAGAATGTACTCCCCAAAGTTCGCAGAGTGTTTAGACAGAGCGCCCCCACACTTGAGTTCAGCTGAAGGAATATGCATGATGTTCCTGTAATGAATATTCTAAACAGCCAGAAGAACTCAAATTAATTCTCCTCGTTCTCTCTCCTTTCTTTTTTTATTATATAAAAAAATATATAGGAATAATATGGAAAACAAAACATAAAACAAAAATAGTAGGGTAATAAAATTTAACCACTGGGTTGCCTCCCAGTAAGCTACCCGTATTTATAGTCTTTGGCTAGACTCCCGCTTCGTTATCCTGGATCAAAAATAAAGGTAGACAGCAGCTTTGCCAGGAAAACGAAGTTAGCAGTAATTAAAAACAAACCACCTGGATCAAAACAAAACGTCACCTCGGCAAATAAAATAGGAAAATAAATACTCCACAAAACCTGGTGTTTGAGGAGGTACTGCCGGTAACGTAGTTCTAATAGAAGACCAGGTGGTGAGGACTTTTCTTCCTCAAATTGGAGGATGTAGACATCCTCCTCTTGTTGTTGAGGCTTATAGAGGCAGGGTGGAAGTTGATGAGAGACTGGTGGTAGCGGTGTTCCTTCCTCAGATTCAAGGATGTAAATTTCCTCTCCTGGTTGATGAGACTCAATAGGATAATCCTCGTCTAGCTCGCGGACTGGCTCTGACAAAATATCTTTAAATTTTAATTGCTCCTCTCGTGCTGGGGATGGAGATGGAGGAGAATTGTAACTTTCAGACATTTGCTTCAACTCAGCGTCGGAGAAAAATGTCCTGATAAGTTTCTTTATCTCCTCATCAGAACTTGTAGCTTCATGAATATCTGGCTCGAATCGATCTTTGCTCCTTGAAGTCACCACTGGAATCTTTTCTAGTGGCTTGGCCTGACTCGGGAAAAATTCGTCTGGCCCTTGTGTAGATTGCTGTTCATTCTGATTGAAGTAGTCATAACCCAACTGAGCTTCTTTGTACTGTGTATTAGCCTGGTCGACTTCCCACCAGTACGGCTCTCGGTTTGATTGTTGAGGTGGTTGATAATCATTGACCAACCTTTGATATGAGGACATCTCCTCTTGCATGTAAGTCCATTCCAAATTGATCAACAATCTCCTCACCTCATCGTAGCCGCTCTCCATAATCAGTAACTATCCTACAAAAACAAAAATAAAAATACCAAGTAGAATAGAACTAAAAATAGAAAATAAACACAAAAGAAAAAATTAACTAAATAGAAAAACAAATAAGATATAAAACAGAAATACAAGAAAATTGCTAAAAATAAAGTAAGTAAAACTAAATAAAATTAAATGAAGTGAAAACAAAATAAAACAGAAATAAATAAAAAAAAACTAAATAGAAATCTCAATAAAATTAAAAACCATCAATTAACCGTGCCGGAGATCCCCGGCAACGGCGCCAAAAACTTGTTGGAAGAAATATGTTACTACTTCTTCAACCTAGGCAGTGTACCTATCGTTTTGCGGAATAGTGGATTTGTGGGTTGTCGTACTCTTGGGGATCTCACTGTGGATAACAGATAGTGTAGTAAATTGACTGAGATTTCTAGTAAACAGATTTTATCATTTTTGGAAGAGTAAGATTAAAAGCTAACTCATAAGACAATAATAAAAACAATTAATCAAAACAAAATAAAAATAGAAATTGTAAATCTTTTTGTGTTTTTAAAGAGCATCCCGGGTTGTTCTGCTCACCTATTTTATCTAATTATATTGATATAAACTTTCCCACTTTAGCAATAAACTCAGGAATCTTAATTAGTTCATTGACCGGTCCTTGTACAATAAACCCTGACTAACTTAAACAACAAGCCGCAATCCGTGCCCAAGTCATTATAAATTAATTGTTTTATTAACAATTCCTATTGGAGACAGGTTAACCTATAGGCGAGCCACGCTTCTAGTCATTAACCCGTTTTGACTTCTTTTGTCTAGAACCTTGTCTCAGCACCGCATTTTGACAAAGAGCTACAAATATCACTTTAATAATTGTACAAGAAGATTAAAGCGCATTAAGGACAAGAATCAAAATATTGCATAGATAAATTATAGTGGAAAGCTTACATAACACAATTATATAAAATAGGCTCGCTTCCAAACCCAGGAAGCTAAGTTTATTACTCAGACATTAGCAAGGATGAAAATAAAGATAGAAATAGCCATTATTTTGGAGACTGCCGGAGAAGACGGGACTGTGACTCGCTTCTGCTCCAGCTGCTATTCTTCTCTTCTTTTAATCCTGGTTCTGTCGAGTGGTGGAATGAAGAAGGAAAATAAAATGGAGAAGTGGGGGATAAGAGGATGGAGTGGATCGTAGGTGTGGTGTTCGATTTGTGGTGTGCGATGGATGGATATTTTTGATGCAGAAGTACTGGGTTTATATAGAAGAAAGGAGGAGGAAGAAGACAGGCTGCGACAACGCGTGAGGGATTTTAGGGAGTGCAGTGGGGCGGCGCAACGCGTGAGGAATTTCAGGACTGTCGGCCAGCGCCTGATATTGCCGATCGGGTGGATAGATATGTCTGTAGGCGCCGCAAACAAAGAAGATAAACAGCACCGAAGTCTGTCGCGTTAATTACTGGATCTGGGTTGCATTTAGAGGCGTCCGCGTTTGTGTCCTTGGATATTTGGGTGGACGTCTCTATCTCTCGTCCGATCATTTTTACACAGACGTCTCACAAGCTTCTCAATTCTTGTCTGGTCTTTTTTCCACGGACATGCTTGTCCCTTGCTTTGCGTCCTGCCTTAATTCCAAGGACGTAACACGGACCTTCATTTTGCCGCGTCCGAAACAGCGTCCAGACCACCCTGGTTCAGATGGTTCATTTTGTCCAGCCAAATCTCTGCGGACGACCCACGGATGCGCTCAGCCTCTGATCTTGTCCGGCCATAATTACCCGGACATGCCACAGACGGGTCTTGTGAACTGTCCGAACCACTGTCCGGACCGGACTGGTTTGGACGAAGCTTAGTTTGCTTCCAAAATGTTCGTTTCAGCTCCGATTTGAGATCCGTCTGCGCCTATGCGTTCGTCTCTTTGTCTACTTTGCTCCTAGATTGGTTTTTCTCATGTTTAACCAATAAATTTGTGAGATAACCAATAAAACATAAACTAGAGGAAAAACATACGATAAGTGAGAAATGAGCAAGAAAAGTGCTAATATAATATATGAAATACACCGATAAAACATGCTCATTTGGACACTTATCAGTAATGTGTTATGTGTTTATAGTTTTCATGCATGATTTAAATAAAATTAATCGCATGCTTAGACGACAATTAGTTGTGCGTGGCCCGGTAGCATGCGGGTTGCACGATTACCATACCAGCATTGTGCTGAGCCCCCTAGGGGGGCCACCCTTTCTCTCTTTCTTTTCAGGTACAAGGTGCTGGAAGACATTCGAGAGTAGGACGGGGTAGTCGTTTGTGCATGGGTAGCCATTTAAATTGTGTAGGTGTTGTAGGTGTAGTAAGACCGAAATTGTTGTCGGCATTAGTTTGTAAATACTCGGTACAGTTTCAATGTAAATGTATATTAATGGTTGGAAATGGAATGAGGATGAAATGTGTAGTTGCTCGGGAATCTGGTCCTTCAGACCGATACAATGTATATGTATTAGCCTTGTTAGCCACGTAGGTGGCTAACGGCGTGTAACACCATTGAGTTAAGTAATGTGATTCGTTAAGTTTTCCGCTGCAGTTTGTTGTTAAGCGTATCGTTGTAGTTGGGGTGTTACAAAAAGTGGTATCAGAGCGAAGTATCGCTCTGATGACTGAATTACCGAGCTTAAGAAGTACTGAGTTAGGATTTTAGTACCTTGGGGTTAAGGGTTAGTGATAGCGTGAGAGATACGCTTGTTAGGAATTACCAGTGTGTACTAGAAACCTACAATATCCTACCCGCCCTCCACAAACCAAATTTTATAACTCGGGAAAGAACGCCAGAGAGATGGAAGTCCTCTCTTACTCGGGAATACCCGATATCTCTATAAGTACGGAGAACCAGTCTTACGGTAGATCCCGAAAAGTGGGAATCCGGGAGACGGTTTCCATCTGAACAATTTTAACCGCATTTAATAGCGAAGAATGAAGAATCTTATGCATAGGAGAATAGAATTTCCGGCAACCTGGGTCGACATGCCGAGCAGTCGAGAACAACCAGCTTGCAACGCACCAACCGTGAAACAGGCAAGAAGTGAAGTAATGAGACCCGAGACGCTTGTTTACGGGACCACGATTATTAAATAATGTCACTAACGGTATACCAACCGATTAAGGAACTACAACGTAGTACCCAAACAAGAGACAAGTCTCAGTAACCACGACAAATGCGTTGAACGGGCTACGAAGAAAATACAATACTAAGTGAAAAGGGGTCTCCCAGAATGGGAAACACCCTAGTTAATGATTATCATGTGAAGACAGTGAGAAGTCGCCCAGAAGATTTATTGTTAAAACAGTAAGATCAAAGTACGGGCCAATAAGGCCACTGATTTAGGTGCGGGTGAAAACAATACCGCAACCGGTGTGTATGTTGAACCGACAGCCAGTTAGCATGGCGCACTTGCCATGGCAAGTGATGCTATAACAGGGATGTTCAGGAAAATTTTTAACAAATACAAAGTACTTAGTGAAGTAACATGAAGTAAAAGGAGATCATCATAACCGTGGAAGGGCTTAACAGCCTAACCTCTGTAATTGGAAATACACCAGTCAGCAAGAAGCTAGACTTGGTTAAGGCAAGAAGACGTTGTGAAACCACGAGAATTTTTCTTTCAAACACAGATTTATTCCAAACTCTTTTCTTTCAAACCGAATTTTCTTTTAAATCAAACCATAGGACCTGCACCGGCCTCAGTGCCACACGATAGGTAAGTTATACCCAGTTTACATTGGAATAACCGGACGGAAACCGGTAAACCTAAGGGTAACAACCCGAGGGAATGGATGGAGTTCATAATGATACAACAGTGGATTGGCCTTCCCTTGATGAAGTTCAGGAAGCACGGAATGCATATTATCATAGGATGATATAAGGGAGTTGACAATAGAATACTTCACCTAGGCGTGTGACAGACACTACGAGTGTACGAAAATGAAATGTGGGACGACCGTACTCCGGTAGGAGCTTGTGGGCTCGACAGACCTACTTATGGGTTAGTCGGGTAAGTAGCAATGTATCAGTAGGGTACCCCACATATGTATACGAGTTGAGTCTGGAACACGGGAAGTAGTCGACTCCATACTACGGTCAGCAGTAAAAGTCAAACAAGAGCAATGGATTACCTAGAATGGATGAAGTAAAGGAACCCAGTTAAGTTAAAGAGACTAAAGGAATTAGTGAATTTGTTTCAAAGAAATGTTTAAGAGTCACGAAGTGCGAAGTGCACTGACGGTTATGTAAAGACACCATATATGTCTTACGAATCGTGAGGGATAAACATGATAGCTGGAACGGTGACCCAGCCTATACATGGTAAGGCAGATGCCTAACGTGGATGTGGTAATGTGCAACGAACGGGATGAAACTCCCGAAATGATCACCTAGACTGCAGGGAATATCAACCTTCACAGAAGAGGGTAGTAAACCTAGTTAAGAACGCAAAACGGCGTAGTTAATTTGACATACCAGTAGGTGCAAGCCAGAGGTGATGGCATAACTTAGCAACACCCAGGAGCAATCCTTGAGGGGTGTATGGAACAAAAAAATTGTTGAATGCAATAACATGACAGAAACGCAAGGGTTGAAACTAACACCCAGTTTAACCATAAGTCGTTAGGAGGCAGACTAACATTCCTAAGGGGCATCCCATGAAAGGAAGCGTGATGCAATGACCTTATCATGGAGCCCAATATAACCTACAGTGAGCAGAGCTCGAGGCAGTAAGGCTTATAAGCCACAAACAAAATGTGTTATGTAAATTTGATCGATTACAGGAGTTTATGTTATACAAGTAAATAGAGCGGAGAACGAACCACTGCTTTAAGAGTGGGGATACCTCTCGATATTGTGAAACGGCAGGAGCGGTAGTTGTGTGAACCAAGTTCAAGAAATATGTTAAGGAGGGACTATGTTGATATTGCGGGAGAGCAGTTAGTTTACTAGCATGCGTGTATAATGTGAAGCACCGAGCTGAGTAACGCCGGCTTATAACTCGAGTGAGGGTAACGAAGTGATGGTCCGCTCAAGGAGCATAAAAATCCAAAAAAATAGTGTATTCAGTGGTCATCCAAATGAATGACCAACCGTAATACGAATGATGTAAGTATAAGAGCGGAAGCTAATATGACAGTGGATGCGATGTAAGTCAGTGTTGTGAAGAGCACGGTGTGCAGAAAGCGACCGTTGTATAAGTATTGTTAAACGTTAATATGGAAACTAAGCACAGTTATGAGTTAAACCCAGTGGCGATACAACGGTAAGTGATAACAAATAAACTAGGCAGTAAGCCTGTAACCAGTATTATGTGATAAGAATCTCAGTAAAACACAGTGTGCATTCCTATTGCAATTGCATAAGAGAATTACTGCCAAGAGTTTACGCCTCTACACTCTGTATGACTGAGTGTTTTGGTATTGCGCTTGCGCGGTAATGATCGAGTGAGATAGCAAGGAAGTTGGGAAGATGTTAATTGTGGTAGAACAACAAAAGACTTATAACGTTATAAGACCGAGGCATAGGAAATGCAAGGTCGTACCAATGAAAGAGTACTTGTATAGAATCGAATGTGGATGCATGATTAGCAAGAAGTGACTATAGTAACATGGGATACCAAATATCGGTATGGAATATACCTCAAGTGTTGGAAATAACCGAGAAGAGTACTACACATTAGGTAGTAGCTCAAACTCAACCGACAGTAAGTCGGAAGAAATCAAGTAAATCACTGTGAAATACATAGCAGTGTACGCAGTAAATTATCATGGAAGTGAATAGAAAGTTTGAAACTCACCGAATTCGTTCAAGGTAAGAGATACCACGCGTCGGTTGAAAAACCGTTATTACCAAGATAAAAGTGATAATCGGAGATGGACAATACAGTAAGAATGTAAGAAGGGGGCAACTAAGCTCTAAAGTTATCAAGAGTTGCGCAGCAGAAACTAGTGAGCCAGTGATTCAAGTATTCAATGTGCATAGTGAACATGAGTGAATGGCTAATTATTAACGCCTAGAAGCCTCACAGGCGAGAACCGAAACCAGTGATGAGTTAAACAAACTCCAATGAGAATTCTTGGTTTAGGGACTGAACCACCAATATGGTTAAGATCCTCTAACCAGAACGCATTGTATAACAGACCGCGTGGAAGTTAAAAACTTCACGGCGGCAGAACATTTTAAACCAATGTTCAGTGATTGATTACGTGGGCGTAATCCCTTTGAGGAGGGTAGAGCGCAAAACCGCTTAGTGTGTTTTACCGTACAAGTGTATGTTGTGCATAGCACAAATAATTTGTTAGGATGATTGGTGCGTGTGTTACATAAACATACGCATTCATTCATGGTTTAATTGTGGTAATTGCACACAGAAGATGCGAATACCATTGTGATAAGTGTGTATCCGTTTTGTTAACTGTTGTGTGAGAGTACGAGTGGAAGGGAGTAAAGAAACTCCCGGGGAAATAAAACCCCGACAGTATATGTTCGTATAATACTAAATGTAATACCATGTATTGTATTTGAAATATATATATATATATATATATATATTATATATATATATATAGGTATTGTGTTTTATGAAAAGGAATGAAACCGACCTAGAACCTAGTAAGAATTAAATTCCCTAGGTAAGTAGATTAAAAGTGAATGGAGATAACTGATAGACGGAGTTCTATCTCTTGGAGATGTAATGATTATGACTAGAAGGATTAAAAGATAGAAAAATGGTGTATGCTTCAATTAGTTGTTGTTTGAAATTGAAGTGGGAGGTGAAACTTGATTTTCATGAGATCAAGGGAAGCTGAACACAAATTGGGGTGGAAGGATAGTTCAACACTGGTGCTGATCACATCAGGGTTTGATGATTCTTGAAGCTCCCTGTAAGTGGTCACAAATAACCACGCTAAGAAAGATGCAAAGAGCATAAATTGGACTTGGAGTTGTGTTGCGTTTTCAAAAGGATTTTCAATTGGTATTTCCAAAACAGTCGATTAATATTTTGAATAAAGAATTCTCTTATACTTAACCTAGTAAAGAATATTTTTGTAGTACTTGCTCACGAGCTGGGGACATATGAGCCTTTGTCTTCGGGCCGGTGACATGAGAAGTACATATGTTAAAAATTAAGTGAATGTTTTGATCTCCCAAGGGAACGGGGACCAGAAGGTGTCCATCGTGACCGGGTTCTATGGGATCACAGTGTATATAAAAAGGTATTTTTGGTTGCTATACATGCTAAGACATGTTATATGGTATATGTAATAAATATTATTTTGACCTTGAGTCCTAATGTGGGTGAGTTCTAGCTGTTGTTATGTTACCTAGACCTGGGAGTCTGAGGGTTGTTATACAAGTACAATGTTGTTAAGATACCTGGACCGTTGAGTCCGAGGTTATCATATAAGTATGTTATGTTATGTATGGATGTGGATATGTTACCCGGACCGTTAAGTCTGAGGTTGTAATGTAAAGTATGTTTGGTTATGGAAGTTTTATTTGCAAGTAATCCCCGTGTTCTAATCCAAATGATGCGTGGGAAGTGTGAACTTCGAGGACGAAGTTCTTTTAAGGGCGGTAGATTGAAATACCCCAAACCCTGATATGTTGTTTAAATATTAAACTATGGTATTTAAAGGCTAAAAAGTGCCTTAGAAACATTAGGGAACAAATTAAAGCATAGTAAACACTGTAAAGTACTACTAAGACAGTTTGAGGAAAAACATGCGCTAAGCTTGGAGTGGACTTGGTTAGGACCCAAAGAGCCTACCAACACTTAATAACATTCAATTATGATTTAATAAGGCTAATTAAGTCCTTAAGAAACATTGGTAGACAATTAAACCAAACAAAACACAAGAAACCACCATAAAGTCAATTTAAGCAAATACTTGCTCTAGACTTGGTGTAACCTTGTATAAGACCTAAAGGTCATTCTTATACCTTCTTTAAATGTTAATGAACATGTTAAATTAATTACTAAAGAAAACCAAGCTTGAAAACAAGCTAAAACACAAAATGTGCTTTAAGGAGTCTTAAAGCACATTTTTGAAAAATTGTCTTGGAAATGAGTTTTGAGTGGCTAAATGTCCATCATTACTCTTTCATTAACATGTGTACTACTTAGTATCACATTAGGAAGCCTAAATCAATGGGAAATCAAAAATTTCACAATTATGTGCCTTAATTGTGAATAGTGCTCAAATAGTGCTAGTTTAAGACATAAGTCAATGTAAGTCAATTAAAAGGTCAACAAAGACCATGAAATACCTTATAATATAAAGGGGGCCGGTTTTCTATGTGTGAGTCATCACCATTTACTAGTTAGTTAAAGAAAGAAAGAAAAAGTAAGTAAAAAGGGTACTTTTGCTTTATAACATAAATATCTTCAAAGTATGCTCTCTCACCTCATTCTCTTCTTTCCTTCTTGATTCCCACCGTCTCCAACCTCCTCCTCCCTTCTCCATTTCGTTTTGCTACAGAAACTATACCATCTCCATCTTTGAATGCTTGTAACTTCTAGCTCCATGATCCAAATTCAATTTCAAGACTACCATTCTTCTAGTTAGGCCAACCTCTACAACTTTGTCTTTTCAAATCTTCAAAAGCTCCATTTAGGTGCCATGGAGATTCACCATTGAAGGAGCTTGAGCTCATATTTTCATGCCTTGTCATTCTCCTTTGCTTCAAGGTAAGGAAAATCAAAGAAAAACCATGTTTCCCTCCATTTATGTGTATAACCGAAAAATTCATCCCTTAATGGTGCCTTGTCTTGCTCTCTTCTTAGCTTAATTCAATCTTCAAGGGACTAGGAGGAGTCCTATCTTGCTACTTAACCAAGCTCTCTTTCAAATTCCAAAGGTAATCATCAAATTTTAGTGTTTTAAGACACTTATGTAAACCTAGGGTTTAATTAAGAGTTTAAGTATTAAACTTAATGCTCATTACCCTTATATGTGCATTGGCTAGAAGATTGACAAGTGAAAAAGCTCCTTGCCGATTTTCAATCAACAAAAAAACAAGAGAAAACAAATGAGAAAGCTTGGAAAACAAAGAGGTAAATGACCTCTCTTGATGTGGTTAATTGTACTAGGAAATTAAGCTATATTTGCTTAATAAATAACCTAAAGAGCCAATGGGAAATGAGCTAGAAAACTATCCACATGGTGGACTAAAAAGACATGGGAGCATTGTTGTGCGTATTCGCAGGTTGAAGGCATTTAAATGTGGAAATTCAATGTTTAAGATTAATGCAATTTAAGGGCCTAAGAACCAAGCAATTTAAGTTTATGCACTATATTGTGATGTAGTGTAGTTTAAGTGTTAAGATGCCTTGGGAATAGTCATGCAGGATTTAGAGATCAAATGGGTGTTTAAAACACACCAAGGTTGTGTTATGTGAAGTGCTAAGTCTTGTGCAAGTTTTGGTGATCAAAGGAAAAATAATGCTTTGTGAAGATCTAAGTGTGAACTAGTGGAAAATAAAAGGAGTTGTGTATGGGAGGTGTATGTGAGAAATGATGCCTGTGGAGTAGTGGTAATGGTGGTGAGGTAACATTTTGGTTAGTGGAGTTATAGGCTTGAACCTACCACTTAGAAAACCTAAGGAATATATTGCAAGTGTTATGAGATGTTATAAGGAAATTGAGTAACAAGTTTGGACAATGATTTAAGGAGGTTCAAAGTGTTATTTTGGTATTAGAATATGCCTAAGTACATGTGTGAAGTTTGAGTAAACAATGGGTGAAGAGAACAAGTTGAACAAAGCTTGAAAAATGCATAATATGGAATTCTGTAGCTTTGGTCCGGGACTTGCTTCCAGGACAAGGTCCCGGACCACATACAAAAACTAGCCGAGAGTTCATCAGACACACTGGTCCGGGACTTGGGGTCAGTACAAGGTCCCGGACCACCCTGTAAAATCACCCGAGAGTTCTTCCTATGTATTGGTCCGAGACTTAAGGTAAGTACCAAGTCCCGGACCACTTTAAAAATGTTGTTAAAGGTTGGAAAATGATATTTAATGATGGGGAATGATAAGTAATGATGTTATAAGGTTGTTAAGGACATGTTAGGTGGGTTATAAGGACAATTAGGTGGGTGAAAAGTTGTAGAAAAATGTGAAAGAGAAACAAGTTAAAAATGTGAAGTTATTTAACTAGTTAACGGGGTTAACTATGAGCATTACCCCTTAAACAAACATGTTACCCCAATGTTAATGAAAACAATTGTATATTACCGGTGTGAGAATTGTTCGAGGAACCTGAGAGGACACGTTAGAGTGGACGTTGGAGACATGTATGGTCTTCTTGCAACCTGTGTCCTACCGGATTACACCGGCTTGTATGCCAACGTGTTTTTCTGTGTGTTTGTCACCTTGCGAGAATAAGCATGAAATGAGTTTACAGTAATTCATATATGTGGCGTGTTAGTTCCGATACCGTTTAACCTCAACATTTGTTAAACCTTAGCTAACCGACTCTAGGATCAAATAAGATATCGGTATTCGGATTTAACGACCCAAACCATGGGAACATTCTAACCACGGCTATGAGTGAGTTAGTTGTGTGTTGTTTGTGTGTGTAAGTATGTTTGCCTCCCTTACATGTCTAACTGGACCTATATACCTATTGTGAATTGTTGTGTCAAGTCCGACAATGAGACTTCTAACAAGTGTACTGGGGGGTGATGAATCCGATCGTTCCGGTCGTGCGTTGTTTGGGAGTGGGTATCCATCCTTGCTTTACCTTACTCTCTGTTATGTTATGGTTGTTTTTCCTTCTTGGATTACAATCTCCCGCTAGCTTCCTCCAAAGCTTACCTATTCTGACTGATGATCGGTCTAGGGGAAATATGTGTGTTTGTGGTGTGTTCGGATCACAATATCCGATCCATCTTTGAGTTAAGTTACTCATCTGAATAATAAGATGGTGACGAGTGATGTAACAAGCTTATCATGAGGGTGATTTCATTCTCTAGGCTTAACAAGTTAACTAACTGTGTTGGGTCGTTTCCTAAAGTGAAAGGTGCCTATTATGTAAGTGATGTTGTGCTATGCAATACTTCTTGCTATGCCATGTATGTTGTATGTACGTTTAAGTGTGATATGAGCTGTTGTGTGGAGTATGTGGCTCATGGGTATCAAACCCACCTTGTCATAAGAGAAATTTAAGTATGACCCGTATAGTGGGTAAGTGTCGTCTATTAAGGAAATAGCTACAATAGAGGAGAAACCCTCAAGGGATAAGGAATAAAACGAGTGAGCTAACGAGTTTTGTTGTGTTGAATGATTTGTGGAACCCCATTGTTGTGGGTATGCAATGTGTCATGTGTTTATAGTTTTCATGCATGATTTAAATAAAATCAATTGCATGCTTAGACGACAATTAGTTGTGCGTGGCCCGGTAGCATGCGGGCTGCACGATTACCATACCAGCATTGTGCTGAGCCCTCTGGGGGGCACCCTTTCTCTCTTTCTTTTTAGGAACAAGGTGCTGGAAGTCGTTCGAGAGTAGGACGGGGTAGTCGTTTGTACATGAGTAGCCATTTAAATTGTGTAGGTGTAGTAAGACCGAAATTGTTGTCGGCATTAGTTTGTAAATACTCGGTACAGTTTCAATGTAAATGTATATTAATGGTTGGAAATGGAATGAGGATGAAATGTGTAGTTGCTCGGGAATCTGGACCTTCAGACCGATACAATGTATATGTATTAGCCTTGTTAGCCACGTGGGTGGCTAACGGCGTGTAACACCATTGAGTTAAGTAATGTGATGAGTTAAGTTTTCCGCTGCAGTTTGTTGTTAAGCGTATCGTTGTAGTTGGGGTGTTACAAAAAGTGGTATCAGAGCGAAGTATCGCTCTGATGACTGAATTACCGAGCTTAAGAAGTACTGAGTTAGGATTTTAATACCTTGGGGTTAAAGGTTGAGTGATAGCGTGAGAGATACGCTTGTTAGGAATTACCAGTGTGTACTAGAAACCTACAATATCCTACCCGCCCTCCACAAACCCTATTTTATAACTCGGGAAAGAACGCCAGAGAGATGGAAGTCCTCTCTTACTCGGGAATACCCAATATCTCTATAAGTACGGAGAACCTGTCATACGGTAGATCCCGAACAGTGGGAATCCCGGTGACGGTTTCCATCTAAACAATGTTAACCGCATTTAATAGCGAAGAATGAAGAATCCTATGCATAGGAGAATAGAATTTCCGACAACCTGGGTCGACATGCCGAGCAGTCGAGAACAACCAGCTTGCAACGCACCAACCGTGCAACAGGCAAGAAGTGAAGTAATGAGACCCGAGATGCTTGTCTACGGGACCACGATTATTAAATAATGTCACTAACGGTATACCAACTGATTAAGGAACTACAACATAGTACCCAAACAAGAGACAAGTCTCAGTAACCACGACAAATGCGTGGAACGGGCTACGAAGAAAATACAATACTAAGTGAAAAGGGGTCTCCCGGAATGGGAAACACCCTAGTTAATGATTATCATGTGAAGACAGTGAGAAGTCACCTAGAAGATTTATTGTTAAAACTGTAAGATCAAAGTACGGGCCAATATGGCCACTGATTAAGGTGCGGGTGAAAACAATACCGCAACCGGTGTGTATGTTGAACCGACAGCCAGTTAGCATGGCGCACTTGCCATGGCAAGTGCTACTATAACAGGGATGATCGGGAAAATTTTTAACAAATACAAAGTACTTAGTGAAGTAACATGAAGTTAAAGGAGATCATCATAACCGTGGAAGGGCTTAACAGCCTAACCTCTGTAATTGGAAGTACACCAGTCAGCAAGAAGCTAGACTTTGTTAAGGCAAGAAGACGTTGTGAAACCACGAGAATTTTTCTTTCAAACACAGATTTATTCCAAACTCTTTTCTTTCAAACCGAATTTTCTTTTAAACCAAACCAGAGGACCTACACCGGCCTCAGTGCCACACGATAGGTAAGTTATACCTAGTTTACTTTGGAATAACCGGACGGAAACCGGTAAACCCAAGGGTAACAACCCGAGGGAATGGATGGAGTTCATAATGATACAACAGTGGATTGGCCTTCCCTTGATTAAGTTCGGGAAGCACGGAATGCATATTATCATAGGATGAAATACCCCTAAATTAATTTACATTAATTTAGGGGATTTCTTTTGATAAAAACCCTAAATGTTATTACTACACACCAACCTAATATATAGTATTATTTAAAAATTATTTGGGGGACTTCTTATTTTGAACCCTAAATAATAATATAAATTAATTTATTATATAGTATTATGAATTTAATAGCAAGATTTATAAGTCAATAAATCTTGGAAAAATTCCTAGACACTCCAATTATATTATAAAGATTTTAGAAATATTGGGAGCATTGATTTGGAACATAAAAGTCAATATAAAATTCTAGAAACCTTAAAGCTTATTAAGCCTTTCTAGGGTTGACTTTTTGAGAATGGTCAAACCAGCCCATGAAACCTATACCAATAAATAGGTTATGGAAAACCATGAAGATTGATATAAAGAACGTCAAAAGCGGATCTTCCTAGCCAAAGTTATGATAGGATAATGTTTAGAGCCACAATTTTAATGACTGCCACGTGTCAAGCTCACACGCGCCAAGACTTAGGCGATTTCTATCTCCTTGAATTTCGGTAACAGATTCCAGTATTTTGCCCTAACTTTGGACGACCATATCTCACTCATCTCTCAATATTTTTCAATGTCGTCTTCTTCATTCTCTTCTCCAAAACGTCCTCTTTCCAACCATTATTCACACAAACCCTAATTCATTATACATCAGCCACAAATTCGATCTAAAGTTGCCTACCTGCGAAACCTGTACCCAGTTTTCCAGTTTCTTACCGAATTCAGGTAACTTTTGTTCGATCATAACTTCTTCGTCTCTCAACAAAAATTTGATTTCTTTAGCTTGTTTTGAAGATCTCTAATCTCTCTACAATTTTCATGTTTATGCCCAAGTCTGATTCGTAACCGTTTGGAGGATATAGTTGCCTAAAGTTTCCGATTCAACATCACATGAAATCACAGGAAACTGCAAGGTATAAACTCGTAACTTTCGACTTTAATTTCTTCTTGTGCGTTGCGAGTTAGAGTTAGTTCTTGTTATCAATATGTAGAGGTAAGTTTACTATTTCGATTAAGCCCTTACACATAGCCTAACTCGATATGTACTGCAAGTTATAGATCCTCAAGTTGGCTTCGTGAACTGCTCGAAAATTTGAACCTTTCCAGAATTCCGAATTTGAATTCCCCCGTTATTGCAACTCCGGTGAGTTTCCGATCAAATTGCTCCGTTATTGTCATTCGTAATCATGTTACCGGCCTAACCCATGTTCCAATTTAATCTATTACGCGTTGAATTAGGAGAATTTAGCCAAATTGAATTCGAACTGAATTAGGAACCCTAACTTCGAACCAAGATTCGATTTTGTGGAATACCGTATCATAAGTGGTGAAATCAGTGTCATTAGATCCGTAATTTAATTTCAAAACGAATGGAGGAAGAATCACTTAATTTGGTTCTGTAGATTGTGAGAAATCGGTGAATTAGTACTCGAATCGGGTTTGGGAATCACTGAAGAACTCGGTAACCTCGGACCGTCCGATCGTAGTTAAAAGAAACGGACGGCCGAGATTAAAACGTTTCAGATTTAAGTTATTAAAGTTTTTATAAATTCCAGTAAATAACCCTAACTTGTTGAGTTAATTTAAATACCTTCCCGAATGTATTTTGACTTGAAATTTTAACCATAGATTCCTTATTAAATCTAGTTTATTTTGATGTAAATTAATATGGTTTTGGAGTTTTTAAACGTAAGTTATGATTTTTGCCAGTTACGGGTTTTCTGGAATTATTTGGCTAATTTAAAAAGATATTTTTATGAAATAAAAATTTTATAATATGTCTAAAATGTTATAGTTATTATGTATTAAATTGGGAATTTTGGACAAGGGTAAATGGGTTTAAAAATTATGTTTATGAAATTTTCATAAGAATAACCTATAATATAGGTTTTAATGTAACAAAAATTAAAGTATGGTGTTAATAAGCTTTTTAGGTTGGGGAAAATAATAAAACCTAAATTAACATTTTATACCAGTATGTTTATAAATATTTTGGGTATTATCTTTTAAGTGAAGTAAAAATTGTTTACATATATATATACTTATATGAGAGTACGTAGTAAAATAGAAACTTATATTAAATCAAGGAATTAAACTAGTCTACATTTTTATCTAGTATATAATGTGGAAGTTAATATACTTAATTAAAGCTTGAGGAAATACCTTATTTTTAAACCATATATCAGATGTTAATATGTGTAAAAGTTAATAAAGAGAATTAAATACAATATAACTACATGAATAATGTTTTAAGTAAATCCTAGTATATATATATATATATATTAGGCATCACTAAAAGAAATAAAATACTTTATCCTATAGGTAATAACTAAGGAGATAAAATGCTTTGTGAATACTAGATGTGTAATAGTTATTAAAAGTAATTAAATTTAATAAAATTTCTTAAAGAATGTTTTGGGATAAATCCTAATATATGCACATAAATATATTAGAAATATTAAGAGATAATGTTAATATTCCCTGCGAGAAACCTAATTCGAAAATATATATATATATATATATATATTTGTGCTAAACTTTAGGTCTTTAATCGATGTTGTAATAATTAGCCAATGATAACTTAAAAGTTTAATTAAACTAATCCCATGGCTAAGAGTAAGTAATCAAAATAAAGTTAGACATATCTTTTAGACAAAAAAATTCAATGGCGTAGTTGGTCAAGATAAACCTGGAACTGAGTCGAGGTTGCACGTTCGAAACATCGCATAATCCTTTTAGGGAATTTAATTTAAATAGCAAAAACGTAGCACGGTCTTGGACTAACCTACTAAGCCCAAGTCTATGAACCTCAAAAGCCCATTTAAACAGTCCAAGAGAGTTTGGGCCACTCTTAGGGTAAACCTTAAATCATTCCTAATCAGCTGAAATGGGCCTAACAAAAGATTTAATTAACTAGATCTAGCCCAGGTGCTATGAGAGAATAACTGTAAATCTAAAACTATAACCCGGTAACAACATACATGGTTACTGGTTCCTTCTATCTGGTTGTTTCATTAGATATTATCTGCCCGGGGTTTACACCTCTACACTCTGTAGGACTGAGTGTTTTGGTATCGCTCTGGTGCAGTTAATGATCTGGTGGGAATTTTGGAAATGTCAATCTTGGTAATTCTTCTTGACTCTGGATATCTTTTCATCCATGAGCTGGGTTTGTTTGGGTGACGTGTGCGCGTCTTCATCGGCAACAGAGAGGGGCTGTATATCCCCTGTCCTTTGTGGACGTAGTTAACAGAGAGGGGCTGCATATCCCTTGTCCTTAGTGGACGTAGTTAACAGAGAGGGGCTGTATATCCCCTGTCCTAAAAGGACGTACTTGGCATTGGGGTTTACTCTACTCTTGGGTTTTTGGATTCTTCATTATCTATCAATCATTCCTAGTCCTGGTGACTACTTGGTCTTTCGACTCCTACCTGAAACTTAATCTAACTAAGGCTTTGGATACTCACTAACTCATGGTGTGAATTTGTTTACTAACTTTCCTTATCTATTATTTATCTCTATCTTTAACTTGCTATCTTTGTCTTGGTGATTTTTAAAGTGCTTGATTCTCTGTTTTATTTTCAAGAATTTAATTTCAAGTTATTGTTTTATTTTAAGAGTTATGCTATAATTATTATTTTAGAGAATTGTACCAGTTCCATTCCAGGGAACTGACTCACCCTTCCCGGGGTGGGCTGCTTGGTTTCATCTTGCAGGTACGAATTGATTTACAGGTGGCCACGAAGAGAATGAGTGTTTGGGATGGGACTAGGTTTTGTGGAGAGTTAATGTGTTTATTTTCTATTATGTTTGTGTTAAGTTTTTCTCGAGTTCAGACCGTAGCTTTTGTAATTCGTAAGTTATAATTTGGTGAGGTTTGGTGTCGGGTGTTTGGAACCCGATGGTCTGTAATCGCCTTAGAGTTTTATTTTCGCTGTATTTATGGTAAATAGGGGCGTTACAGAAAGTGGTATCAGAGCGTAGTTACGCTCTGAACCCGAGAAAACAAGCCGAGTGAAATACTTAGATTATAGGTGCACTTAAAACTGGGGAACTGGGGTTGAATTGGGAAGTGAGAATTCTAGAAAGGCGCGCGACCTTTACCCCATACTTACTTACTTCACGTACTTACGAACCGTCCTTAGGACGTCATAAATATTGCATATATTACTACATAGATATTTAGACTCTACAACACGCCTTCTGAGTAACAAAATCGTCATACCAGCTAGATGTCTCGACGAGGAGGAAGAGGAGGAGCTGGTCCCTCAGGGGGCTATGGACCCGACGTTGTCACCCCGGAGGTCATAGCGCAGATTGTGACAGCTGCATTGGCCCAGCAGCAGGCTCAGATCCCACAGCCACCACCGCCACCACCTAATGGTCCCCGGGAGTTCAACTGGCTGAAGGCGGGTAATGACCTTCGTCCTCCCATCTATGAAGGCCAACCAGAACCGAAGACTTTAGAGAAATACATAGACGAGATGCAGAAGGCCTTCACCTCTCTGCATGTTCCAGTGAATCGCCAGGTGGACAAAGCGGCCTACTTTCTTCAGGGACCCGCGCATCGATGGTGGCAGACTGCTAGAGCCGAGCTGACGGCCCAGGCGAACTTTGACTTCCAGGCATTTCTAGTGGCCCTGAGAGCTAAATTCTATCCATCATATCTACAGAAGAGGATGAGGAGTGAGTTCGAGCAGCTGAAGCAAGGGAATTCCTCTGTTGCTGAGTACTACAATAAATTTATGGAGTTACTTGCTGTCATTGGAGAGGGAGCTTACGCTCCAAGATATCTGGTGGACAAATTCCATACTGGCTTGAACTTCAAGATCATGACTATGATAGGTTCCACCAGAGGGATGACCCTACAGGTATGGAATATGAGTTAGAATTTCTGGTGCGCAAAGATTTCCCCACTAACACATCTTGTAACGACAGGAACTAGCTGATGATGCGAACGATTGCGAGACCACCATTGCCTATCAGGATTCTGTGCTAGGCAAGAGGAGGAATGACAATGGAGGAGGAAATGGAAGAGGACCCCCTCAGACTCAGGAAAGGAGGGGAAAATTTTTCAAGGGAGGGAACGAGAAGGCCATCGTCCCTTCTAATGCTAATGTTAAGCCTCTCTGCTACAAACCCCCCAGGGGTGAGAAAAGTTAGTATCTATAATATGGTTACATTTATGCTATCACGTCACTAACCTTGCACTGAAACAGGAGACAACCCGGTGAGAAGGTATTTCTGCAAGTGGTGCCAGAAAGACCACCCGGGCAAGGACTGTAAGGGAAACCTGGTGGAGTGCAACTACTGCGGTAGGATGGGACACCGGGGATTCGAATGCTTCGCGAACCCGGATTCCAGGAACTATAAGCCACGCATCGGGTCGGCGACTAGAGGCCCAACTACCAATGCTACAGGAAGAGGAGGAGGTAGAGGTGGCACGGGAGGTGCTAGACCCTCTACCAGCAGCCCTGCCCAGAACCAATCACAAAGGCCGGGACAAAATTACCCTCAGAGGCCAGGCAAAGCACCGGTCCTCAACCTGGTGGACCGTGTTGAAGCAGTGAGGGATGACCCGAGTACACATGGTGCGGACTATTATCCTAGCGAAGAAGCTTAGATGTTACTTTCTTTACATCTCACTAGCTATTTCTTTTTCCTTCTTAATGTAAAAGGGATGAACTATAAATCCCTCTTTTATTGTGCACTTTTCATTGCCAGATGTGAACCTTATCCTAAACTGCTTAATAAGAATCATTGTTTTCATTCAGCTTTCGATATTTGCTTCCCTATTTTACCTGTCTCCACACCCACCATCCCCTTTGAAGCCAAACCACACCCACCTGAGAAGTGTGAGATGTTGAGACCCGGGATGATTCTATTACGGGAGTTTTTGACCCCAGCAGTCCAGTATGCATTGATCCTCATGATCAGGGAGTTAGGTGTGAAAGGAGGAAACTTTTACACCCCTACCTTCAAGAACGGTTCAACCATGAAGGTGAAGATCATGTGCCTAGGTAAGTAGTGGAACCACACCACCAAGAGTTATGAAGAGGTAGAGGTGCCACCAATCCCGGAAGAGTTGCAGACCATCATTGGAGCTACAGTTAAGACAACACAAGAGTTGGAGGATGAGCCCGTTCCAGACATAACCTCAGACGTCTGCATCATCAATTTTTATGGAAAAGAAGGTAAGCTAGGGTTGCATCAAGATAAGAATGAATCCCTAGAATCCATCACCAGAGGAGTTCCAGTGGTTTCCATATCACTTGGAGACGACGCGGAGTTCCTATTCGGTGACCAGAAGAGGATGGACCTTGCTACCAAGATCCTCCTGAAGTCAGGTGATGTGCTAATATTTGGAGGAGCAGCCAGACTAATTTACCATGGGGTGAAGAGAATCAAGCCTAACACAGCCCCCACACCTATTATTAACCAGACTCACCTGAAACCTGGCCGATTAAACCTGACCTTTAGACAGATCTAGCCATGTACTTTACAATTTCAGCTTTGTAATCATTAAACTGCTCATGAAGCTTTCAATAAGAATGGAAATTCTAAGAATTTATTTCTTCGTGTAGGAGCTGGAAATTTAGAGGTCAGGCTGAATGTGTTGGACCAGGCTCAAGCAAAGAGCAATGGAACGGTCATCACAGGTATACCAATTAACCTTGAACAACTACTTTGGAAGAGAGTTAACTAGAAACCTTAAAACTTCACTCAATAATTGCAGGCACATTCCAAATTAATGGAGTGGAGGCCACCGTCCTGTTTGATTCTGGAGCCTCCCACTCCTTCATATCCCAAGCATTTATACTAAGATAAATGCCCCCACAGAGGATATCCATGATTGCTCCGTTTTGTTGCCATCCAGAGAGTTGATCAAATGCAGTAAACAGTGCAAGAATCTGAGCATACACATCAAGGGAGCAGACTTTCTTCTCGATGCCATTGTCTTCCCTGGCATGGGATTTGACATAATTGTGGGCATGGACACGCTACAGCGGTACAGAGGTAGACTACACTGTGCAGAGCATCGTCTCCTCTTGAAGTCAGCCACAGGGATCACAGTATCATACCGAATGCAGCCCAAGCAGCCGACTGTGAAGGTTGTATCGGCATTATCCCTGATGAAGGAAGTGTCCAAGGGCGCGACTGCCTACTACTGTTATGCCCAGGATCTGAGGACGGATCCGAAGTTCAGGAGCGACGTTCCCATTGTGTCGGAGTACCCCGATGTTTTTCCAGAGGAGCTACCTGGACTACCACCGCTGAGAGAGGTTGAATTCAACATCGACCTCGTACCTGGCACGGGACCGATTGCTAAGGCTCCCTACCGGATGGGCCCTGCAGAGATGGTCGAGTTGAAGAAGCAGTTAGGAGCTACTAGATAAGGGCTTCATCAGACCCAGTGTCTCACCTTGGGGCGCTCCTGTGCTGTTCGTCAAGAAGAAGGACGGAAGCATGAGACTGTGTATAGACTACAGAGAGCTGAACAATGTCACGAACAAAAACAAGTACCCACTGCCCAGGATCGATGACTTGTTCGACCAGCTGAGGGGAGCTAAGGTGTTCTCCAAGATTGACCTACGTTCCGGATATCATCAGATAGCTGTAGCTGAGTCGGATATAGAGAAGACAGCCTTCCGGACCAGATACGGCCACTACGAGTTCACAGTGATGCCGTTTGGACTGACCAATGCACCGCGAGATTTATGGATCTGATGCAGAGAGTCTTCCAAGCCCAGTTGGATAAGTCAGTAGTCGTGTTCATAGACGACATCTTGATATTCTCCAAGAGTCGGAGGAACACGAGCAGCATTTGAGGACAGCCTTGGAGACTCTGAGAGAGAAGAAGCTATGCCAAGTTCAGCAAGTGTGAATTCTGGCTGGACAAGGTGTCATTTCTTGGACATGTGATCTCAGCTGAGGGAGTTTCAGTAGACCCAGCTAAGATTGAGGCAGTGAAGAGCTGGCATAGACCTCGCACTGTGACAGAGGTTAGGAGTTTCCTTGGGTTGGGGCTACTATAGACGCTTTGTGAAGGACTTCTCCAGGCTAGCCAAGCCCTTGACCTCTCTGATGAAGAAGGACAGCCCGTTTGTATGGACAGAGGCTTGTGAGGTCTCCTTCCAGGCGCTGAAGGACGCCTTGACCACAGCTCCAGTATTGATAATTCCAGAGGGGAACGAGGGGTACGAGGTATATTGCGATGCTTCAGGCAGAGGGATTGGTGGAGTACTGATGCAGCATGGCCGAGAGTAGTAGCGTATGCTTCTAGACAGCTGAAGAAGCACGAAGAAAAATTACCCCACACACGACCTTGAGCTCCTCGCCATAGTCTTCGCCTTGAAGATCTGGCGACATTACTTGTATGGAGCCACGGTCCAAATTATGACAGACCATAAGAGTCTGAAGTACATCTGGACCCAGAAGGAGTTGAACCTGAGACAGCGACGATGGGTCGAGCTACTGGCCGATTATGACATCAACCTCCAGTACACAGAAGGGAAAGGAAATGTTGTGGCAGATGCTCTGAGCAGAAGAGCTTATTCACTTCTCGTTTTGATAGAGACGACCACGATAGCTGAGAGAGGTGTATGCAGCCCAGGACAGTGACGTTTATCTACAGGGCGTCAGGCAGAAGTTAGCAGACGGTTTGACTGATGGTCTGAAGTATGACTACGAGCTGGACAGCGAGGGACACCTTCGAGTCAGAGGCAGACTCTGCGTTCCTCAGGATGCGACAGAACTTCAGACCAGGATTCTTTCAGAGGCTCATTCCTCGACATTATCAGTACACCCTGGAGCCACCAAGATGTACAAGGACTTGAAGCAATTATTCTGGTGGAGCGGGATGAAGAGGGATGTAGCTGATTTCGTCTCTCGGTGCCTCACTTGTCAGAAGCTGAAGTTTGAGCATTGTCGACCAGGAGGCCAGATTCAGTCACTACCAGTACCGTGCTGGAAGTTTGACGACATCAGCATGGATTTTGTGGTCGGTCTCCCTCCAGCTAGAGGTGGACTGAACGCAATATGGGTTATAGTCGATAGGTTGACCAAGACAGCTTGGTTCATACCTATCAAGGACACATGGAAGGTGCCCAAACTAGATGAGGTGTTCACCACAGAGCATATCCGGTACCATGGGGTACCGAAGACGATCGTGACACTCGTTTCCTCAGTAGATTTTGGCGTCAGGTGCAGGAGGCATTTGGGACTCAGCTACGACTTAGCACAGCTTTTCACCCGCAGACTGATGGGTAGACTGAGAGGACTATTCAGACATTGGAGGATATGTTGCGAGCAGTCGCTCTAGACTATCAGGGGAGTTGGGTAGAGCGTCTACACCTGGTATAGTTCTCCTACAATAACTCTTACCATGCGTCTATCGGCATGGCACCATTCCAGGCTCTATATGACAGGCCGTGCCGGACTCCCTTATCATGGAGTGACCCTACTGAGGCAGTCTTGATTGGGCCCGAGTATATTCAGACACTGCAGGATGACGTCAGAGTTATTCAGCAGCACATGAGGGCAGCGCAGTCCAGACAGAAATCTTACGGGGATCAGCGCACCAGAGAGCTCGAGTTTCAGTTGGGAGACATGGTCTTCTTACGAGTGTCTCCGGTGAGAGGCATCTTCAGATTTGGAATGAGGGGGAAGCTAAGCCCTAAGTATGTCGGCCCGTACAGGATTAGAGCGAGTGGGCCCAGCTGCATACAGATTGGATTTACCAGTAGAGTTGGGGAAGGTACACGACATGTTTCATGTATCTCAGCTGAAGAAGTATATGCCTGACCCTTCTCACATACTGCAGCCAGAGAGATTGGAAATAGAGCCTACACTGAGATACGAGGAGACTCCTATTCAGATCTTGGACACGAAGGTCCGAGAAACGAGAGGCAGATCAGTTAAACTAGTGAAGGTTCTTTGGGAACACCATGGGGTCGAGGAAGCTACTTGGGAGACTGAGGACTCCATGAGAGTGAAGTACCCACATCTTTTTACATGATAGTTCCCTACATTTAGTCTATATGAGTTCTCGTTAGTAGAGGTACGAGGGCGTACCTTAGCTCTTTTTAGGGGGAACTGGTGCATACTCCTCCTTCGTTACCTCATCCAGATTATGCCCGGTTATGCCCTACTTTATTAGTGGGATGAAGGAGAGGTGTATGTATGTACTTGAGCTACACGTGATGTGTTTTGTGATTTCTATCTATGAAATATTTTGGTATATCTTGGTTCGGTTTGATTCTGAGTATCTTGTGTAAAAATTGGAAATGGGAATGGATGGAAATTAAAGGTTTGGTATGGAAGTTACAAATGGGAATGTTTATTGGAACTGTTAGTTGATTCTAAACTTCGAGTCGAAGTTTCTTTTAAGGGGGATATACTGAAATACCCCTAAATTAATTTACATTAATTTAGGGGATTTTTTATAAAAACCCTAAATGTTATTACTACACACCAACCTAATATATAGTATTATTTAAAAATTATTTGGGGGACTTCTTATTTTAAACCCTAAATAATAATATAAATTAAATGAATTTATTATAAGTCAATAAATCTTGGAAAAATTCCTAGACACTCCAATTATATTATAAAGATTTTAGAAATATTGGGAGCATTGATTTGGAACATAAAAGTCAATATAAAATTCTAGAAACCTTAAAGCTTATTAAGCCTTGCTAGGGTTGACTTTTTGAGAATGGTCAAACCAGCCCATGAAACCTATACCAATAAATAGATCGATAAAAAGAACGTCAAAAACGGATCTTCCTAGCCAAAGTTATGATAGGATAAAGTTTAGAGCCAAAATTTTAATGACTGCCACGTGTCAAGCTCACACGCGCCAGGACTTAGGTGATTTCTATCTCCTTGAATTTCGGTAACAGATTCAGTATTTTGCCCTAACTTTGGACGACCATATCTCACTCATCTCTCAATATTTTTCAATGTTGTCTTCTTCATTCTCTTCTCCAAAACGTCCTCTTTCCAACCATTACTCACACAAACCCTAATTCATTATACATCAGCCGCAAATTCGATCTAAAGTTGCCTACCTGCGAAACCTGTACCCAGTTTTCCATTTTCTCACCGAATTCAGGTAACTTTCGTTCGATCATAACTTCTTCGTCTCTCAACCAAAATTTGATTTCTGTAGCTTGTTTAGAAGATCTCTAATCCCTCTACAATTTTCATGTTTATGCCCAAGTCTGATTCGTAACCGTTTGGAGGATATAGTTGCCTAAAGTTTCCGATTCAACATCACATGAAATCACAGAAACTGCAAGGTATAAACTCAACTTCGACTTTAATTTCTTTTGTGGTTGCGAGTTAGAGTTAGTTCTTATTATCAATATGTAGAGGTAAGTTTACTCTTTCGATTAAGCCCTTACACATAGCCTAACTCGATCTGTACTGCAAGTTATAGATCCTCAAAGTCGGCCTCGTGAACTGCTCGAAAAATTGAACCTTTCCAGAATTCCGAATTCGAATTCCCCCGTTATTGCAACTCCGGTGAGTTTCCGATCAAATTGCTAGTTATTGTCATTCGTAATCATGTTACCGCCTAACCCATGTTCCAATTTAATCTATTACGCGTTGAATTAGGAGAATTTAGCCAAATTGAATTCGAACTGAATTAGGAACCCTAACTTCGAACCCAGATTCGATTTTGCGGAATACCGCATCATAAGTGGTGAAATCAGTGTCATTAGAACCGTAATTTAATTTCAAAACGAATGGAGGAAGAATCACTCAATTTGTGTTCTGTAGATTGTGAGAAATCGGTGAATTAGTACTCGAATCGGGTTTGGGAATCGTTGAAGAACTCGGACTCGGACCGTCCGATCGTAGTTAAAAGAAACGGACGGCCGAGATTAAAACGTTTCAGATTTAAGTTATTAAAGTTTTTATAAATTCCAGTAAATAACCCTAACTTGTTGAGTTAATTTAAATACCTTCCCGAATGTATTTTGACTTGAAATTTTAACCATAGATTCCTTATTAAATCTAGTTTATTTTGATGTAAATTAATATTGTTTTGGAGTTTTTAAACGTAAGTTATGATTTTTGCAAGTTACGGGTTTTCTGGAATTATTTGGCTAATTTAAAAAGATATTTTTATGAAATAAAATTTTATAATATGTCTAAAATGTTATAGTTATTATATATTAAATTTGGGAATTTTTGGACAAGGGTAAATGGGTTTAAAAATTATGTTTATGAAATTTTCATAAGAATAACCTATAATATATGGTTTTTAATGTAACAAAAATTAAAGTATGGTTTGTTAATAAGCTTTTTAGGTTGGGGAAAATAATAAAACCTAAATTAACATTTTATACCAGTATGTTTATAAATATTTTGGGTATTATCTTTTAAGTGAAGTAAAAATTGTTTACATATATATATATACTTATATGAGAGTAGTAAAATAGAAACTTATATTAAATCAAGGAATTAAACTAGTCTACATTTTTATTTAGTATATAATGTGGAAGTTAATATACTTAATTAAAGCTTGAGGAAATACCTTATTTTTAAACCATATATCAGATGTTAATATGTGTAAAAGTTAATAAAGAGAATTAAATACAATATAACTACATGAATAATGTTTTAAGTAAATCCTAGTATATATATATATATATAGGCATCACTAAAAGAAATAAAATACTTTATCCTATAGGTAATAACTAAGCAGATAAAATGCTTTGTGAATACTAGATGTGTAAGAGTTATTAAAAGTAATTAAATTTAATAAAATTTCTTAAAGAATGTTTTGGGATAAATCCTAATATATGCACATAAAATATTAGAAATATTAAGAGATAATGTTAACATTCCCTTGGGAAACCTAATTAGAAAAATATATATATTTGTGCTAAACTTTAGGTCTTTAATCGATGTTGTAATAATTAGCCAACGATAACTTAAAAGTTTAATTAAACTAATCCCATGGCTAAGAGTAAGTAATCAAAATAAAGTTAGACATATCTTTTAGACAAGAAATTCAATGGCGTAGTTGGTCAAGATAAACCTGGAACTGAGTCAAGGTTGCACGTTCGAAACCTCGCATAATCCTTTTAGGGAATTTAATTTAAATAGCAAAAACGTAGCACGGTCTTGGACTAACCTACTAAGCCCAAGTCTATGAACTTCAAAAGCCCATTTAAACAGTCCAAGAGAGTTTGGGCCACTCTTAGGGTAAACCTTAAATCATTCCTAATCAGCCGAAATGGGCCTAACAAAAGATTTAATTAACTAGATCTAGCCCAGGTGCTATGAGAGGATAACTGTAAATCTAAAACTATAACCCGGTAAGAACAAAGGTGTTCAGTTATACAAGTTCAATAACTAATCAATACTTGGAACACCTTAATTATAGGTTGTTAGTGGGTGTTGCACTTTCAAGTTTAGTCAAGGGTGGATTACTGCTTCTACACATACCAGGTACGATTTCTCGTACTCATATGCTTGCTAACAGACTTAAGGGACGTTTTGAAAAAATGCTAACTGAGCCTAAATGGTTTTATTAAGGAAAAATGGTTTGTGTGACTAACTCAGCCTGTATGACTAACTGAGCCTTGGATGAACAACATACATGGTTACTAGTTCCTTCTATCTGGTTGTTTCATTAGATATTATCTGTCTGGGGTTTACGCCTCTACACTCTGTAGGACTGAGTGTTTTGGTATCGCTCTGGTGCAGTTAATGATCTGGTGGGAATTTTGGAAATGTCAATCTTGGTAATTCTTTTTGACTCTGGATATCTTTTCATCCATGAGCTGGGTTTGTTTGGGTGACGTGCGCGTGTCTTCATTGGCAACAGAGAGGGGCTGTATATCCCCTGTCCTTTGTGGACGTAGTTAACAGAGAGGGGTTGTATATCCCCTGTCCTTAGTGGACGTAGTTAACAGAGAGGGGCTGTATATCCCCTGTCCTAAAAGGACGTACTTGGCATTGGGGTTTACTCTACTCTTGGGTTTTTGGATTCTTTATTATCTATCAATCATTCCTAGTCCTGGTGACTACTTGGTCTTTCTACTCCTAACTGGAACTTAATCTAACTAAGGCTTTGGATACTCACTAACTCATGGTGTGAATTTGTTTACTAACTTTCCTTATCTATTATTTATCTCTATCTTTAACTTGCTATCTTTGTCTTGGTGATTTTTAAAGTGCTTGATTCTCTGTTTTATTTTCAAGAATTTAATTTCAAGTTAGTTTTTATTTTAAGAGTTATGATATAATTAATATTTTGGAGAATTGTACCAGTTCCATTCCAGGGAACTGACTCACCCCTCCCGGGGTGGGCTGCTTGGTTTCATCTTGCGGGTACGAATTGATTTACAGGTGGCCACGAAGAGAATGAGTGTTTGGGATGGGACTAGGTTTTGTGGAGAGTTAATGTGTTTAATTTCTATTATGTTTGTGTTAAGTTTTTCTCGAGTTCAGACCGTAGCTTTTGTAATTCGTAAGTTGTAATTTGGTGAGGTTTGGTGCCGGGTGTTTGGAACCCGATGGTCTGTAATCGCCTTAGAGTTTTATTTCCGCTTTATTTATGGTAAATAGGGGCATTACATAGGATGGTATAAGGGAGTTGACAATAGAATACTTCACTTAGGCGTGTGACAGACACTACGAGTCTACGAAAATGAAATGTGGGACGACCGCACTCCGGTAGGAGCTTGTGGGCTTGACAGACCTACTTATGGGTTAGTCGGGTAAGTAGCAATGTATCAGTAGGGTACCCCACATATGTATACGACTAGAGTCCGGAACACGGGAAGTAGTCGACTCCATACTACGGTCAGCAGTAAAAGGCAAACAAGAGCAATGGATTACCAAGAATGGTTGAAGTAAAGGAACCCAGTGAAGTTAAAGAGACTAAAGGAATTAGTGAATTTGTTTCATAGAAATGTTTAAGAGTCACGAAATGCGAAGTGCACTGAATGTTATGTAAAGACACCGCATATGTCTTAAGAATCGTGAGGGATAAACATGATAGCTGGAATGGTGACCAAGCCTATACATGGTAAGGCAGATGCCTAACGTGGATGTGTTAATGTGCAACGAATGGGATGAAACTCCCGAAATGATCACCTAGACTGCAGGGAATATCAACCTTCACAGAAGAGGGTAGTAAACCTAGTTAAGAACGCAAAATGGCGTAGTTAATTTGACGTACCAGTATGTGCAAGCCAGAGGTGATGGCATAACTTAGCAACACCCAGGAGCAATCCTTGAGGGGTGTTTGGAACAAAAAAATTGTAGAATGAAATAACATGACAGAAACGCAAGGGTTGAAACTAACACCCAGTTTAACCATAAGTCGTTAGGAGGCAGACTAACATTCCTAAGGGGCATCCCATGAAAGGAAGCGTGATGCAACGACCTTATCATGGAGCCCAATATAACCTACAGTGAGCAGAGCTCGAGGCAGTAAGGCTTATAAGCCACAAACAAAATGTTTTATGTAAATTTGATCGATTGCAGGAGTTTATGTTATACAAGTAAATAGAGCGGAGAACGAACCACTACTTTAAGAGTGGGGATACCTCTCGATATAGTGAAACCGCAGGAGTGGTAGTTGTGTGAACCAAGTTCAAGAAATATGTTAAGGAGGGACTATGTTGATATTGCGAGAGAGCAGTTAGTTTAGTAGCATGCGTGTATAATGTGAAGCACCGAGCTGATAACGCCGGCTTATAACTCGAGTGAGGGTAACGAAGTGATGGTTCGCTCAAGGAGCGTAAAGATCCAAAAAAGTAGTGTATTCAGTGGTCATCCAAATGAATGACCAACCATAATACGAATGATGTAAGTATATGAGCGGAAGCTAATATGACAGTGGATGCGATGTAAGTCAGTGTTGTGAAGAGCACGGTGCGCAGAAAGCGACCGTTGTATAAGTATTGTTAAACGTTAATATGGAAACTAAGCACAGTTATGAGTTAAACCCAGTGGAGATACAATGGTAAGTGATAGCAAATAAACTAGGCAGTAAGCCTGTAACCAGTATTATGTGAAAAGAATCTCAGTGAAACACAGTGTGAATTCTTATTGCAATCGCATAAGAGATTTACTGCCAAGAGTTTACGCCTCTGCACTCTGTATGACTGAGTGTTTTGGTATTGCGCTTGCGAGGTAATGATCGAGTGAGATATCTAGGAAGTTGGGAAGATGTTAATTGTGGTAGAACAACAAAAGACTTATAACGTTATAAGACCGAGGCATAGGAAATGCAAGGTTGTACCAATGAAAGAGTACTTGTATAGAATCGAATGTGGAGGCATGATTAGCAAGAAGTGACTGTAGTAACATGGGATACCAAATATCGGTATGGAATATACCTCAAGTGTTGAAAATAACCGAGAAGAGTACTACACATTAGGTAGTAGCTCAAACTCAACCGACAGTAAGTCGGAAGAAATCAAGTAAATCACTGTGAAATACATAGCAGTGTACGCAGTAAATTATCATGGAAATGAATAGAAAGTTTGAAACTCACCGAATTCATTCAAGGTAAGAGATACCACGCGTCGGTTGAGAAACCGTTATTACCAAGATAAAAGTGATAATCGGAGATGGACAATACAGTAAGAATGTAAGAAGGGGGCAACTAAGCTCTAAAGTTATCAAGAGTTGCGCAACAGAAACTAGTGAGCCAGTGATTCAAGTATTCAATGTGCATAGTGAACATAAGTGAATGGCTAATTATTAACGCCTAGAAGCCTCACAGGCCAGAACCGAAACCGGTTATGAGTTAAAAAAACTCCAATGAGAATTCTTGGTTTAGGGACTGAACCACCAATATGGTTAAGATCCTCTAACTAGAACGCATTGTCTAACAGACCGCGTAGAAGTTAAAACACTTCACGGCGGTAGAACATTTTAAACCAATGTTCAGTGATTGATTACGGGGGCGTAATCCCTTTAAGGGGGGTAGAGCGCAAAACCGCTTAGTGTGTTTTACCGTACAAGTGTATGTTGTGCATAGCACAAATAATTTGTTGGGATGATTGGTGCGTGCGTTACATAAACATACGCATTCATTCATGGTTTAATTGTGGTAAGTGTGTATCCGTTTTGTTAACTGTTGTGTGAGAGTACGAGTGGAAGGGAGTAAAGAAACTCTTGGGGAAATAAAACCCCGACAGTATATGTTCGTATAATACTAAATGTAATACCATGTATTGTATTTGAAAAATATATATATATTCGGTATTGTGTTTTATGAAAAGGAATGAAACCGACCTAGAACCTAGTGAGAATTAAATTCCCTAGGTAAGTAGATTAAAAGTGAATGGAGATAACTGATAGACGGAGTTCTATCCCTTGGAGATGTAATGATTATGACTAGAAGGATTAAAAGATAGAAAAATGGTGTATGCTTCAATTAGTTGTTGTTTGAAATTGAAGTGGGAGGTGAAACTTGATTTTCATGAGATCAAGGGAAGCCGAACACAAATTGGGGTGGAAGGATAGTTCAACACTGATGCTGATCACATCAGGGTTGGATGATTCTTGAAGCTCCCTGTAAGTGGTCACAAATAACCACGCTAATAAAGATGCAAAGAGCATAAATTGGACTTGGAGTCGTGTTGCGTTTTCAAAAGGATTTTCAATTGCTATTTCCAAAATAGTCAATTAATATTTTGAATAAAGAATTCTCTTATACTTAACCTAGTAAAGAATATTTTTGTAGTACTTGCTCACAAGCTGGGGACGTATGAGCCTTTGTCTTCGGACCGGTGACATGAGAAGTACATATGTTAAAAATTAAGTGAATGTTTCCATCACGACCGGGTACTGCGGGATCACAGTGTATATAAAAAGGTATTTTTGGTTGCTATACATGCTAAGACATGTTATATGGTATATGTAATAAATATTATTTTGACCTTGAGTCCTAATGTGGGTGAGTTCTAACTGTTGTTATATTACCCAGACCTGGGAGTCTGAGGGTTGTTGTAATACCCCAACCCGAAATCCAATAAACTGAACGGCGATCACTCCCAAATAAAATACAACTGCAGCGGAAATAAATACAACAACCGGGCGGTATTACAATGCCGTTGGCCACCCTTGTGACCAACAAGGCTAAGTCCAAATACAATCCTCAAATGTCACGGTCTGGAATACAGATACAACCCGAGATACTAGGAATCAAACCCAAAAGTACAATACTGAAATAAAACAATTAACTAATAGTAGACTCCCAAAGCTTGGTATACCCCACCTACACTCAGTGTGGTGATCTCCTCAACTTCAGGTACCTGAAAAATGGGGGTGCCCCCAAAGGGGCTCAGCAAACAATGCTGGTATGGAAAACGTGCAGCCCATCGTCTACCGGGCCACACCAACTACTTTGTCGAACACATGCAGTTCATTTCTATAAAGCTGTAAACAAGCATAGTCTGATAATAACAAATATCCATACAAGGACAGTAATGTCACATAGAACAAGACACAGAAGGTCGAGTTAGCTGAACTGAAATTCTTTACTGATAGTCGGTCCACACAATGGGACTGACCGTTATAACTGAATATCTGAAATAGTGGAGGTATAGTGACCTCGTTATAGAGAAAGGTTGGGTATAAAAACCCCAGGAGATAACGTAGTTAAACCCTGAACTGAATGGCGTGGGAAATAAGAACCCACTAGAGGAATAAAGTCTTCCTCGAACTGAAGGGCATTTGAATCCCGGAAGGAATAAAGTCTTCCTCCCAACTGAATGTTCCGTCGTGACGTAGTAGGAGACGACCTGAGACAGGTACAACTCCCGTAGCATGCATGGCCAGATCCAACTGGGCTCCTCATTCTCGAAGTATATATTTGTTAAGTGTCATATAGAGACATTAAACAAAAACACAATGTGTATTGTCAATTATCACGTTTAGGATAATGACGTTTGTTATAAAGTGAAGTTAGTGAGAGACTTGATTACAAGTCCTCGGTATACTGAAACGCAGGTATTTAATCCACTGGTATAGTAGTGTTTGTATGCGTGGGACATACACGTTGTAGTCAGCAACAATCACGCACATGAAATAATACAGTAGTGCACAAGAGTAAAACAACATTTTACATTAATTATCTTGGTCGTTATTTCAAACAACAGATAGCACACAAGCCGGTGTAATCCGTTAGAAAACAGGTTGCAAGAATCCCATACCGTTCACCGTAGACTGTACTTGTAAATTCCCGGTCAACGTCTGGTCAAACAAGGTCCTAGAATAGGATTAACTGAGAGGGTTAATTTATGTTACCCTTATATAGTAATTCTATTGGATCTTTTAACAAATCTCGTATTTGTTATTTCATGTGAGGTTTATTTCTTTTAATTACCTCATGATTTAATGTATAACTTATTTGTTATTCCTTTTGATTTATTTATACATCCTTTAATGCACATATATGTGTTTATTGCATTTGTTGTTTATTTTATTTGTCTAGGTGACATAACAACTTATAATTTCTTAACTATATTTATGTCATACATAGACATAAAATTCATATAGTTTTATTATTCTCCTTTTTAACCATAAGTAATATTTATTGTTTATCTTTCAATTCCTTATAACCATGTAAGCCATAGTTTTAATTCCATAATTCCTTTAATCAAAACTTTCTTTCTAATTCCTCCAAATATCCATGTAGGACCTATACTTATTTCAATCTAAATTCTTACTCTTATATTTCGGTTATTTACAAAACAACCACATAAATTCATAAACTTATATTAAATTCTAATCTCTTTATATTATAGAGTTTTAACTTCTTATTTAGCTAAATTGCAAAGCCATCCCTAATATTTTGGTATATAGCTTTTAAATATTATAACTCTCAAAAATTACATTAGCCCCTTAAATTCTCGGCTTTAATAATTTATTTCTTATAATTACAATCTAACCACGAACTCTTATAACTTGTACACAATGTCATGTAAACTATAGTTTTAATTTTAATTCTCCATAAATGCCGAGTATATATTTATAAATTCCTAAATTACCAAACTAACCCCAAAGAATTCGGCTTTGGTCTTGAACTTTCCATTAATTACATTTCACCCCAAAACTTTCTAATAGTTACTTAATAACTTATAAACTATAGTCTAAATATTTAATCCCTTAAAATTTCGAAAGTGAACCTAATAATTCTCTTAATTATGAATTCACCCACTAATAAATTCTAAACTTTCATAACAACTTTTATAAATTACATAATAGCCCAAAACTTTATAAAAAGTTATTTCAAAGCTTGTTTAAATTATCTAAAATTCTTAAACTTAATTCCTAACCTTATATTATATTATAATTACACCAAACAGCCCTTTAGCTCTCGGTTTTTAATATAAGTACACTAAACTTTGTAAAAATTACATTTAACCCACATAACTTAATTAATTAGTCATTTAGACACTAATAGAATATTCTTAACTCACCAAACTTTATGATATAAATTTATATACCTAAGTAGCTCATTAAAATCCATTTAACACATAAACCATTCGGCCATATTTATTTGGTGACCATAGTATATAAAAGTGGATTTATATGTCTAGATAATTATAAATAAATTCATAGGAGTATATAACTCATGTATAAATTATTGTAATGTCTTATATAAATTCTAAGCTCAAAATAAAGAACTTTGCCCTTGATAATTCGGCATAAAATGATATATAACATAACTAAAATTTGTGACACAAAAATGTGTCTTAAGGTAAATATTTTCCTTATATGTTATAGGTTATATTTTTGGCATATAAAACCATAGCTTCGGTATATTTAACCTAAGAGGTGTACATAATTTTTGTACAATTTTTAGAAGCTTAACAAAGCTTATAATATAAGGATTTACTTAGTAAACTTACTTCTTAACAAAGGTGGTTAAGTGCTTGAACTTCTTCTTGAATCTCCAAGCTTCCTCCTAGGTAAACTTGGTGCTCCTCTTCGGTTTTATGCAAGAGGTGAAGGTGTTTAGGAGTTAGATCTTGAATAAAGATCTTAAGTAGATTTGGAAGTAGTTTTACAAGACTTTACCTTAGACTTTGCTCCTTATAATTTCGGCACTCCTAAGGTAGGTGAAGAACAAGTTTTCCTTCATCAAGAAGAAGAGAAAGAGACTTAGAAGAGGTAGAACTTGGTTACACATAAAAATGTGCTTTAAGGATTTTCAAGCTTTAAAACCTACCTTGCGATGCTTGGTTTAATGTTGGTTTGGACAATCTCCTTGGAGAACTAAGTGAAGCCGAACACACCTTGTTATGCTAGGAAGAGTTTTGCTTCAAGACTTGCCAAGAAATGCTAGGAAATTACCTTAAAGATGAAGATAGAAGTTAAAACTCCATTAATGGACTTAAGAGCTTCAAAGGAAGAAGATGAAGCTAGAAGAGAGAGGAGGGAGCCTTACCAAACCGTGGAGGAAGTGTTCAAGGAGGGAAATGAGACCTAGCTCACGTAAATGAAAGAAGCAAATTGGAATTTGATTTTGTTTTGTCAATTTTTAATGTCAAATGACTTTACTTTTCCTTTGTTTATTACATGATTGATTGGCTCAATAAATGATCTCTTTTCCAGCCTAAAAACCGGCCATGTGGAGTGTGACAAGGCAAGAGCATGTGGAAGGAATAATGTGAACTAGAAGACAAGGAAATTTAGGTAAGGTATCTTCTTTTGATTTTTCTAAGTTTGTGTTGTCTTCTTCCTCATGTAGAGTCACGAATTTAGGGACTGAATGGAGCTCAAAAACCGGCCATGAAGAGCTAAGGAACAAGCAAGGAAGGTTACTTGCTTAAGAAATCAAAAGGCAAAAAGAAAAAGGAATCTACTTTTTGCTTTTAGCATTTGTTTTTGTCTAGCCAACTTGGCCATGTTCTCTAGCATAATTTCGACAGCTCTCTGGTCAAATGAGTCACACATTTCTTTGCCATTAAGTATTATAGCACATGGGATGATGAGTCATTATGTTCTAAAGCCTTTTATAAACTTTTAAGGCAAATTTTATACTAGTTTTTGCCCTTACAATCGGCCCCTATAGAGCAACTTGTTGACTAGTCACACCAACTGATTTAGAAGGTCATTTTAACCCTTTTTAAGATTACCAATTCGTGGCATGTCAAAAACTACAAGGTAATTGTGTAAAACGCATTTTTGTGACACCCGAAGGTGTGTTTTTGTGCTCTAAGGAAATTTTGGGAAACCAATTGTTCTTATGAGTTCCAAGTGTTTGTAAACACTTATTATAGTAAATAAACATATACTAAGATGTTACATTGAGAGATGTGGGGTTACATCAACCCATGACAAAATTTACGGGCCATCGGGACACACCCGGGCAAAAAGGAGCGTTAAGAAATCCTCCTGTGGTTTTGTTGAATTTTGATGAACCACTTCGTGGGTTATCTTTAGAATGGTAAATAATGATATTAGGAACTCTAGGAATTAATTTTATAGGAGTTCGTGCCACCTCGGCACTCCTCCGAGCTTTTCTTGCTTTAAGGGGCGCGCGTGAGCACTCCCGAGCGTTTTGCGTATTTGACTGAATATAGCTTAGGGAATATATTTATATATTCATATAATGAGTGTATGACCATTTGGTTTGAGTTTTAGAAGGTCATACAAGGTCGTGCTTGATCACATGTTTCTAAGGCGTTTTAGCGTTTATGGTGAAACGACTATTTTTACGTAACGTTTTCATGCATGGGTTTGCATGCGTACGTGAACTGATTTATGTTTGGATTATATTCCAATAAATAATGATTTAATAATATTATTTAGATTTGGGGTATTTCAATCTACCCCCCTTAAAAAAGGACTTCGCCCCGAAGTCTCATATTTAAAATATAAGGTTGTGGGGGAATCAAGTTCCACTAAATATCCACAACTCAATCTAATTTTTAGGGATCAAGTCCCAAGTCTCTATATCCCTAAGTTCATAGTGTATATCAAGTACAACAGAAATACTTGGAATGTCATAACATATACTTGCAGTGTAAGCAAGGTAGGTAGTGAACACAATCACTTTTCATTTCAAATGGTGCAACGTAGTGCATATATTTCCATTGTAGTGTAATGAAGTACACCAACAAAGTGAAGTACAAGGTACATTTAAACACAGTTACACAAGAACACATACAAGACAAGGTGTCACTGAAATGCACAAAAGTGCAACAACTGAAATGCACAAAAGTGCAACAACTGAAATGCACAAAAGTGCAACAACTGAAATGCACAAAAGTGCAACAACTGAATGCACAAAGGTGCAACAAAGTGCACACTAAACTCAAAAATGAAAAAGGCTCTACCCCCCAAAAAGAAGGGGTACGCCCCCGTACCCTAGACTAAAGTGCCTAGTCGGTAAATAATGAGGGAAACTTCGCTCGCATATCAGCTTCGAGTTCCCATGTGGCCTCTTCCACATCGTGGTTCGACCAAAGAACCTTCACGAGGCTCACAGACTTGTTTCGAGTCTCTCGTGTCTTCCTATCTAAGATTCTTTGCGGTGTTTCCACATACCGCATTGTTGGTTCTAAAGAGAGTGTCTCTGGTTGTAGAACATGAGAAGGATGAGGCATGTATTTCTTAAGCTGAGACACGTGAAAAACATTGTGTACTTTGCCCAACTCGGCTGGCAAATCAAGTCGATATGCCACTAGGCCCACCCGCTCTATGATAGCGTAGGGTCCTACAAATTTCGGGCTTAGCTTGCCCTTCTGACCAAATCTGAATACACCCTTCATGGGTGAAACTCGTAGAAATACCTGGTCGCCAACTGCGAACTCAAGGTCTCGTCGCCTCTCATCAGCATATGATTTCTGTCTGTCCTGTGCTGCTTTCATATTGTTTCTGATCTGCTGAACTTCTGCCTGGACTTGCTCCAAGTACTCAGGCCCAATGATGACGGTCTCACTAGACTCGTCCCAGCATAAAGGTGTGCGGCATGGTCTGCCATATAAAGCCTGAAAAGGTGACATCTGTATAGAGGCGTGATAGCTGTTATTGTAAGCAAACTCGATGAGATGTAATCTATCTATCCAGCTGCCCTGAAAATCCAAGGCACATGCTCGTAGCATGTCCTCTAAGGTCTGAATAGTCCTCTCTGACTGACCATCTGTCTGAGGATGAAATGCTGTGCTAAGCTTCAACTCAGTGCCAAGTGCCTCGCGAGTAGCTCGCCAGTATCGTGAGAGAAATCTAGTATCTCGATCTGAAACAATAGTCTTTGGAACTCCATGATGTCTGATAATCTCTTTCTCAAATAGCTCTGCTAACTTTGGCACTTTCCAAGTGTCCTTCATCGGAATAAACCTAGCAACTTTAGTCAGTCGGTCAACAACAACCCAAATCATGTTTAGGCCTCCTCTCGTAGGTGGTAGTCCCACCACGAAGTCCATGGAGATATCATAAAACTTCCACTCTGGAACTGGCATAGACTGTACCATACCTCCAGGTCGTCTATGTTCGAATTTCACTTTCTGACAAGTGAGACATCGAATCACATACTCTGTCACGTCGCCCTTCATACCACTCCACCAGAAATACCTCTTTAGATCTTTGTACATCTTAGAAGCTCCTGGATGGACAGATGTGGTAGAAGTGTGGGACTCTCGAAGAATATGCTCCTTTATATCTGTGCTGTCTCTGGGAATACACAATCTTCCCTTCAATCTGATGAGTCCATCATCATGTAACTGGAACTCATACTTTCCACCCTCAAATGTACCGTCAGTCAACTTCTGACTGATCTCCATCATTCGCTGATCACTCTGCTGTGCTCTGCGTATGTCGTCCATAAGACTCGAGCTAGCCACAATGGCATTAAGAGAATATGCTCGTCGACTCAATGCGTCTGCTACACATTAGCTTTCCCTTCCTTGTACTGCAAATCAATGTCATAATCCTTAAGAAATTCAACCCATCTTCTTTGTCTCATGTTTAACTCCTTCTGGGTGAATACATATTCAAACTCTTGTGATCCGAATATACGGTCATCTGGACACCATACAGGTAGTGGCGCCAGATCTTCAAGGCAAAAACAATAGCTCCAAGCTCCAAGTCATGTGTGGGATAGTTTTCCTCATGTTTCTTCAACTGTCGGGAAGCGTAGGCGACTACCTTCCCATTCTGCATGAGTACACACCCTAATCCTACCTGATGCATCACAGTAAACTTCATAACCCTCTGTGCCTTCAGGTATAGTCAAAACTGGTGCTGATGTCAAAGCATTCTTCAAAGCTCGAATGAGGTCTCACATTCAGTAGTCCATGTGAAAGGTGCGTCCTTCTTCATTAAGCTGGTCATAGGTTTGGCTATTTTGGAGAAGTCTCTGACAAACCTTCTGTAGTATCCTGCTAAACCAAGGAAACTCCTGATGTCCGTAACTGTCTTTGGCCTAGGCCAAGTGCGAACTGCTTCTATCTTTGCTGGATCCACTGCGATCCCAGCATCAGAGATAACATGTCCTAAAAAGGAAACTCTGTCTAACCAAAACTCACATTTGGAGAACTTAGCATAAAGCTGGTTCTCCCTTAAGATCTCAAGTACATGTCGGAGGTGACTCTCATGCTCTTCCTTAGACTTTGAATAGAGGATGTCATCGATGAATACAACCACGGTCTTATCCAACTGCTCTCTGAATAATCTGTTCATCAAATCCATGAAGACTGCAGGTGCATTTGACAAGCCAAAAGGCATGACTGTAAACTCATAGTGGCCATACCGTGTTCTGAATGCTGTCTTTTCTATGTCTTGCTCCCTGATGGGTATCTGATGGTAGCCTGATCTCAAATCAATCTTCGAAAACACTTTTGCTCCTCTCAACTGATCAAACAAATCATCAATCCGTGGTAGTGGATATTTTCTTCACCGATACTGCATTAAGCTCTCTGTAATCTACATAACGAAGGCTTCCATCCTTCTTTTCACAAAAGCACTGGTGCTCCCCAAGGAGATACGCTAGGTCGTATGTATCCCTTGTCTAATAAATCTTTCAGCTGCTCTTCAGCTCAGCCATCTCTGCTGGTGCCATACGGTACGGTGCCTTAGCTATGGGACCGGTACCTGGTAGTAATTCGATGGAGAACTCTACCTCTCTGGATGGCGGTAAGCCTGGAAGTTCCTTTGGAAAAATATCTGGAAATTCCGACACCACTGGCATAGCTGGATCAAAATCAGGGTCATGCTCTACATTCTGAACATAACATAGATATACCTCCTTCTGCTTCCTGACGTGCTTGTACATGGACATAGCAGATATAACTTTTATCGATGGTGCCCTAGGGCTCTGACGGTAAGATACTGTCACTCCTGATGGGCTCTTAAGCAACAGTCTGCGCTCTGCACAAAGAATGCGGCCTCTGTGCCGCCCCAGCCAGTCCATCCCGGCTATAACGTCGAATCCTAGACCTCTGAACTCAATAAGGTCAATAGGAAATTCCTCCTCCTTAATACTGATAGTGGCTCCTCTATAAAGACGAGTGCAACTGATCTTCTCCTTAGACGGGAGTGCCACCTTAAAATCAGGTAACTCTACTGCGTCTAGCCCCAACTTCCCCGCAAGCGAGGCGAAACGAAAGTATGTGAGGCTCCGGAGTCGAACAGTACTAATGCATCCACTCCATTAACCGGAAAGGTACCAGTGAGAATCGAGCCGCCCTTGCGGCCTCCTCCTCAGTAAGTATACTTAAGGCACCTTCCGTCTCCTTAGCACAACCTAATAACAGAATCTGAGTAAGTACTTTGATACATGATGGGGTCTAAAGACATTCACTTTCACAAACAATAATGCTTCATTGATGAGATGATCTCCTTTGAAGTCCAAAAACAATTACAACACTAGTACTTTCTAAAGGTTAAACTTAATCTTCCTGGTCTCATGTGAGTGGTGTTTATCACTGTCGAAGGTGCTGTGTTTAGCTTAATCCTTTTAATTCCATGGTATAGCAACCTTGACTTTCCACCCATTATCAAAACATCTCCTGAACTCAATATTATTTTCTTTGCAAGGTCCACACGCTTCTGCTCGCCATAAAGGAACTCTGCGTCATCTCCAATTGACAAAGATAATACTGGTATTCCCTGTTCAAGGGACCCTTTTGTTTCATCATTGTCCTGGTGTAGTCCTAAACGGCCTCCTTCTTCATAGAAGTTGATGATACATAGATCAGCCCTTAGATTGGGAACTGGATCTCCTTCTAGTTGTTGAGCTGTATTAACTGCTTGTTCCACAATTGGTAAAAATTCTTCTGGGATTTTTGGTACTTGTGCTCCATCTCCATTTCTTGTATCTTGGTAGGTTTTTGTGTAAGGATTCCAATCCTTTCCTAAGCACATCATTTTCAGCTTCATTTTTGATCCTCCTGGAAATTCTGGAGTGTAGAACCCTCCTGGTCCTGCTCCCAATTCTTGACATTTCCTGATGATTGCATTTGTGTCTCCGGTGTTAGGTATCCTTTGAGTAATATCAAACCTGGTTGGATAACCTTACATTGTTCGTTCCCTGGTTCTTGTACTTGATAATGTTTTCCTCCAGGGAGGGCGGTGAGGGGATAGGAAAGCATATCTTATAGCTTCCTACGTGGTTTAAATTTTTACTAGTGAGTCTTACTAATTCTTTCCTACTCAATTAGGCAATCAAGGCATGCAAGCACTCATTCACATCATCCATTGCTCGATAATAGGTTCACACGGTTTAGAAATACCTGGGTTAGTAGAAGGACCAGCCTCATCTGAGCGGTCCATGACATGCAGGGCGGGTCCCGATGCTGGGCCTTTGCCCTTGTACCCCTGAGTTTGGTTTGTTGGTGGAGGGCGAGTATCGCTAGCTCCATTCTTTTGGCCTGGGTTGGCTTTGCTCCCGGACGGTAGTTCCTGCTCTCCGGGTTTCGGATACACTCGAAGGCACGATGCCCGAGTATCTGACAGTAGCGGCACATGACTTTCTCCCCCTGGCAGTCCACGCCGGGGTGATCCTTCCCGCACTGTTTACAGTTGAAACGGCGGATATACTTCTGGCCCGTGTTTGAGCCAGATCCAGAACCTTATACAATCAAGGTCAATTATTCATTCTAACGGTGCTGAAGTAATCACAAAAGTCTCAAAATTTAACTGTTTGATTAGAGTGCCTACCCTTAGGTGGGTAGGTTTTCTGTGAAGTTGTCCTCCCGTAGGTTCCTGACTGGGGGTTCCCAGTAGTTTGGTTCCCTTTCCCTTGATAGGACCCCTGTCCTTTCTGATAGGGTTTGTTTCTTTTGTTTGAGTTCCCCTGCTTGGCATCTTCGCCACCAGGTCCGTCCTTCCTCTTTTTGGAGCTCAAAGCATCCCTTCTCTTACAAGTGATCTCCACTACGGAAGCAGCATGGTAGCATTCCTGAAATCTCAAGATATTAATCTCCAAATCTCCCATGATGGGGTATAGTATGTAATAAGATTTCCAACTGATTTATGTCTCCTGTTTTACCTGCAAACTGGTGGGGATGATTGGTCCCATCCCAAACTGAAGTCGAGGGCTCAGTCCCCCGTAGAATCGGTCGACCAACACCTGGTCCGAGTATCCTATGCCGGGTAATAGTGAGTAGCGAAGTGAACTTCGCATAGTACTCATCCACTGACATCTTCCCCGTCTGCTCCAAGGCGTCAAACTCCCGAGTCTTCACCATCCTGGTGTGGGCCGGGTAGTATTTGCCCCTAAGTAATGCAGTGTAATGTCCCCAAGTAAAAGCTGGGTCATCCAGGTGGTCGGCTTTCACCATGTTCCACCAATCTCTAGCTGCATCCTTCAGATAAAAGGCAGCAAGTCTTACTTTTTCCCTAGCTGGGACTGCAAGCGTCTCGAACGCTGTCTCCATCTCCATGATGTAGGTCTCCAAGTGAGCAGGGTCAGTCTGCCCCTTGAATGCAGTTGGCCTCAGATCAGCCAAACTCTTCACCCAATCTCTCTCTCGGGTGGTGGTGGTGGAGGTAGCTGCTGCTGCTGTCCAACCCCCGCCTGTGCGAATGCCTGAGCGATTAAGGTGGCAATGTCTGCCAGCCTGACGTTTGGCTCCTCATCAGCCTGTCCACGTCGTCCTCCTCTTCCTGACATCTGCAGGATGTTGAGGTATATTAGGCACTGTGGTCAAAATCTGGTCTTGGATAGTGGTCTAAGTAAAACTAACTTAAACTTTCAATACTATCTCTCAACCCTTAACCTAAGTCTTAGATATCCTAATCTCGGTGTATCCTTGTATCCAGAGCGTAACTACGCTCTGATACCATTTTTGTAATACCCCAACCCGAAATCCAATAAACTGAACGGCGATCACTCCCAAATAAAATACAACTGCAGCGGAAATAAATACAACAACCGGGCGGTATTACAATGCCGTTGGCCACCCTTGTGACCAACAAGGCTAAGTCCAAATACAATCCTCAAATGTCACGGTCTGGAATACAGATACAACCCGAGATACTAGGAATCAAACTCAAAGTAAAATATAATGAAATAAAATTAACTAATAGTAGACTCCCAAAGCTTGGTCTACCCCACCTACACTGTGTGGTGATCTCAACTTCAGGTACCTGAAAAATGGGGGTGCCCCCAAAGGGGCTCAGCAAACAATGCTGGTATGGAAAACGTGCAGCCCATCGTCTACCGGGCCACACCAACTACTTTGTCGAACACATGCAGTTCATTTTTATAAAGCTGTAAACAAGCATAGTCTGATAATAACAAGTATCCATACAAGGACAATAATGTCACATAGAACAAGACACAGAAGGTCGAGTTAGCTGAACTGAAATTCTTTACTGATAGTCGGTCCACACAATGGGACTGACGTTATAACTGAATATCTGAAATAGTGGAGGTATAGTGACCTCGTTATAGAGAAAGGTTGGGTATAAAAACCCCAGGAGATAACGTAGTTAAACCCTGAACTGAATGGCGTGGGAAATAAGAACCCACTAGAGGAATAAAGTCTTCCTCGAACTGAAGGGCATTTGAATCCCGGAAGGAATAAAGTCTTCCTCCCAACTGAATGTTCCGTCGCGACGTAGTAGGAGACGACCTGAGACAGGTACAACTCCGTAGCATGCATGGCCAGATCCAACTGGGCTCCTCATTCTCGAAGTATATATTGTTAAGTGTCATATAAAGACGTTAAACAAAACACAATGTGTATTGTCAATTATCACGTTTAGGATAATGACGTTTGTTATAAACTGAAGTTAGTGAGAGACTTGAGTACAAGTCCTCGGTATACTGAAACGCAGGTATTTAATCCACTGGTATAGTAGTGTTTGTATGCGTGGGACATACACGATGTAGTCAGCAACATCACGCACATAAAATAATACCACAGTGTGCAAGAGTAAAACAACAGTTTACATTAATTATCTTGGTCGTTATTTCAAACAACAGATAGCACACAAGCCGGTGTAATCCGTTAGAAAACAGGTTGCAAGAATCCCATACCGTTCACCGTAGACTGTACTTGTAAATTCCCGGTCAACGTCTGGTCAAACAAAGTCCTAGAATAGGATTAACTGAGAGGGTTAATTTATGTTACCCTTATATTAATTCTATTGGATCTTTTAACAAATCTCTATTGTTATTTCATGTGAGGTTTATTTCTTTTAATACCTCATGATTTAATGTATAACTTATTTGTTATTCCTTTTGATTTATTTATAAATCCTTTAATGCACATATATGTGTTATTGCATTTGTTGTTTATTTTATTTGTCTAGGTGACATAACAACTTATAATTCTTAACTATATTTATATGTCATACATAGACATAAAATTCTTATAGTTTTATTATTCTCCTTTTAACCATAAATAATATTTATTGTTTATTTTAATTCCTTATAACCATGTAAGCCATAGTTTAATTCCATAATTCCTTTAATCAAAATTCTTTCTTCTAATTCCTCCAAATATCCATAGGACCTATATTTATTTAATCTAAATTCTTACTTATATTTCGGTTATTTACAAAACAACCACATAATTCATAAACTTTATATTAAATTCTAATCTCTTATATTATAGAGTTTTAACTTCTTATTTAGCTAAATTACAAAGCCATCCCTAATATTTTGGTATATAGCTTTTAAATATTATAACTCTCAAAAATTACAACTTAGCCCCTTAAATTCTCGGCTTTACTAATTTATTTCTTATAATTACAATCTAACCACAAAATCTTATAACTTTTACATGTCATGTAAACTATAGTTTTAATTTTAATTCTCCATAAATGCCGATATATATTTATAAATTCTAAATTACCAAACTAACCCCAAAGAATTCGGCTTTGGTCTTGAACTTTCCATTAATTACATTTTCACCCCAAAACTTTCTAATTTTACTTAATAACTTATAAACTATAGTCTAAATATTTAATTCCTTAAAATTTCGAAAGTGAACCTAATAATCTCTTAATTATGAATTCGCCCACTAATAAATTCTAAACTTTCATAACAACTTTTATAAATTACATAATAGCCCAAAACTTTATAAAAAGTTATTTCAAAGCTTGTTTAAATTATCTAAAATTCTTAAACTTAATTCCTAACCTTATATTATATTATAATTACACCAAACAGCCCTTTAGCTCTCGGTTTTTAATATAAGTACACTAAACTTTGTAAAAATTACATTTAACCCACATAACTTAATTAATTAGTCATTTAGACACTAATAGAATATTTAACTCACCAAACTTTATGATATAAATTTATATACCTAAGTAGCTCATTAAAATCCATTTAACACATAAACCATTCGGCCATATTTATTTGGTGACCATATAGTATATAAAAGTGATTTATATGTCTAGATAATTATAATAAATTCATAGGAGTATATAACTCATGTATAAATTATTGTAATGTCTTATATAAATTCTAAGCTCAAAATAAAGAACTTTTGCCCTTGATAATTCGGTAAATATATTGTAACATAACTAAATTTGTGACACAAAAATGTGTCTTAAGGTAAATATTTTCTATATGTTATAGTTATATTTTGGCATATAAAACCATATAGCTTCGGTATTATTTAACCTAGAGGTGTACATAATTTTTGTACAATTTTTAGAAGCTTAACAAAGCTTATAATATAAGGATTTACTTAGAACTTACTTCTTAACAAAGGTGGTTAAGTGCTTGAACTTCTTCTTGAATCTCCAAGCTTTCTCCTAGGTAAACTTGATGCTCCTCTTCGGTTTTATGCAAGAGGTGAAGGTGTTTAGGAGTTAGATCTTGAATAAAGATCTTAAGTAGATTTGTAAGTAGTTTTACAAGACTTTACCTTAGACTTTTCTCCTTATAATTTCGGCACTCCTAAGGTAGATGAAGAACAAGTTTTCCTTCATCAAAATGAAGAAAAAAGAGACTTAGAAGAGTAGAACTTGGTTACACATAAAAATGTGCTTTAAGGATTTTCAAGCTTTAAAACCTACCTTGAGATGCTCCTTGGTTTAATGTTGGTTTGGACAATCTCTTGGAGAACTAAATGTGGCCGAACCACCTTGTTATGCTAGGAAGAGTTTTGCTTCAAGACTTGCCAAGAAATGCTAGGAAATTACCTTAAAGATGAAGATAGAAGTTAAAACTCCATTAATGGACTTAAGAGCTTCAAAGGAAGAAGATGAAGCTAGAAGAGAGAGGAGGGAGCTTACCAAACCGTGGAGAAATGTGCAAGGAGGGAAATGAGACCTAGCTCACGTAAATGAAAGAAGCATTGGAATTGATTTTGTTTTGTCAATTTTTAATGTCATGATTACTTTTCCTTTTTATTACATGGTTGATTGGCTCAATAAATGATCTCTTTCCAGCTAAAAACCGGCCATGGAGTGTGACAAGGCAAGAGTGTGGAAGAATAATGTGAACTAGAAGACAAGGAAATTTAGGTAAGGTATCTTCTTTGATTTTTCTAAGTTTGTGTTGTCTTCTTCCTCATGTAGAGTCACGAATTAGGGACTGAATGGAGCTCAAAAACCGGCCATGAAGAGCTAAGGAACAAGCAAGGAAGGTTACTTGCTTAAGAAATCAAAAGGCAAAAGAAAAGGAATCTACTTTTTGCTTTTAGCATTTGTTTTGTCTAGCTCACATGGCCATGTTTCTAGCTAATTTCGACAGCTCTCTGGTCAAATGAGACACATCTTTGCATTAAGTTATACACATGGGATGATGAGTCATATGTTTTAAGCCTTTTATAAACTTTTAAGCAAATTTTATACTAGTTTTTGCCCTTAAAATCGGCCCCTATAGAGAGCCTTGTTGACTAGTCACACCAACTGATTTAGAAGGTCATTTTAACCCTTTTTAAGATTACCAATTCGTGGCATGTCAAAAACTACAAGGTAATTGCGTAAAACGCATTTTCGTGACACCCGAAGGTGTGTTTTTGTGCTCTAAGGAAATTTTGGGAAACCAATTGTTCTTATGAGTTCCAAGTGTTTGTAAACACTTATTATAGTAAATAAACATATACTAAGATGTTACATTGAGTATGGGGTTATATCAACCCGTGACATAATTTACGGGCCATCGGGACACCCGGGCCAAAAAGGAGCGCTAAGAAATCCTCCTGTGGTTTTTGCTGAATTTTGAGAACCACTTCGTGGGTTATCTTTAGAATGGTAAATAATGATATTAGGAACTCTAGGAATTAATTTTATAGGAGTTCGTGCCACCTCGGCACTCCTGGACTTTTCTTGCTTTAAGGGCGCGCGTGAGCACTCCCGAGCGTTTTGCGTATTTGACTGAATATAGCTTAGGGAATATATTTATATATTCATATAATGAGTGTATGACCATTTGGTTTGAGTTTTAGAAGGTCATACAAGGTCGTGCTTGATCACATGTTTCTAAGGCGTTTTAGCGTTTATGGTGAAACGACTATTTTTACGTAACGTTTTCATGCATGGGTTTGCATGCGTACGTGAATGATTTATGTTTGGATTATATTCCAATAAATAATGATTTAATAATATTATTTAGATTTGGGGTATTTCAGTTGTTATACAAGTACAATGTTGTTAAGATACCCGGACCGTTGAGTCCGAGGTTATCATATACGTATGTTATGTTATGTATGGATGTGGATATGTTACCCGGACCGTTAAGTCTGAGGTTGTAATGTAAAGTATGTTCGGTTATGGAAGTTTTATTTGCAAGTAATTCCCGTGTTCTAATCCAAATGATGTGTGGGAAGTTTGAACTTCGAGGACGAAGTTCTTTTAAGGAGGGTAGATTGAAATACCCCAAACCTTGATATGTTGTTTAAATATTAAACTATGGTATTTAAAGGCTAAGAAGTGCCTTAGAAACATTAGGGAACAAATTAAACCATAGTAAACACAGTAAAGTACTACTAAGACAGTTTGAGGAAAAACATGCTCTAAGCTTGGAGTGGACTTGGTTAGGACCCAAAGAGCCTACCAAGACTTAATAACATTCAATTATGATTTAATAAGGCTAATTAAGTCCTTAAGAATCATTGGTAGACAATTAAACCAAACAAAACACAAGAAACCACCAAAAAGTCAATTTAAGCAAATACTTGCTCTAGACTTGGTGTAACCTTGTATAAGACCTAAGGTCATTCTACACCTTATTTACATGTTAATGAACATTTTAAATCAATTACTAAAGAAAACCAAGCTTGAAAAACAAGCTAAAACACAAAATGTGCTTTAAGGAGTCTTAAAGCACATTTTTGAAAAATTGTCTTGGAAATGAGTTTTGAGTGGCTAAATGTCCATCATTACTCTTTAATCAACATTTGTACTACTTAGTATCACATTAGGAAGCCTAAATCAATGGGAAATCAAAAATTCACAATTATGTGCCTTAATTGTGAATAGTGCTCAAATAGTGCTAGTTTAAGACTAAGTCAATGTAAGTCAATTAAATGGTCAAAAAGACCATGAAATACCTTATAATATAAAGGGGCCGGTTTTCTATGTGTGAGTCATCACCATTTACTAGTTAGTTAAAGAAGAAAGAAAAAGTATGTAAAAAGGGTACTTTTGCTTATAACATAAATATCTTCAAAGTATACTCTCTCACCTCATTCTCTTCTTTCCTTCTTGATTCCCACCGTATCCAACCTCCTCCTCCCTTCTCCATTTCGTTTTGCTACAGAAACTATACCATCTCCATCTTTGAATGCTTGTAACTTCTAGCTCCATGATCCAAATTCAATTTCAAGACTACCATTCTTCTAGTTAGGCCAAGCTCTACAACTTTGTCTTTTCAAATCTTCAAAAGCTCCATTCGGTGCCATGGAGATTCACCATTGAAGGAGCTTGAGCTCATATTTTCATGCCTTGTCATTCTCCTTTGCTTCAAGGTAAGGAAAATCAAAGAAAAACCATGTTTCCCTCCATTTATGTGTATAACCGAAAAATTCATCCCTTAATGGTGCCTTGTCTTGCTCTCTTATTAGCTTAATTCAATCTTAAAGGGACTAGGAGGAGTCCTATCTTGCTACTTAACCAAGCTCTCTTTCAAATTCCAAAGGTAATCATCAAATTTTAGTGTTTTAAGACACTTATGTAAACCTAGGGTTTAATGATGAGTTTAAGTATTAAACTTAATGCTCATCACCCTTATATGTGCATTGGCTAGAAGATTGACAAGTGAGTGAAAAAGCTTCTTGCCGATTTTCAATCAACAAAAAAACAAGAGAAAACAAATGAGAAAGCTGGAAAACAAAAGGTAAATGACCTCTCTTGATGTGGTTAATTGTACTAGGAAACTAAGCTATTTGCTTAATAAATAACCTAAAGAGCCAATGGGAAATGAGCTAGAAAACTATCCACAAGGTGGACTAAAAAGACATGGGAGCATTGTGTGTGTATTCGCAGTTGAAGGCATTTAAATGTGGAAATTCCAGTGTTTAAGATTAATGCAATTTAAGGGCCTAAGAGCCAAGCAATTTAAGTTTATGCACTATATTGTGATGTAGTGTAGTTAAAGGTTAGTTGTGTGTAAAGAGCATTTCTTGTGAATATGAATGTCTTGGATGGTTAAAGGATGAAAAACATATGTTTGTGTGTAAGGAATGTGTATTAAGTGATTAAGTATGCTTGGTTGTCAAAAGGTGAAAACCTAAGTGTTTGGGTATGAGAATATACAAGAGAAGCTATGGCAAATTTAGTTGATAACCAAAGGGTTTATATTTCTAATGAGATTTTTGACCTAGACGGTACTAGGAATTGTTAAGTTTCAAGGTGGTGAAGAAGGTGAATTAAGATGTTCTTAAGTGTTAAGATGCCTTGGGCATAGTCATGCAGGATTTAGAGATCAAATGGGTGTTTAAAACACACCAAGGTTGTGTTATGTGAAGTGCTAAGTCTTGTGCAAGTTTTGATGATCAAAGGAAAAATAATGTCTTGTGAAGATCTAAGTGTGAACTAGTGAAAATAAAAGGATTGTGTATGGGAGGTGTATGTGAGAAATAATGCCTGTGGAGTAGTGGTAATGGTGGTGAGGTAACATTTTGGTTAGTGGAGTTATAGGCATGAAACTACCACTTAGAAAATCTAAGGAATATATTGCAAGTGTTATGAGATGTTATAAGGAAATTGAGTAACAAGTTTGGATAATGATTTAAGGAGGTTCAAAGTGTTATTTTGGTATTAGAATATGCCTAAGTACATGTGTGAAGTTTGAGTAAACAATGGGTGAAGAGAACAAGTTGAACAAAGCTTGAAAATGCATAATATGGAATTCTGTAGCTTTGGTCCGGGACTTGCTTCCAGGACAAGGTCCCGGACCACATACAAAAACTAGCCGAGAGTTCATCAGACACACTGGTCCGGGACTTAGGGTCAGTACAAGGTCCCGGACCACCCTGTAAAATCACCCGAGAGTTCTTCCTATGTATTGGTCCGGGACTTAAGGTAAGTACCAAGTCCCGGACCACTTTAAAAATGTTATTAAAGGTTGGAAAATGATATTTAATGATGGGGAATGATAGTAATGATGTTATAAGGTTGTTAGGAATGTTAGGTGGGTTATAAAGACAATAGGTGGATGAAGTTGTAGAAAAATGTGTGAAAGAGAAACAAAGTTAAAAATGTGAAGTTATTTAACTAGTTAACGGGGTTAACTATGAGCATTAGACCTTAAACAAACATGTTACCCCAATGTTAATGAAAACAATTGTAATATTACCAGTTGTTCGAGAATTGTTCAGGAACCTGAGAGGACACGTTAGAGTGGACGTTGGAGACAGGTAGGTCTTCTTGCAACCTGTGTCCTACCGGATTACACCGGCTTGTATGCCAATGTGTTTTTCTGTGTGTTTGCCACCTTGTGAGAATAAGCATGAAATGAGTTTACAGTAATTCATATATTGTGCGTGTTAGTTTTGATACCGTTTAACCTCAACATTTGTTAAACCTTAGCTAACCGACTCTAGGATCAAATAAGAGATCGGTATTCGGATTTAACGACCCAAACCATGGGAACGTTCTACCACGGCTATGCGTGAGTTAGTTGTGTGTTGTTTATGCGTGTAAATATGTTTGCCTCCCTTACGTGTCTAACTGGACCTATATACCTATGTGAATTGTTGTGTCAAGTCCGACAATGAGACTTCTAACAAGTGTACTAGGGGGTGAGGAATCCGGTCATTCCGGTCGCGCGTGTTTGGGAGTGGGTATCCATCCTTGCTTTACCTCCTCTCTGTTATGTTATGGTGTTTTTCCTTCTTGGATTACAATCTCCGCTAGCTTCCTCCAAAGCTTACCTATTCTGAATGATGATCGGTCTAGGGGGAAATATGTGTGTTTGTGGTGTGTTCGGATCACAATATCCGATCCATCTTTGAGTTAAGTTACTAGTTCGACTAATAGGACGGTAACGAGTGATGTAACAAGCTTATCATGAGGGTGATTTCATTCTCTAGGCTTACCAAGTTAACTAACTGTGTTGGGTCGTTTCCTAAAGTGAAAGGTGCCTATTATGTAAGTGATGTTGTGCTATGCAATACTTCTTGCTATGCCAGATTTGTTATGTACGTTAAAGTGTGATATGAGCTGTTGTGTGGAGTATGTGGCTCATGGGTATCAAACCCACCTTTCATAAGAGAAATTTAAGTATGACCCGTATAGTGGGTAAGTGTCATCTATTAGGAAATAGCTCCAATAGAGGAGAAAACCCTCAAGGGATAAGGAACAAAATGAGTGAGCTAACGAGTTTTGTTGTGTTGAATGATTTGTGGAACCCCATTGTTGTGGGTATGCAATGTGTTATGTGTTATAGTTTTCATGCATGATTAAATAAAATCAATCACATGCTTAGACGACAATTAGTTGTGCGTGGCCCGGTAGTATGCGGGCTGCACGATTACCATACCAGCATTGTGCTGAGCCCCCTGGGGGGGCCACCCTTTCTCTCTTTCTTTTCAGGTACAAGGTGCTGGAAGCCGTTCGAGAGTAGGACGGGGTAGTCGTTTGTACATGGGTAGCCATTTAAATTGTGTAGGTGTTATAGGTGTAGTAAGACTGAAATTGTTGTCGGCATTAGTTTGTAAATACTCGGTACAGTTTGAATGTAAATGTATATTAATGGTTGGAAATAGAATGAGGATGAAATGTGTAGTTGCTCGGGAATCTAGTCCATCAGACCGATACAATGTATATGTATTAGCCTTGTTAGCCACGTGGGTGGCTAACGGCGTGTAACACCATTGAGTTAAGTAATGTGATGAGTTAAGTTTTCCGCTGCAGTTTGTTGTTAAGCGTATCGTTGTAGTTGGGGTGTTACAAAAGATATATGTATCATAATTAAATTTTGTGACACAAATATATACCTTAAGGTACTAATCTTACCTTATATGTTATAAATTATTTTCTTGACATTATAACCTATAGTATTTCGGCCTTAATATTACTAAGGCTTAAACATAATTTTTATACCAAAGTTTGAAACTTAAATCAAACTTAAACTTAATAAACCTTAATTATAGAAACTTACTCCTTAAATCAAGATATTCTTGTACTTGATTTCTCCTTGAATTCTAAGCTCTTTAAATGCTATCTTGATGAAGAACTTTCGGCCTCCTTGTATATATTTAGGAGATCCATTTGTTAGACTTCTAACAATGATTTATAAATAAGATTTGGAGTAGTTTTACAAGAGTTTAGATTAGGTATTTAACAAGGTATTTTTGGTACACCTTGGGATGGTTGGAGATCCAAATTTCCTTCATGAAATGATGAAGAGAATATAGGTTTAGAAGCTTGTAATTTTCAGTAATGACTTAAGGGATTTATTTAGGATTTTCAACATGAAAATATACCTTAACTTGATCTTGTTGTTCCTTGTGTTGTTGTTGAATCAAGACAACTCCTTGGTACATTTAAGCTTGACGAAATCTTGGAAGGTTGCTAGGATGATTTTTGCTTCAAGACTTAGTAGATTTAACTAGGAAATTTACATAGAAATGGTGTTAGAGCTTAAAACACCATTAATGAACCTTTGAAGTTCTAAGGAATAAACTAGCAAAGGAAGAAAGAAAGAGAGGAAATGAGACTTACCAATTCGGTGGGATGAAGGGCAAATGGGAATGATAGTCTTACGTATGGTTTTAGAGCAGGCAAGGCAAGATTCTCATTTGACACAATAATTGCCAAATTTGTCTAGTTTTCTTTGTTTATTCATTTGGCTCATGGCTCCATAAAATGTTTATATTATTGGCTAGACTTTCGGCTGAGACCATGAAGAGAATGGAGATTGATTGTCAATTAACACAAGATGACAAGGTAAGGTAATTCTTTAGTATTTTATGAGTTGATTATGAATGCTAATTTTGTTTGCTTTCTTGTAGGTTCACGGCTCCATGGCTGTAGGTATCCCTTGTTTTTTGTTTATGTTAGACAAGAGAACATGCTTAATTAGGTAGGTTGTTTTATTTGACTAGTTAATCAGCAATCAAGCTTGTTCTTCTTCTATGCTCACGGTAACAATGGTATAGGTAGGCAAATTTGATTTTTGTTTAATGAAACATAGGCACATGCTTAGTTAGGAGGTGTCTTCTTTTGATTTTAATATAAGGCAATCAGTCCCTTATTTCCTTCATCCTTATCGGCAGCATTAGGCTAGAACATGGGCTGCTACTTTGTTTATTTGCAACTTTACATTATAAGAATCTAGATCTACTTTTAGCATATTTAATTTCCATGACTTTTGTTAAACTAATCCCTTCTTGTTTTCTTGCAGGTCATACGGTAATGGAAGCCTTCCTTGACTGATTTTATTTGACATTATCACATGGCACATGTAGGGATGACTCACCATTCCATAAGGCAATTTACAAACTAAAAACTAGTCAAATTCACCCAAAATGGCGCACACTATAGGGGTTATATGGGACTGATTTTAATTTGATTCCTGTCACACTATATTGAATTAAGACCATATTATAACATGTAATAGGTTTCAGTGTTTATTTGGTACATTTATATCATGGTAAAAGATGAAAGTTCTAAGGTAAAAATGCTGATGTTAGGTACCTTTTTGACCCAAAAATCGGCCCTACTTGTGCTATGAGTTCATCACTGGCATTAATTGATTTAGATGGTCAATTAATCCCCTTTTAATATTATCAACTCGTGGCTCCTCAAAAATTTCAAGGCAATTGCGTAGAACGCGTTTTTATGACACCCGAAGGTGCGTTTTGTGCTTTAAGGATATTCTGAAAAATAAGTAGTCGCTATGAGTTCCAAGTGTTTATAAACATTTTTGATAGTCAATAATAATATTTTAAGGTGTTATATTGAGTTATATGGGGTTATATCAACTCAAGACACAATTTCCGGGCTACCAGGACACTCCCGAGCAAAATAGGAGCGTTAAGAAATTCCCCCGAGCACTTTGTTTATTTTTGAAAAAGGTAGCTCAAGCATTCTCTTTATTGAAATACCCCTAAATTAATTTAAATTAATTTAGGGGATTTCTTTTATTAAACCTTTAATAATACTATTAAGTATTAAATTATTATATGGAATTATGAATATTAAATTATTATATGGAATTATGAAATTTATTTAGGGGTTTTCTCCTATTTAACCCTAATTATTATATATTATTATATAGTATTATGAATTTAATAATAAGATTTATAAGTCCATAAATCTTGGGAAAATTTCTAAACACTCCAACTATATTATAAAGATTTTAGGAAGTGTTGGAACATTGTTTTGAAACATAAAAGTCAATATAAAATTCTATAAACCTTAAAGCTTATTAAGCCTTGCTAGAGTTGACTTTTTGAGAATGGTCAAGCCAGGCCATGAAACCTATACCAATAAATAGGTTATGGAAAACCATGAAGATCAATAAAAGGAACGTCAAAAATGGATCATCCTAGCCAAAGTTAAGATAAAATGAAGTTTAGAGCCGAAATTTTGAAAAGATGCTGATGTGGCAAGTCTGCTGACTCATCAGGCGCCTCGGGATACGCGCCCAGCACTTGACCAAATTCTATCTCCATGATTTTCGGAACCGACTTTGCCCTAACTTGTGACCTCCATAACTTTCTCATCTTTTGGAATTTTTGAGTGCCGTCTTTTGCATTCTCTTCTCCTTAATCTCCTCTTTGCAACCATAACTCACACTAACCCTAACTCATCCTAAATCAACCGGAAATTCGATCCAAAGTAGCCACCCTGCAAAACCGTAACTGCAGTTTCCAGTTTTTCCCTTCGAATCAGGTAACTTCATCTAGCCATAACTTCTTCGTTTATCATCCAAATTTCATGTTCTTTAGCTCGTTTTAAAGAGCTCTAATCCCTCTACAACTTTCATGTTGATGACCAAATCTAATTCTCAATCATATGGAAGATATAGGCGTCTAAATTCCGACCCCGATCTGGTCGCGTTTTGCCCAGAATTTTTCCAGAAACGAGAAGGTAAACTCGTAACTTTCGGGTTTGATTTCTTCTTGTGTGTTGTGAGTTAGAGTGAGTTCTTGCTATCAATACGTAGATCTAAGTTTGCTCTTTCCAATGAGTTCTTACTCATAGCCTAACTCGATTTGTACTGCTAGTTATAGATCTTCGAAGTGGGCACCACGAACTGCTCAAAGTTCATATTTTTCCAGATTTACCGAAACGAAATTGAATTTCTCCGTTTTTGCAACTCCGGTGAATCTCCGATTAAATTGCTCTAATATTGCTGTTCGTAGTCATGTTACCGTCTTAATCCATGTTCCAATTTAATCAATTACGCTCTAGATTGGGAGAATGGGGAGAATCGAATTCGGAAACTGTTTAGAACCCTAGCTTCGAACTGAATTCGAATTCCATCGAATACTGCATTATAATTGGGGAAATTAGTATCATTGGAACCGAAATTTGATTTCTAAACAATAGAAACAAGAATCACTCGATTTCGTTCTGTAGATTGTGAGAAAATCGAGATTTAGTACTCGAGTCGATTTGGGGCGGATGAAGAACTGGGCTTTCAGCAGCCGTCCGATTGTTGTTATAAGAAACAGACGGCTGAGATTAGATCGTTTCAAATTAAAAGATTAAGTTTTTATTATGATTCAGTAAAACCCTAAATTGTTGAATTAATTTAAATACCTTCCCGAATGTATTTTGACTTGAAATTTTAACCATAGATTCCTTATTGAATCTAGTTTATTTTGATGTAAACTATTATGGTTTTTGAGTTTTTAAACATAAGTTATGAATTTTTCAAGTTACGGGTTTTCTGGAATTATTTGGCTAAATTAAAAAGATATTTTTATGAAAAAAATTTTTATAATATGTGTAAAATGGTATAGTTACTGTATATTAAATTTGGGAATTTTTGGGCAATGGTAAAAGGTTTTAAAAATTGTGTTTATGAGTTTTTCATAAGAATAACCTATAATATAAGGTTTTTAATGTAACCAAAAATTAAAGTATGTTTTTTTAATTAACTTTTAAGCTGGGGAAAATAAAGGAAACTAAATTAACATTTTATAACAGTAAGTTTATAAATGTTTTTGTATTAGCTTTTAAGAGAAGTGAAATTATTTACATATATGTATATATACTTACTTAAGTAGAAACTTATATAAAATAAGGAATTTAATTATCCTACATTTTATTTACTATATTGTATGGGAGTTAATATTTTTAATTTAAACTAAGGAAAATATATATATATATATATATATTTTTATACATATATATGTAAAGGAATAAAATAGTAACTAAGGTTAAATCAAGGAACTAAATTAATCTACATTTATATTAATTATATAATATGGTAATTAATAGACTTAATTGAAACTAGGGAAATACTTTATTTATAAACCATATTTTGGATGTAGATATGAGTAAAAGTTAATATAAATAATTAAATGTAGTAAAACTACATAAAGAATGTCTTGAATAAATCCTGGTTTACATATATGATAAATAAATAAATAAAAGACATAAAATACCTTATAGCAAATGGAATATGAAGGAATTAATAAGTTAAACTAAACCTATACATAATACTATTAAAAGAGTATTATATGAGGTAGTATTGAAGTGTGGTTATGAAATTGAGCTTAAAGAGTTATCTTGGATTTCTAAGATTTATATAAACCATATTAGAATACATGTGTAATATTATTTGTCAAAGACCATAATGTAAATCTATAATTTTTAGGTAATTAATAAGTTGGGACTTAGGAATATTTGTAATTAGATTTTACACAAATAGAATTTACTATATAATTAATGAATAAATGTAATACTTTTACATCTAAATGTTCTTAATATATAAACAATAATAAATAAATAAAATACTTTTACATCTAAATGTGAGGTGGATTAGTAAGTCTAGATTTAATCATTTCTTAACATTTATGGTATTGGAATATAACTTAATGTTTTAAGATAAAATCATTAAAAGGGTTATGATATAAAACTATATTAAACTATGATTTGGAAATTTATCTAAATAGTAATCCTTAAGTTTCCTGGCATTAGATAAGCCATATGAAATACATTTATAACATTTATTACCAATACTTAGGATGTGAGTTTACAATTAAGTGAGGTATTTAGTAGTTAGAATTTATAGAAGGTTTATAAATAGGAATTTGATACTTAAAACCTTTGAACCTTTTGTTAGATAAAACTGAGTTACATCAGATATTATATTGATATACTTTACGGTAATGGGAATTAATGATAGGTTATTTGAATATAAAATATGAGAATTTTCATATAATTAACAATTGCGCTTACGAACCAGAATTTAATTCTTTGATACATTCTACTCTGTGTAGATATATTGTCCATCCTAAATACAATAAAGGGAATTAATTTATTAAGTTATTCCTTTGAAACCTTAGGCTTTGTAAAATAATTTAAAACGTATTTAAGGCTTATGTTTATTGAAGTTTAGTACAAAAGGATTATACATAGTCTATAGGGTGTATGAGTGTAAAAATAAAACATTTAGGAGATTAAAGGTAAGTAAGGATACATAAAAGGTTATATTTAAACACCTTGTTATATAGGTAATAATTAAGCAAATAATGTACCTTGTGAATACTAAATGTAAGAGTTCGATAAGTCTAAGTTAACTATAATATAGTTGTTTCAATATGAGAGGTAATTCAACATCTTATGGCAAGATTATTAGACGGTTATAATAGGAAGTCATTCTGAACTAAGGATATGATAATTGAGTTTAGTGGCTCAATTAAGTTATAATGAATTGTATCTACAACATTATGATTCCAATATACAAGATGTAGATCTTAATTAAGTTAAGGGAAAGACTTAATCATAATGGGTTGTCTAGTAGATATTGTTTAAATACATAATCTTTACATTGTGAGATAATAGTATAGTATTCTGAGATGAGTCCATCATAGGTCATAATACAATGTTTATTCTAAATTAAGAATAAAGGTATTGAGCTTAAGATTATTATTGAAATTCTTAGATTTAATTATATAACATAAACACATTTATGATATAGAGGTCTCAAAAGTCTTGAATGTGAGGATTGTGGTTAAGTATGAATAAAGTGGATAGGAGTGGACAATTAGCAAATGTTAATCGAATACATTCCTTGATCTTACCACCTTGGGCTATACAACGTTCTCAAATAACACAAAGATTATACATAACATTTAAGTGAGGGCTTAAAAGATAATTGAGACTTTGAAATACGAGTAAGGAGTTTATTTAAGCGTAACATAGGCTACAAGTGATTGATGATAGACTACCTTTAATATTCTTCAGAGTACTGTTGATTGTTTGCGCAAGTTGATTAGAACTGCTACAGCGTTACCCAGGTAAGATTTCTCGTACTCAGCTTGTGGTGTTTTGGACTTTATGGAATGTTCTGTATGATTTCTCGTACTCAGCTAGTTGTGTTTTGGACCTTATGGAATGTTTTGTACGATTTCTTGTACTCGATACTTTTGCTGATGGACTTTATGGAATGTTTTGGAACACCAACTGATCTTGAATGGATTTCAAAATGAAACTGTTGTGTGACTAACTGAGCTTGATGTGACTAACTGAGCCTGTATGTGAAACTTCCTTGGTTATTGGTTCCTCCTATCTAGTTGTTTCACTAGATATTAACTGCCTAGGGTTTACGCTTCTGCACTCTGTAGGACTGAGTGTTTTGGTATTGCTCTGGTGCAGTTAATGATCTAGTGGGGTAACTGGGAATATAGGAAAGTATCTGGTATTGGTAAATTCTTCCTTTGGACTATGGGTATTGTTTCATCCATGAGTCGAGTTTGATCAGCCTAATTGGGAATGGATTCTTTCTATTGGGTATTAATTGTTGAGGGTTTACGCCTCTACACTCTGTAGGACTGAGTGTTTTGGTATTGCTCTTGTGCAGTTAATAATCTAATGAGAATATGGGAAATGTTAATCTTGGTACTGAGTATGGATTATTTATATTAAGTGGTGCACACACTTTTCACCGATGACCGAGAACGGGTCGGTGGCAGCGGATGTCTGCTATACCTCGTCCATCTGGACAACTGACAACGGAGGTCTGTTTACCTCGTCCTTGTGACAACTGACAGCGGAGGTCTGTTTACCTCGTCCTTGTGACAACTGACTGGCGCTGGGGGCCATCTCTCCCAATTGATTTATTCCACTCTTGAGTATATTTTGTCTATGGGAATCATCTTCTGAAATGGTGGAGACATAAACTGTCTACCACGGGTTATGGATATTAATGTCACTCCTGGTCCTTTGTGACTACTTGAGTCTTTCTCTTCTTAACCAGAATTGGTTCTAACATCAACAATGGATGCTTACTAACTATGTGGTGTGACTACTTAAGTGGATGACTTGGTTTGGAAGTTCTCTATCTCTATCTTTGTCTTGTTTTCTTTCTCTTTAACTTGATTGTTTTGAAGTGCTTTATCTCTGTTTTACTTTTAAGAGTTTGTTTTCATGTTACTGTTTATTTTGAAGAGTGATGTTTTATAAGTTTGTTTTTGGAGAATTGTACCAGTTCCATTCCAGGGAACTGACTCACCCTTCTCGGGGTGGGCTGCTTGGTTTCATCTTGCAGGTACAAATTGATTTATAGGTGACCACGACGAGCATGAGTGATTGGGATGGAATTAGGTTTATGGAGAGTGAATGTGTTTTATTATTGTTATGTTTATGTTAAGTTTTCTCGAAGTTCAGACCGTAACTTAGTTAATTGTAATGGTTGTAATTGGTGAGGTGTGGTACCGGGTGTTTGGAGCCCGATGATCTGTAGCACCTTTAGTTTATTTTCCGCTGTTGTTTTATTATTATAGGGGTGTTACATTTATAATGGTGAATATTGGTGTTAGGAACTCTAAGAATGAATTATATAGTAGTTCGTGCCACCTCGGCACTTCTCAGGGGCATTCCCGGGCCTTTATGGGGCCCTCATCGGGAACTTCCGAGCACTTTATATTTAACTGGGAATTTATCATGAGTAATTCATCATATATGTTTAATAAAGTGTTGTTGTGCATGTGGAATGAAGTGTAATGCTTTATTTTATTTTGTAAGGTATTTCTGGGACTTTCGGGCCTTAAGGGCCCTTAAGGGAACTTCAGGGCATTTTGTATTTCTACTCAGTTCTAATTGAGGACTTGCGTTTTAAGGGTCATATAATGATCCTTGATTAACTTCATATGAGTCTTATAGCTTATATAACTTGTTTAGCTTACGGTCCGGCTTAACGCCCGTTTATGACCTTAAGGAGTTTAGGTGTGTTTTTAACACCTAACTGTTTATATTCTTTTCTCAGGGTTTACTAAGTCCCTAGATAATATTTATATACCGTTATTTAATTATTTAAAGGTTAGGGGTATTTCAGACAGGACTACAGAAGTAGTGCCTAAACAAGCTAAGGCTCGGTAACCGAGGTAGACGTGTGGGAACGAGCAACAAGGAAAACATAGAACAAATAAGTAGGGATCTCCAAGGATTGGAGAAGCACCCTGATCAATGACAGTCATGTCAAACTCACTGAGAAGTTGCTCAGAAGATCGATTAACCCAAGTAAAGGATCAGTGGATCAATGGAAGAGCGGACAAAGCTACCGAATACGCAAGGAAACAATATCGTGATCGGTATAGGTTAACCTAAAAACCACCAGTACCACGCACTTGCCACGGCAAAGTAGCAGTAATAACAGGATTATTTGTAACAGCCCTACAGCGTACTTCACAACTAATTGAAATCGCAGCGGAAATAAATAACTAAACATTACCTAAACGATTAGTGCTACAACGCCGTCAACCACCCACGTGGTTAACAAGGCTGAATAAATACAAGAGTATCGGTCTGATGATCAGACTCCCGAGCATAGAACTAATAACCATATATACATAAACACAATACCGAGTATTTACTTACATCCTTCACTGTATACCATCACTGTAAACTGTTCACAACCAAAATACATAATGCCACGGGAGCACGGGCGCATCCCGGGCCCAACATCCAAAAATAATCAAAGTGATCCTGCGTCCTAGAATCTAGAGCCATTCTGCTTCTTCGATCCTCATCCTGCAGTAAAAGAAATATAGAGCCCCCGAGGGGGTCAGCAACCTTGGCTGGTATGGTTAACGCGCAGCCCATCGGCTACCGGGATACGCGTAACTACTTGTCATGATAACATGGCATTCATTTTAACATAACATAACATAACAATGTGGCATAGCGTTATTATTGCATAGCACAACATCACATACACAGTGGATACTCTTTCCACAATCACAAACCAAGAAGGTTAAACAACATAAGAAGCCGAGAGAATGATTCACTCTCATGTTAAGCTCGTTACACACACTCATTACCGTTCTGTTATTCGAACGAGTAACTTAAGTCACAGATGGTTCGGATATAGTGACCCGAACACACCCCACAAACACATGTTCCCACTAAACCGATCATAAGTCAGAATAGGTAAGCTTTGGAGGAAGCTAGCGGGAGATCGAACGCCAAATTAAGGAGAACAATCTTAACAACATAAGAGTCGAATCTGATTCAGATATCTACTCTTAACTTACATGCATGACCGGACAACCGGATTCCTCACTTCCCAGTTAGCACATGTTAGAAGTTCATCAGTGGAACTTAACAAACAATTCACAACAAGTGGTAAGTCATGTTAGACGCACACAAGGGAAATGAGTCACATCATAACATTACAGTAATATGAACAACTGTAAACTCATTACATGTTTAAGTCTTATAACATCATAAACACACAGAAAAACATACAAAACACAAGCCGGTGTAAACCGGTAGGCAACAGACTGCAAGAAAACCATACCTTGGTCCTTGCTTCGATTGATTTCCACCGTAGGTCACTCCTATACATGTTTAAGAATGTCGGTTAATTACTTACTTAACTTCAAATTTATTAAGTGTTTAACATGTTTATATGACATGTTTTAATGTCTTAACTTATACTTGATTACCCACATTATACCCCCTAGGGTTTATTACTTAAGCCATTCTTGTTTGTTTTTTTTTTACAAGTTTTGGTCCGACCGACCTTACTGACCGACCTTACACAAGGTCGGTCCATTCCAGAACATATTACCGTCAAAGTTTTCTACTCCGACCGACCTTGTAAGTTCGGTCACATGTTCGGTCCATTCCCGAGAGTTTCTTCCCTTTGAAAATTCAGGCCCGACACGAACTTGTTAAGTCCGGTCCCATGTTCGGTCTATTCCAGAGACTCATCCGTACTAAAAATCCATGCTACCACCTTGCAAGTCCGGTCCCCAAGGTCGGTCCATTCCAGAAACCAATTCCCGCAGGGTAAAACTGGGCTCGACCGACCTTGCAAGTCCGGTCGCAAGATCGTCTGCCCCAGACCCTTATTTCCCATTGCCCATTAACTCCAAACTTCACCTCATATCCCTATATATCCTAACCTCATTTGGGCACTTCAAATAACACCTTAAGACCTCCTTAAACTCCTCAAATCATTCACTAAAATCCTCCTCAAGCATTTACACAAATTCTTATAAAAAGGTTTACACTTATAATATTTTCACTAAGTTTCTATGTGGTGTTTCCATACCTATAACTCCCACTATTCCCAAATGTTTTCTCACCACTACAATCATCATCCCCAGCATCTTTTCTTCTAAACAACTCCTTGAACATCTTACAAGTTTATATAGATTCCCATGCAACAATTCACTTCATCCCTTTTTCACCAAAAATACACAAGTCCAAATAAACTCTCACCATGAATCTTGAAATGTCCCAAAGCATTCTTTTGCATTCTAAATCCTCTAGAACATTGCCTAAGCCTCTTTTACATCTTTAAGCACCTTAATGCATGTTTCCTCCCACTAGTTGAACACTTAACCATTCTAAACCTTTCCTAACTTACCACTCATTTAAAACCCTTAGAACTTCTTGTTTATTACCTAAATTTTGACATGAACTCTCTAGAACATTACTAAACCAAGACACATTGTTTTCACCATCAACAAACAACCATGAACACTAAATCCATCAAACACATTCTTATACACAACTTCACTTCACTTTAGCACTACATCACAATATAGTGCATAATTTAAATGCATGGCACTTAGGCCCTTAATAACATGCTCTTAGGCCCTTAAGATGCATAAATCTTAAACACTGAATTTCCACAATATATTTGCCTTTGACCTGCAATACACTCAACAATACATATGCCTCTTACTAAGCCCTTGAGAACATTTTACTAAGTCATTCACCATTGGCTCCTTAGATCATTTCAATAAGCAACAAAGCTCATTTCTCCTAAGACTTTAAACCACATTAGGTTAGCATATTTACCACTCTTTCCTCTTTTCCTCACAACTCTTCTTGTTTCCTTATAAAACCGGTAAGGATGTTTGGTTGTTTATCAAATTCTAAACAATGTACAAGTAATGAAATGAGTATACAAGCTTTAAGCTTCATCTCATTGTAAACCCTAGTTTCACATTGTTTCAAAAGCATTAAGATTGTTGTTTTACCTTGGTATTTGAAGAGAGTTTGAATATCTATCAAGAGAGGACTCCACCTAGTCCTTGAAAGGTTGGAATGAAGCTAGAACAAAGCAATATAATGAGCACCATTAATGGTGATTCTCGGTCAAGATAAAAACATGGAAGAAACATCATTTTTCTTTGAGATTCCTTACCTAGAAGCAAAGGAGATCAATAATATGTAGAAATATAAGCTCAAGCTCCTTCAATGTGGAACTCCATGGCACCGAAATGGTGGTCTTGAAGTTTTGAGAAGATATGAATGAAGAGCTTGATGAGAGGAAGAGAATGGTGGTGTTTATTTTTTGATTTGGTTAAGTGAGCTAGGAATTACAAGTGGTCAAAGATGGAGTCTTGGTGTGTACTATTACAAACTGTAAATGGAGAATGAAGAAGAGGTAGAAGAGAGCTTGGGAGGCGTTGAAATGAAGAGAAATGAGAGAATGAAGATTGTTTTGCTTTTTAGAAGATATTTATACATTAAGCAAATAGTAACTTAAGAGTCATCTTTATTTACTTAGCAAGTTAACAAGAGTGGTGAGTCACCACACTTAAAAAAAACCGGCCCCTATTATTATAAAAAGGGTATTTTAGTCTTTGATGACTCATTTAATTACTTATAACAACATATGTTACAACTAGCTTATTAAAGTCACTATTCATAAAACAAAGCACATAGAAGTGAAATTTTTATTTCCCATTGATATAGACTTCCAAATGTGATACTATATAGTACACATGTTAATTAAAGTTATGATGGACATTTAGCCATTCAAAACTCATTTACAAGACAATTTTTCAAAAATGTGCTTTAAGACTCCTTAAAGCCATTTTGTGTTTTAACTTGTTTTCAAGCTTGGTTTCTTTGGTAATTGGTTTAATATGTTCATTAGTATATAAAAAGGTCTTGGTAAGTTCATTAGGTCTTAACCAAGCTTATCCAAAGCTAGAGCACATTTTTGGCCTTTATTGACCTTAATAGCATCATTTTGTGTTTCCTATGATTTAAATTGCTTACAAATGTTTCTAAGACTCTTTTTAGTCTCACCACACCTTATTTTAGTGTTTAAACCACATAACTAGGTTTGGGGTATTTCAATCTACCCCCCTTAAAGAACTTGTCCCCAAAGTTCATACTTCCACATATCCTAAATATTAGAACACGAAACATATAACAATATTTCCATACAACATTAACAACACACTTACATAACATTGAGACACAAGGTCCTACAACATATACAACATCATCATTCAGACACAACGGCTGTACATGACCACATAACAAAGACGATGTATTTAATACACGTCGTACACACATAACCGAAACGGCTCTACCCCCCTTAAAAAGGGTACGCCCCGTATCCTATACAATAAACACTAAGAAGTAAACAATGACGGGTACTTCGCCTTCATCTTATCTTCCAGCTCCCAAGTGGCCTCCTCAACGTCCTAGTTAGACCAAGAACTTTCACACAGTCTCACAGACTTATGGCGAGTGTCTCGAGTCTTAGTATCCAGAATCCGTACCGGAGTCTCCACTGATCGCATGGTCGGCTCTAAGGTTAGCCTTTCAGGCTGAAGCACATGAGACGGATGAGACATATACTTCTTCAACTGGGACACATGGAATATACATGTACCTTGCCCAGTTCGCGGGTAGATCAAGTTTGTAAGCTACCGGGCCGATCCGCTCCGTCACAACATAAGGCCCCACATATTTTGGGCTCAACTTGCCTTTCTGGCCAAAACAAAATACTCCCTTCATGGGGGATACCCTGAGAAATACCTGATCGCCCACGCAAACTCCAGGTCACGTTTGCGTACATCTGCGTACGACTTCTGTCTATCCTGAGTTGCCTTCATGTTAGCCCGGATCTGGCGAACTTCTGCCTGAACTTGTTCTAGATACTCTGGTCCTATAATGACCGTCTCACTCGACTCATCCCAGCATAATGGCGTGCGGCATGGTCTACCGTACAAAGCCTGGAAAGGAGACATCTTGATCGAAGCATGGTAACTGTTGTTGTAGCTAACTCGATCAGATGTAACTTGTCAATCCAGCTGGTCTGAAAGTCAAGTGCACATGCACGTAACATATCCTCAGTGTCTGGATGGTGCGCTCACTCTGGCCATCTGTCTGTGGGTGAAACGCTGTACTCAATTTCAGTTCGGTACCCAGTGCTTCTCGCATAGACTTCCAATACCTCGATAAGAATCTGGTATCTCTGTCAGATACAATCATTTTCGGTACCCCATGATGTCTTACAATCTCTCTGTCGAAGAGCTCTGCAAGCTTAGCCACTTCCAGGTGTCCTTCATCGGTATGAATTGAGCCACCTTGGTCAGTCGGTCAACAATAACCCAAATCATATTCAGACCTCCCCTTGTAGGCGGAAGCCCTACTACGAAGTCCATAGAAATCATGGAACTTCCACTCAGGCACTGGCATTGGCTGTACCATACCACCAGGTCGTCGGTGCTCAAACTTGACCTTCTGGCAAGTGAGACACCTTAATACATAGTCATTCACATCCTTTTTCATTCCAGTCCACCAAAATATCTTTTCATACCATTATACATCTTTGAAGCTCCGGGGTGAATCGAAGTAGTCGAACAATGGGATTCACTCAATATGCGCTCCTTCAACTCAGCGCTACTCCTCGGTATACACAGTCGGCCATTAAGCCTAATCAGGTCATCATCATGGAGTCTGAAGTCGTACTTCTGACCCTCGAATATGCCATCAATAAGCTTCTGCCTGATTTCCAACATATACTGATCCGTCATCTGAGCACTCCGCACCTCTTCAACCAAGCCAGTATGAGAGACTAGCGAATGGAGAGAGTGTGCTCGCGACTCAATGCGTCAGCTACCACATTGCCTTACCCTCTTTGTACTGTAGATTAATGTCGTAGTCGTTTAGAAACTCAACCCACCTTCTTTGTCTCATGTTCAACTCCTTCTGAGTGAACAAGTACTTTAAACTTTTGTGATCAGAATAAATCGTCACACTTACCCCATACAAATAATGTCGCCATATCTTCAGTGCGAAGACAATGGCACCCAATTCCAAGTCGTGGGTAGGGTAGTTCTCCTCATGCTTCTTCAGCTGTCAAGAGGCATAAGCTACGACCTTCCCGTGTTGCATCAACACACAACCCATACCTCTGCCTGATGCGTCGCAATAGACCTCAAAGCCATCTGGACCGTCTGGTATAGTCGGACTGGTGCAGATGTCAGAGCATCCTTGAGACTCTGAAAAGAACTCTCACAGTCGACTGTTCACTCGAATGGGCATCCTTTTCATCAAGGAAGTCATCGGCTTCGAGACGCTGGAGAAGTCCTTTACAAACCTCCTATAATAACCCGCCAGACCGAGGAAGCTCCTGATATCGGTAACTGTCTTCGGCCTAGGCCAGGTGCGCACTGCATCTATCTTTGCCGGATCATCAGCGATCCCGGCCTCAGAAATTACATGACCAAAAGGATACTTGGTTCAACCAAAACTCACACTTCAAAAATTAGCATACAACTGATTCTTCTTAATGTTTGTAACACATTCCTTAGGTGGCTTTCATGCTCACCTCTTGATTTCGAGTACACAAGAATATCGTCGATGAAGACTACCACTGACTTGTCCAACTGATCTTGGAACAAGCGATTCATTAAATCCATGAACTTCGCTGGTGCATTGGATAAGCCAAACGGCATAACCGTAAACTCATAATGTCCATACCTAGTTCTGAATGCTGTCTTCTCAATGTCACTATCACGGATGGTAATCTGATGGTATTCGGATCGTAGATCTATCTTGGAGATACTGATGCTCCCCTCAACTGATCAAATAAATCGTCGATGCGTGGTAAAGGGTAACGGTTCTTCACCGTGACTGCATTCAGTTCTCGATAGTCAATACACAGGCGAGACTACCATCCTTCTTCTTCACGAAGAGGACCGGCGCTCCCCATGGTGAAACGCTAGGGCGGATAAACCCCTTGTCGAGTAGGTCTCTCAGCTGCTCCTTGAGCTCTGTCATCTCTGCTGGAGCCATACGATAGGGCGCCTTCACAATTGGTCCGGTGCCCGGAACCAAATCAATTTCAAACTCTACTTCCCGTGCTGGCGGCATGCCCAGCAGTTCCTTAGGAAATACATCAGGAAACTCCGACACTACCGGCACATCAGGACTAAACTCTGGATCTCTCTCTATGTCCTGGACATAGCAGAGGTATACATCACTCTCTCGTCGTAGTTCACGACACATAGCTATGACGGTGATGATCTGAGTCGAAGGCTCCCTGGGCCTCTGGCGGTAAGATATAGTAACCCCAGATGGACTCCGAAGAAGCAGACGATGCTCGGCACACAGGATTCTGCCCTTGTACCGCTCCAACCAGTTCATCCCGACAATCACATCATCAAAACCAAGTCCGTCGAACTCTATCAAGTCGATCGGAAACTCTTCACCTCTGATTTATATAACAACATCTCGGTGGTAGTGGGTACACCTGATCCGCTCTTTCGACGGAGAGTGACTAGAAAGTCTGGCATCTCATCACCGTCTAACCCCAGCCTCTTCGCAAAGGATAGCGAAATAAATGTATGAGAGGCTCCGGAGTCGAACAAGATCGAAGCGCCCACGCCATTGACTGGAAAGGTACCGGTGAGGATTGTGCCGCTCTTGCCGGCTTCTGCCTCATTGCAGACACTCAGTATACCTCCCGTTCCGAGAGCACAGCCTAATTCATTGGCAACTAATAAGTATTGGGTAACAACACGGTTGATATACTTCAACAACTTCACTTTATTCATTAACACACTCTTCTTACATTATACGTTGGTTTACACTGTTGACATAACTAACACATATATAATATCCTTAACATACACTGGCTTAACACATTACACAATTATACAAGGCTTTAGAACTGTCTGAAAGTCAAATTCAAACGTCCGGGTTTCATGTGTGTGGCATTGATCACTGCCGACGGTGCGGTGTTCAATTTGATCTTTCTGATGCCATGATATAGCATCCTCGACTGCCCACCCATGATTAGTACATCTCCTGATTTCAACACTAACTTCCTTGCGAGGTCAGCCCGCTTCTGCTCGCCATAAATAAACACTGCGGTATCACCAATGGACCAAGACACCACGGGTACTCCCTTACTCAGAGACTCGGGTGACTCGTCCTTATCTTGGTGTAAACCTAATCGTCCACCTTTCTGGTAGAAGTTCACAATACACAAATCTGCTTTAACACTTGGAATTGAATCTGTTTCAACTTGTTGAGCAATTCCCATGGCGTGGTTAACGACTGCCAGGAATTCCTCAGGTATACTTGGTACAGTTGCTCCGTCTTCAGCTCGCACTTCTTGATATGTCTTGGTGTAAGGATTCCAGTCCTTACCCATGCACATCATCTTCAATTTCATTCTTGATCCGCTCGGGTATTCAGGTGTAGAAACATCCAGGTGTTGCTCCAAGTTCATTGCATCGTCTGATGATATGGACTTGTGCTTCCGGTGTCAGGTATCCATTTAAGAGTATCATACCTGGCTGGATAACCTGACTTTGCTCCATTGGAAAGTCGGTGATGTTGATGGTGGTTTTCTTCTGGGTTTGGGTGGGGTGGGATTGGATAACATATATTGAAGGTTCCTTTAAGTTTAGAATTACCTAATTAGGTGACTTTCACACTATACTTTGACTCTTTACTCACATAATAATACATTTGGACTCACTAATACACACATGCATGAAATGCGGTATGCAATCACTTATTTCATTCAATAGTTTAGGCGGTACCTGGTCTAGAAGAGGGCCCTGGCGCCTCTGACCGGTCCACCACATGCAGGGTGGCCTTGCTAGGTCCCGACCTCTTCCCCTTCTGGGAATCAGTGCCCCTCTGATCTGTGGGTGGCTGGTTAGCCGTCTTCGGGCCATCAATAGTCGCTGTGGCCTTACCCTTCCACTGCCCCTTGGGCTTGTTGACTCTACTGTTGGGGTTCCGTAACACTCGTAGTCACGGTGACCCCATTTCTCGCAGTAACGACACTGCACGTCGTTTCCCTTGTAGTCCTTGCCGGGTGGTCTCCGTTACACCACTTACAGTAGTAGTGGCGCTCCGGTCCAGAGCCCGTGCTAGCTGCTATCACAGTACACAATCAATACTCACTTCATAACTTAACAACATATACTTCAACTTGTCACACATGATTAAATAATTATCCTTTGGTGGGTAAGAGCGTTGGGGTTTCGCCGCATAAGCATATGTGAGCTTCAATGGCTCCTCAGCTGTGGTGGTCTGGGCTTGGCCCTTGTCACCCTGGTGCTAACTCTTCTGGGGTTGGGGATAAGGTTTCTTTTTCTTCTTTCCTCCCCCGTACCCCTGCGGACTCTGGCCCTCGCTCATGGCCTTGCGCTTGTGCGCATTCTCCTCGTCCCTCAGACGGACGGTAATCTCGACCTTAGCAGCGGCATGATAGCACTCCTGGATTTAGGATGTCAGTCATGCCCCGCAAAACATATTCACAAACTCACATTAATATTCACTTATGGATTACACTTATTCACATCACACTTCATTCAAATTACCTTGCAAGGTAGTATACTCAGCTGACCCCATCCCATAGCGAAGACGGTGGCTGAGACCGTTGTAGAAACGGTTTACCAGCACCCGGTTCGAGTATCGCAGGTCCGGTAACAGGTGGATAAGACCGGTGAATGCAGTGTAGTACTTATCAACCGACATCTTGTCCCCCTGCCTCAGACTATCCAGCTCCAGGCGCTTAGCCTCTTGAACATGCACAGGGTAGTATTTGGCTCGCAGTAGTGTCGTGTACTCCCTCCAACCAAACTGAGGATCCGCCATCCGGTCCTCTCTCACAAGCTTCCACCAACTCTGTGCCGAACCCTTCAGGTAGTAAGCAGCAAGACGGACCTTGGCCACAGCAAGCACATCCAAGTCTCGTAGGCGGTCTCCAACTCGGAGATATACGCCTCCAGCTTACATAGGTCGGTCTCCCCATGAAACGACGGGGGTCTCAAGTCTACCAATGCCTTGACCCAGTTGGTCTCTCGTGGCGGTGGCGGTGGTGGTTGAACTTCGGGCTGTTGCCCCTGCTGAATTGCAGCTACAAGTTGTGGGACCATTTGGGCTACGGCGGCCGCTACAGCTTCGGCCATAACCTGAGCCGTAGTATTCTCGCCCTGGTCATCCGTATCTCCAGTACCGCTTCCGCGGCCTCTACCTCTCGGTCTACCTGACATCTGAATTCACACGAACATTATTAGCATTATGCTTACACACTTATCGGTTCCAACGGTTGTAACGTTTTCCCGACAACAAGGTATCTCCACACTTGGTTAGTGGTTAACCTTTCCATAACTGCTCACTTAGGTAACTGTAGTTAGGTTTCCTAACTCGGTATTTCCCTAAGCTCGGTATTCTAGTCATCAGAGCGATACTTCGCTCTGATACCACTTTTTGTAACACCCCTACAGCGTACTTCACAACTAATTGAAATCGCAGTGGAAATAAATAACTAAAAATACCTAAACGATTGGTGCTACAACGCCGCCGTCAACCACCCACGTGGTTAACAAGGCTGAATAAATACAAGAGTATCGGTCTGATGATCAGACTCCCGAGCATAGAACTAATAACATATATACATAAACACAATAATACCGAGTATTTACTTACATATCCTTCACTGTTATACCATCACTGTAAACTGTTCACAACCAAAATACATAATGCCACGGGAGCACAGGCGCATCCCGGGCCCAACATCCAAAAATAATCAAAAGTGATCCTGCGTCCTAGAATCTAGAGCCATTCTGCTTCTTCGATCCTCATCCTGCAGTAAAAGAAATATGGAGCCCCCGAGGGGTCAGCAACCCTTGGCTGGTATGGTTAACGCGCAGCCCATCGGCTACCGGGATACGCGTAACTACTTGTCATGATAACATGGCATTCATTTTAACATAACATAACATAACAATGTGGCATGGCGTTATTATTGCATAGCACAACATCACATACACAGTGGATACTCTTTCCACAATCACAAACCAAGAAGGTTAAACAACATAAGAAGCCTAGAGAATGATTCACTCTCATGTTAAGCTCGTTACACACACTCATTACCGTTCTGTTATTCGAACGAGTAACTTAAGTAACACATGGTTCGGATATAGTGACCCGAACACACCACACAAACACATGTTCCCACTAAACCGATCATAAGTCAGAATAGGTAAGCTTTGGAGGAAGCTAGCGGGAGATCGAACGCCAAATTAAGGAGAACAATCTTAACAACATAAGAGTCGAATCTGATTCAGATATCTACTCTTAACTTACATGCATGACCGGACAACTGGATTCCTCACTTCCCAGTTAGCACATGTTAGAAGTTCATCAGTGGAACTTAACAAACAATTCACAACAAGTGGTAAGTCATGTTAGACGCACACAAGGGAAATGAGTCACATCATAACATTACAGTAATTGAACAACTGTAAACTCATTACATGTTTAAGTCTATAACGTCATAAACACACAGAAAAACATACAACACACAAGCCGGTGTAAACCGGTAGGCAACTGATGATAAGCCGCAGACTTATCATATTTTATGCATTAGATTTAGTATTATATTTATCTAAATAAAGTTATATTTATGTTATTTATGCTTATTATGTGTTAAAGTATAATACTTGTACAGATCTATGTTTTTTATGAGTTTTCTGTGCAAGGAATGATTTTCTAGGAAAAAGTTCAGTTGAAGCCGGACTCCATGCCGGGTGTTTCTGCACGGCATAAGCACAGAACAGGAAAGAGTCCTTGCCGGACCAAATGCCGGGTAGATTCCATCCGGCATAAGTAAAGAGTCGCCACGGTTGACTAAGCGATAGCAGTTATTGACCGTTGGTGAAAAGGATGCTGCCGGGTATATCCTACCCGGCATATGCACTATTTCGCGCGGAATTGACGGTTTCGACCGTTAACAGTTGGGCGCATTTATCACGTGTGCCGGCTACTGGGGATCCGGCACGACGCCCGGCAACAACACATTTGATGCCTATAAATAGGCCGAGAAGGCAACAATTGAACACACTTCAACATCATTATTACACTCCATCCACGCTTCATTTCCCGCCTCATTCCATCTGTTGGTGTCCAAGGCATTTCTACGGATCCATCCACGAAGAAGAAGAGAAGATTACCTTTTCGGGTTAAGGCTTTTGATTAATCTCCTTCTCCCCCATGTATTTCTTCTTTAATTGGAGTGGATGGTGAAGTAGGATCCTTGTTAGTTTGGTTAGGGATGAGTTCCTTCCTTGTAACACTTTGATCATTCAATATATATATTCCACAAGTTTTTCTAAGATTCAAGTTTCCATATAAGGCAGAATGGGTTCGCTACTTGTTCTCCTATCTTCTAAATTTTCACTTGAGGTTCAAAAGACAAGAGTGTTTTTGGTTAAGGAATCTTAGTGGTCCGTCACCGTTGTTAGATGCAGAGTGTAGATGACAACACCGAAAGAGTTGAATAACCTTATCCATTTTCATTATTCCAATCGAATACTGACGAGAGATTGTTGGATTCGAATTTGGATAGTGAGTCCTTGTTTTCGGGGTTCGAAACTGGGATAAATATTCACATTTCGTTCTTGTCGGGTCTAGTGCCGGGTTAGTTCTGTCCGGCACATTCAATGTCTTTGAATATGCCGTGCAGAAACTATCCGGCAGGATATCCGGCATGTTCATTTGTTCGGGTGTGATTTCAGAGGCTTGTTATGTATTAAGTGTTCACAGTGGTGCTTGGGTTGATCTAGACCCGAATCATATATTTAGTTAGTTTATTTTATTTAGTTATGTAGTTAGAGTCACATTTACATTTCCCCCCTTTGTTATAGAATAGGTTATTACCGATTAGGACTAGTTTTCTATAAGTCCCTTGGGTACGATACTCTCGGTCGTAATATATTTACACTATACTCCGACCGGGTTTTATTTTGCTACCCGTAGTAGAGTTGTAGGTTTAGTTATTTATTTTATTCTTTTGTATATAGTTTTTTTCCTACAATTTTCTAGTTAGCAAATTGGCGCCGTTGCCGGGGACTTGGAATTAGTCCAAGTCCTAAATTCGGTAAAACGCCCTATTCTTTATTCTTTGATTTATTGATTTAAAATTGTACATATTTGTGCTCGGTTGAATATGCCGGGTACCAGGCCGGATATCTAGTGCCGGCACATTCAACATTTTTATTCTTTAATTCTTTTATTCATTTTTTTTTCACTAGGTTGGGTATGCCGTGCACGATGCCGGGTAGAACACGTCCGGCATCATGGAGGACGTCCGAAGCCGGACCGGATTCGCCCGGCTTACAATCCGGCATATTCGATCTCAACTTTTTATTTTACATTTTTCTTCAATTTTAGAGTTGTTTATAAATATTCCTTCCTTTTGCACTCTTCTTTTTTTTTTACCTTCTCTTTCCCGTTTAATTTTTTCTTTTTTTGATTTGAACACGCCGGGCGTAACGCCGGGTAAAATCAACCCGGCAATCGTGCAGGAAGTCCAATGCCGGGCTTCGAACACCCGGCACCACGTCCGGCATACGCAACTTTGTTTCTTCTTTTGATTTTTGCTAATTTAATTATGTTAATATCTTTTTATTTATTATTACAAACATCTCGTTTTATCCATCCCTTCTCTCTTTTTGATTTATTTTTTTTTCTCTTCGAGTTTAAATAAGCCGGGCAGGAAGCCGGGTAAAAACCAATCCGGCAATAATGGAAGAAGTCCATTGCCGGATACGAGTCGCCCGACATTATGTCCGGCATTTTCAAAAAAATATATATATATTTTTTTCTCCTCTCTTGAATTGGTAACATTCCTGTCTTATTATTATTTTTCATACTATAATTTGTTTAATTTAAAATTTTGTGTACTCCTCCAAAGTAAATTAGGTGAATGCACTTCAAGCACACTCCCTACACAAATACTCAAATACAACAGGCGATTGGCAAGAGCTCTCTTCCTCAGCAGGTGAATGTGGTTAGTGCACGACCACACACCTAGTACACTGAATTCCAAGATTTTTCAACACCTGAGGAAGTGGAAATTGCAAGAGATCTGACCGTTCGCACGGAGCATAAGTTGCTGCAGCAACTTTTTGCTCAACCATGACCGCTTGGTCAACTCCCGTCTCCAACGCTAAATTTATCAACGGGAGTATGCGAGATCGTTCATAACCTCTATCGATATCTCTGATCACTCTGCCAAGTAGCCAAGGCTAAGTGTAGGGGCAGCCCCACGCGTCTAGTCTTCTTGCACCACAAGGGAGTCATTTTCTTTCTTAATTACTTTTAATTTTATTTATTACAGTCTTTCTTTATTTATTTTCTTTTTCTTTCGAACACTGGGGACAGTGTTCCTGCCAAGTGTAGGGCAGGGATCCCCCTTAAAAATGCAACCTCAGGAATATAAGCAAGAAACGAGAGTTTTTCCTTTTCTTTTTCTCCTAAATTCCCCGTTCTTTAATGCAAAAAAAAATCATGGTTGATTCAGAAACTCTTGCAAAATAGGGCTGATTCATAAAACCATTGATGAGAGTCTTGGCCACATTCAGAAACTCTTGAAAAATAGAGCTGAATGATGGAAACCGGAAAAAGGAGAGATTACAAATCCCTTATGCAATATAGCCCAAAAGTTTTTGATCGGTTTTGAAATTCCTTGTTTTATACCCATTAGTATGTTTCGATAGAATAAGGTAGTATAAGTGATACTTATGAATTAGAGTCATATAGTTGGAAATATTTATCTACATTTCATTCTAGAGTTTATCTGTTTTGTGCATAAGTAATTACTCCTTTCTAATCTTGTTTTGCTCGAGGACTAGCAAAAGGTAAGTGTAGGGCCTTGATAAGCCGCAGACTTATCATATTTTATGCATTAGATTTAGTATTATATTTATCTAAATAAAGTTATATTTATGTTATTTATGCTTATTATGTGTTAAAGTATAATACTTGTACAGATCTATGTTTTTATGAGTTTTCTGTGCAAGGAATGATTTTCTAGGCAAAAGTTCAGTTGAAGCCGAACTCCATGCCGGGTTGTTTCTGCACGGCATAAGCACAGAACAGGAAGAGGCCTTGCCGGACCAAATGCCGGGTAGATTCCATCCGGCATAAGTAAGAGTCACCACGGTTGACTAAGCGATAGTAGTTATTTGACCGTTGGTGAAAAGGATGCTGCCGGGTGTGATGCCGGGTATATCCTACCCGGCATATGCACTGTTTCGCGTGGAATTGACGGTTTCGACCGTTAACAGTTGGACGCATTTATCACGTGTGCCGGCTACTGGGGATCCGGCACGACGCCCGGCAACGACACATTTGATGCCTATAAATAGGCCGAGGAAGGCAACAATTGAACACACTTCAACATCATTATTACACTCCATCCACGCTTCATTTCCGCCTCATTCCATCTGTTGGTGTCCAAGGCATTTTCTACGGATCCATCCACGAAGAAGAAGAGAAGATTACCTTTTCGGGTTAAGGCTTTTGATTAATCTCCTTCTCCCCCTGTATTTCTTTCTTCTTTAATTGGAGTGGATGGTGAAGTAGAGATCCTTGTTAGTTTGGTTAGGGATGAGTTCCTTCCTTGTAAACACTTTGATCATTCAATATATATATTCCACAAGTTTTTCTAAGATTCAAGTTTCCATATAAGGCATAATGGGTTCGCTACTTGTTCTCCTATCTTCTAAATTTCACTTGAGGTTCAAAAGACAAGAGTGTTTTTGGTTAAGGAATCTTAGTGGTCCGTCACCGTTGTTAGATGCAGAGTGTAGATGACAACACCAAAAGAGTTGAATAACCTTATCCATTTTCATTATTCCAATCGAATACTGACGAGAGATTGTTGGATTCGAATTTGGATAGTGAGTCCTTGTTTTTGGGGTTCGAAACTGGGATAAATATTCACATTTCGTTCTTGCCGGGTCTAGTGCCGGGTTAGTTCTGTCCGGCACATTCAATGTCTTTGAATATGCCGTGCAGAAACTATCCGGCACGTTCATTTGTTCGGGTGATTTCAGAGGCTTGTTATGTATTAAGTGTTCACAGTGGTGCTTGGGTTGATCTAGTCCCGAATCATATATTTAGTTAGTTTATTTTATTTAGTTATGTAGTTAGAGTCACATTTACATTTCCCCCCTTTGTTATAGAATAGGTTATTACCGGATTAGGACTAGTTTTCTATAAGTCCCTTGGGTACGATACTCTCGGTCGTAATATATTTACACTATACTCTGACCGGGTTTTATTTTGCTACCCGTAGTAGAGTTGTAGGTTTAGTTATTTATTTTATTCTTTTGTATATAGTTTTTTTCCTACAATTTTCTAGTTAGCAACAACTGCAAGAAAACAAACCATACCTTGGTCCTTGCTTCGATTGATTTCCACCGTAGGTCACTCCTATACATGTTTAAGAATGTCGGTTAATTACTTACTTAACTTCAAATTTATTAAGTGTTTAACATGTTTATATGACATGTTTTAATGTCTTAACTTATACTTGATTACCCACATTATACCCCCTAGGGTTTATTACTTAAGCCATTCTTGTTTGTTTTTTTTTTTACAAGTTTTGGTCCGACCGACCTTACCGACCGACCTTACACAAGGTCGGTCCATTCCAGAACATATTACCTTACCGTCAAAGTTTTCTACTCCGACCGACCTTGTAAGTTCGGTCACATGTTCGTTCGGTCCATTCCCGAGAGTTTCTTCCCTTTGAAAATTCAGGCCCGACCGAACTTGTAAGTCCGGTCCCATGTTCGGTCTATTCCAGAGACTCAATCCGTACTAAAAATCCATGCCCGACCGACCTTGCAAGTCCGGTCCCAAGGTCGGTCCATTCCAGAAACCAATTCCCGCAGGGTAAACTGGGCTCGACCGACCTTGCAAGTCCGGTCGCAAGATCGGTCTGCCCAGACCCTTATTTCCCATTGCCCATTTAACTCCAAACTTCACCTCATATACCCTAGTATATCCTAACCTCATTTGGGCACTTCAAACACACCTTAATACCTCCTTAAAACTCCTCAAATCATTCACTAAAATCCTCCTCAAGCATTTACACAAATTCTTATAAAAAGGTTTACACTTATAATATTTTTCACTAAGTTTCTATGTGGTGTTTTCATACCTATAACTCCCACTATTCCCAAATGTTTTCTCGCCACTACAACATCATCCCCAAGCATCTTTTCTTCCTAAACAACTCCTTGAACATCTTTACAAGTTTTATAGATTCCCATGCAACAAATCACTTCATCCCTTTTTCACCAAAAATACACAAGTCCTAAATAAACTCTCACCATGAATCTTGAAATGTCCCAAAGCATTCTTTTGCATTCTAAATCCTCTAGAAACATTGCCTAAGCCCTTTTTACATCTTTAAGCACCTTAATGCATGTTTCTCCCACTAGTTGAACACTTAACCATTCTAAACCTTTCCTAACTTACCAACTCATTTAAAACCCTTAGAACTTCTTGTTTATTACCTAAATTTTGACATGAACTCTCCTAGAACATTACTAAACCAAGACACATTGTTTTCACCATCAAACAAACCATGAACACTAAAATCCATCAAACACATTCTTATACACAAACTTCACACATTTAGCACTACATCACAATATAGTGCATAATTTAAATTGCATGGCACTTAGGCCCTTAAATAACATGGCTCTTAGGCCCTTAAGATGCATAAATCTTAAACACTGAATTTCCACAATATATTTGCCTTTGACCTGCAAATACACTCAACAATACATATGCCTCTTACTAAGCCCTTGAGAACATTTTACTAAGTCATTCACCATTGGCTCCTTAGATCATTTCAATAAGCAACATAAGCTCATTTCTCCTAAGACTTTAAACCCATAAAATGAGATGTGGGACGTCCGCACTCCAATGGAAGCTTGCGGGCCGGACAGGCCTACTTAGGTTGGTCGGGTAAGTAGCAATGTATCAGTATGGTACCCCCACATATGTATACAAGTGGTGTACAGAACACGAGAAGTAGTTGACTCCGTTCTATGGACGACAAAGTAAGTCCAAACCAGAAGAGCTGGACACCTCAGACGATCAAGGAGAAGAAACTCATCTAGGTAATGAGTATAAAGGAACTCGGTGAATTCATCTAAGGATCATGAACCAGAATTAGAAGGTGTAAGAGCACAGATTAGTAAGCGTAGACATTGGATATGTTTCAAAATTTCAAAGCGAATGCATGAAAGTTGGAATGAATACCCAGCCTCAAGCAGTAAGGCAGATGCCTGCACGGACGCGTTAATGTTCGACGAACAGGATAAATT